>JAKOGI010000536.1:0-435000 GCA_029747015.1 Carnegiea gigantea | reverse complement strand
TTGACTAAATTGCATGTAAGAAACATCTAGTCAGGCAACATCAATTGCAGTCCATTAGCAAAGTCTATTAAAGTTACCTTGTAGAGAATATTGCATAGGATAATTGGTTTAAAATCCACAAACTTTGGAAGCATTTGGCTTCCTAGGAACCAGTGTGATCGAGGGACCATTGATTATCCTAACTCTAAGCTCATTCCTTACCCCTAAGGTATGATTTGCTCCTTGGGCCCCACAATGGAGTGAGCAAACATACTCAGTGGTCAGTAAAGAGAAGGCTAGAAGCAGTGAAACTCTTTCTCTTTTGAAAACCTAGAGACTTTGAAGGTTAAAGTCTTTTCTAATTAGTGAGTTAAGGTTTTTCTTTCGCATTAAAAGGCCTTTCTAATTATCTGGTTAAGCCTTACTGTTGCATCTGAAGACTTGTATTCGCATTACAATAATGTTCGAGTCTAGTGCTATAAGCATAAGTTTCTATGTGTAACTAAATGTTTCGGATGCCTGCATGCCAAGATGCATACGTTGCTCAATGTGTTAATGACGAGTTATTATTCACTGACTAAGGATTGCTTTTCATAACTGAATGTTATTTTAGATGATACCCCTTTTATATAAATTCTCAATTGTTAAGGGAAGTAAGTGAGATCTTCATATACATGCATGTTAATATGAGTAGTTGTGATGGGATCTTGTTGATTGTTGCATAAGTGATTATTCCGAGCCTTCCGTATACTTGCCAGTGATACATAAATGTGGTCTTAATATGGATTTGTTATTTACATAAGGAGTCTTCCTTGCTTCCCAGCTTGTCATTACTTATTTCACGAGTCAACTGGGTGTTATGCTTATCATGGTGTAGGACGCTATTCTTATTATAGGATTGATAGTTTCCTGGCTATATCAACTCTAACACACCTAAAGCGAAGATTAAAGGGAGAACCTGATAGACTTTGGAATTGTTATACCATATGCATCATCTCGTTACCCCCTGGGGTAATGATACATACCTTTTCAATATCTTCTTAAGCAATAACACCAAGTGTAGAAGTTGGAATGCCCCATAGTAGAAGGTAGAACCTTTGCTTTCGTACTACGTGTTCCTTGGACTTCTACAATTACCTTATGAGACAAATGTGTCGTAAAGCCTCAACGTATATCTGTAAGACCATCAATACCATTGTTCTTACCCCTTGTTAGTTGATTGACGGCCAACTTCTAATGATTTTGGGCAAGCCCTAAGACATACCTTTGATCCTAGGTTGAAAATGAGGGTTGCAACCATGTATACTCGTCTAGATGTCCTTCTGTTGGGCACTATTGTGAACCTATGTGTTTTAAAGCATAACCATGGCTTTGTATACAATCTAAAGGCCATGGAAGGTTACATAGATGTTTAAGCTCGTTACGCATGAACAATTATGTGTTTTATGAATAAATAGTATAGTAAATACACTTTTTGGAGTTGCTTATCATGAATTTTGGTTAAGCAAATGATTGGATTATATAAATTATTTAACCTATGTGAACCATTACTTATGTGATCTCTGAGTCATTACCTGCACTCCATGAGTTCTATTATCTCATGATATAGTTTGAACAACTGTATACATATGCACTTAATGCACGATGTGGTGGCCTTAGGTGTTTATCTTCACATTTATTTGCCTTTGTACAATCTGTGCTTGCCCATGTAGCATGCTAGTGTGACCATGATAGTGACATTCAAGGGTTATGGATGGTGTGTAAAATAATCGTTGGCATGATTCGACCAAGTGCACTGACATGACATGACTGACCAATACTATATTGTGTTTTGTATGGTGAGTTTATGTAATGCCTGGTAAATTTCATAGGGAACCTTGAGTGGTGTTTTCCTAGTCATTGCGCGTGTTGCCAATGTTATCTTACTATACCCTGGCTATTATGTTCATCCTTCCCTTTGCTCTGATCATCTTATAGCTAGGCATGATATCATTTCGCATATAACCACCACCATTTTTTGACCTTAGGAAATTGCATTCTGGAATCTATGTGCTTACTTATGAACAACTTAAGAGACATGATAATATGTGCGTGGTCATAACGAAGTCTATGTTGATGATTAAACCCCAAATTATGATTGTCGACATGATTGAATGAAGTATGCAATGTGATATGACTTAGTTATGTTGAGGCATATACTTTTGATATTCTAAAAAAGTTGCACAAAGTTTTTTGAAATGTCTATGAGTATCTCATCCTAGTCATATGTTCCATGATTTAAAGATAATGAGTTTCATGTGAGATCCTAGAATAGAACCTTTCATTAGCTAAGCTAATTACCTAGTCTATTCAAGGGTCCTTTTTAACTATGAACCCTCGCCAAATGTTTTCTATCTTGTTAATTAAAGACGTAGGCACAATGTGAGGTGTTAGCTTGGAAGCTTGTGAGCAAGTGCCGTGCTATCCTATGCTGTTTTCCATGTCATATTCCGTAAACCACTGGAACTAGAAGTCTCCTAAGTGACAACCTCTATCTAAAGTAGCTATCTCGAGTAGCTGAAATAGTAGTCATAGCATATTGAATATAGGGACCTTATGCTAAGCCAACCTCCATCTCCGAGCAACCTCTTATTCATCTTGCTTTAGAGACACTGAGTCATTGATTTTCTTTGATGTTATTGTGGCTTTAGATCTTGTTTGGAGTGTCTTTGTCGTTAATGTGATGCTAAATTGTTGTTCTATATGTTGTCGTTGCAGACTTGCTTGTTGTACACATGGTTTAATGCCATGTAGTGCTATGTGATGCCCTTATTTCTCTGTTGTTCTATAGAAGCTTCCAGGTCAACTGGCCTATCTAAAGTGATTTAATTTCAAGCCTAGAATGAACTTGAATCAATTGACTACCTATATACGACCATAATTAGTTCGATTTGAGTTACCACGCTTCAAAAGCCTTTGGTGCCATAAACTGCCTTTCACTTTTATGTTTAAAAGACGAATTGTCATCTAGTTTTGTTGTCAGATTTGAATATCTTTGCCATCCGTGCGATGCTATGTGATGCTATGCAGTGCCTCTGCTACCCCATGGTGATATAAAGGCCCTGGTCGATTGGCTTAATCATAAAATGATTTGACTCTTTCGTGCTTTAGGATGAAGTTGATTCAATTGGGTACCTTGACTCGACCTTCAGTGATGTCACTAGATGTTGTGTATAAGAGGTTCCTTATATGTCAATTATCTGCCTCAATGTAAAGCGGTTTTGGTTTTAACTTTTGTCTCAACGTGGGTTTGAAATGGGTATCCATTCTAACTCAATTGTCCATCTTCGATGCAGTTTACCATCGGCGCCTAAATAAAGTGAGTAGACGCTTGAAGAGGATTGGCAAGAAAAAGACTGGATACTATACGCCTCTTTTCTGATTTAAAAGATACAATTAATTGTAAAACAAGATTTCGGATTCTGTTATTAGTTATGCAGATTGCACTAGGCGTATGCGCATGTTGTGCGTAACTGAACTATAGACCTTAGAATTCTGAGGAAGAAATTCTTTTAAGGGGTGAGAGTGTAATACCCGCATTTTATTAAGCTATCTAGCCTGTTCATGATATTACGAAATCGTATTTTATTGTTTAGTTAAGTTAGATTAATATTGATGTGCCTGCTTAGGTGATAATTTTATTAAAAAGAGAATTATTATTATTAATAATTTTGAAATTTTACGTTAGTCTTAATAAGTGTTTATAAAGATTTTTATCGAGTTCTAAATCAAGTAGATTTTCGAGTACAATTAGATTGTCAAGCCTTAGAATTAATTTCGTTGAACATTAGGCCCAGTGTTATTAACGGGAGCAAATAAATCGACGAGCGTTAGAATTAACAGCTTGAATTTAGGCTGAGAGTGAAATTGAGCCAAGTAATATTAGATGATTGATAGAACAAAAAAAACGGAGAAAAGGGGCGAGAGCCCCAGCACAGAAAAGAAAAATAAACAGGGGGGTTGAGGCCCTAATCCCCTTCACACAAAGAAGGGCAGAGCCCTTCGTTCTACGACTTGGCCCCCTCCACCATGAGGAAACCGCGAAGGGGGGGAGAGAGAGAGAGAGAGATCGAATGAGAGCGAGCTAGAGCGGAGGCAATTAGGCCCGGCAATTTCACCCAAACCCGATGGACACCCCCTTCACCCGATCCGAAAAAACGGATGAAATCCGATTAAACGGGTGACGAATAACCGGGTGATGGATCGGGTCGGATACGGGTGATGGTCCACCCGACCCGTCACCCGACCCGTCACCCGCTATATATATATATATATATATATATATATATATATATATATATATATATATATATATATATATATATATATATATATATATATGAAACCCTAAATCTCTCGGTCTCTCCACCTTCAGACTCTTTCTTCCCTAAATCTCTCGCCCCTCAGCCCCCCTGCTCTGTCTTCCTGTCGGCCGTCGTTCCCGAGTTGCCCTCCATCTCCAGACTCCTCTCTGCTCTGCGGTCTCTGGCTCTGGTCTGCTTCTGTGCCCTGCCTTCCAGGCGAGTTGCCTTCCAGTCCTCTGTCTTCTTTCTTCTCTTTCGTCACGAGACTGTGCTCTGCTCTGTCTTCCCGTCGTTCCCGAGTTGCCCTCCACCTCTAGACTCCTTCTCTTTCTGTCCCGGCAGCCTGATAGCGTCCTGCAGCGGCTCACGCTCGTCTCAGTCGTCTGACGGTTTGATAATTGAGACCTCCTCTGCTCCGCCACCTCGCGGGCGCCGGTGAAGGAAAGCTTCGCCACGATTCTCAGCCAGTCACGTTGAGGTAAGTCATCAAAACTTCCCTTGCTCCCTTTTTTAGATCTACATTCTGCAAACTCAATTTTGTCCTTCTCTTGCTTAGTTTGCCGGCTGTAAGTACTTTTCTTGTCCTTCTCTTGCTCAAATTTGTAATCCACACCATAACTCAGATCTGGCAGTGAGTGAGTAACTGAGCGTGTTTCATTTTCTGTTAATACTGTTTTAGGATGGGTACATTGAACAATGTAATATTGATATAACTATATTCAAGAAAATCAGACCGGGCAGTGATTTTAGTTGCAAATTGAACTTGTGTAATGATGTCAATAGAATCTCTCTGAGTTCAGCCACCCAAAATAATAGTGGAAGCATTACTACTGGCAAAGGGAAAGAGAAAGAATATTTATGAAGGTACAAAATTATTCTTTTTTAAAAAAAATGGGTACATATGTGGTTTTGCGCATAGTTGATGAAGAAGGGGGTGGATCTATATTGTAATTTCAATATATCATCTTAATTGTAATTTCAGTATATAAGCTATGAAAGTTTTATCTATTGAATAAGCTTATGTTTTTCGATCAACTTTGTTATATATTTGTTTGGTTATATGTTAATTAAAAGGAATTTGTTCATGTTGTTAGAGGACATGGAGTCATCAGGCAACTTTGCAATTTGATTAATTTTGACATATATGAACAAAATTTATATTTGGTTTTTACCCGTGAAAGCATTTAGATTTTTTTTTAAATGCAAAATTTATTCCTTTTACTTGTGGACAGACACTGGAGCATGAGTATTGCAACTTACTAAACCACTCTGTGCAGTGAGCTATTAGTGATGAAGAATGGGTCTTGTGCAACAAGACGTTGAGGTAACTTATTATTTTCCAAAGAGGTTTTTTATATTATGATTTTATGTAATATTTATTTGTTTGCCTACATTATTATGATGTACTTGCAAAATTGGATAGTTGGCGAGTATTCAGGTAATAATAAAATTGCCTTCGATTTTTGTCATCTATATTATTCATTTCAATTTATCATATGATACTAATTTATCATATTATTTTCTTGCATTTTAGTTTCTTCATTTAGTAATGCGTAAGCATGTGCTACAATACTTGAAGATGCCAATGTTAGTGAAGATAAAAGTTGCAATACTGAAGTCACTAATGTGGATTCGGTATACTAGTTGAATAACATATATTTTTTGAGCATTTGAAGATGTTTAGTAAAATTATGATTACTAACCTTTTTTTTTAAAATGATAGTCGTCGGTTAGTGATGATCTCTACGTGGGCGGTACTTGGTAGTTCGTTGAAGAGAATTGAAGATTTGTGTATTTGTCTCGAATTATTTGTTTGTAGAACATTTAGTCTTTGGACAATCCTCTCCGTTTCCTCCAAATTAGGGACAATTGATGGTTGTTATCTAACCTATCTTTATCATTTGTGGCAATTATTGTATTTAAGAATCGGGCATGTGATTCCTGACCCATTGGTGTTGTATCTAAATATGTAATTGTCCAGACTTTTGAAATTTATTTCAACGATAAATGAATGAAATGAGATAGAGTACGTTTCACCCGTTTCACCCGTTTATCACCCGTTTCATCCGCGGATGACGGGTGGATTGGATGCGGGTGAGCGGGTGAGCGGGTGACGGGTGGATCGGGTGGACTGGATGGATGCGGATGGAGGCTCACCCGCTCCAAACCCGACCCGTTGCCAGGCCTAGAGGCAACGACAAGGAGCGGTGGTGGCCGGTCAGATCGCGGCGTCACCGTTGGCTGGCCTCAAGCCTAGTGTCACATGAGGTAGGGTCTGCGAAGTTAGGGTTTTGAAACCCTATAGACCACCACCCTTTGCGCCCATTGAACCAGAGTAGGAAATCGAAAGAGAGAGCTAGAGTGGGCGTCATCCGAAGAGTAGCAGCGGCACGCACAAACGGGGGGATCTCGGGCAGAATATATTCTTAATCTATTCCAAGCACAGGGGTAGCGCAACTACCAGCGATGGGAGGAAGGAACAGTACTCAGTGCACTCTAGAAATCATCCATTCAATCCATAAATTGGGTCTGTAAGCTTGGAAGAGAGGTGGGTGTTCTTAATCTCCTCAAATTAATAGTAATTTCGTAAAATTTTTACAACCTTTGGTTGAGATGTTGAGTGGTACGTGTTTCAGCAGAATGCATGAGTCTATATGTGGGATTAAATTGTGTTAAAAATGCAGACTTGGAGTTAGATTATGCTTGATTATATTCTGGTTTTAAATCGTGTATCAGAGTCGTGGTTGCATGCTGGTTTGGTGACTCTTGGGTTGTTCAGTTATGTGGATTGGGTTATGATATGAAATTGTTTATGGTCAATTCTCGAATCTGTTTATGCAGCAATTATATTCTGATTAAATATGTATTGTAATTATCGCTATATGTCCGTTTGGTAGTACTCGAATTGCTGATTATGAGAATTGGATATGAGGACGTTAATCTGAAACTGAATTGAGCAGTTAATGAATTTGAGATGAATCATTGGGTGAAATTGAGGACTTTTGTGAGAGGTACTGTGAGGACTGAGAAGGGAGCCGAGATGTTAAATTGTTTACAATATTGCAAATTTAGCCCAAAAGTGTAACTATAAGTCAATTCTATTAGATTACTTAAACTGAAAGTGGGTTATAAGTTGATTCTACTGAATTACTAAAATTGAAATTAGCCATAGATTGATTTTGTAGAAATTGCTTGGAGCGAATGATTTTTAAACACAATGTGATTCAACTGAATGGTTTAACGATCTAACTCATTGAAATGAGAACTTGAATTGAGCAAGGTGATTCTTTAAGAACATGAACTTGTTTTAAATTTTCTCTTCTTATTTAAGAATACTTGAAACGAATTTAGAAACGAATAAAACGTTTATTTGATAAACTAAGTGATGATTTACTTATATTAGTCAGTTTTTTAAAGAGTGAGATTTTGAGTTAGTGAACTTGAAATAGACTTATGTGACTTGCCCTTTTGAAGGTAAAGATTTATAATCTGATAATATGGTTATAGAAATTATTTTGACCTAACAAGCGTGATTATGGTTTTGTAAACGAATTACTGAAAGAAAAAGGGCTTATGGCTTACGTAAAGGTAGGAAAAGTCTTTCCTGCTTGTCGAAGAAGTTTAAATAACTAATATGATTGGGTTTGAATAAAGTGGTTAAGATAAGTGCTTAATAAGTAGACATGCCTAGGGAGTAAACCCAGAAATGGGAACCCTAGAAGACCCTGACGAGGGTAAGGTCCAATGCTATGTGGCATGTGTTAAAACCTTGAGGTGGGTTGTCTGTAGGATAAGGCGTGAGTTGTTTTCCCCAAAGAAGATAATATTAAGGTTAGATGCTGCCATTGTGCTACTCTGCTAAGACGTGTAAAGGTCCACTATTATGTTATGCCCCAGAGATAATGCGGATTGTGAGTGTAGATCTCACATAGGACGAGTGTAGATCTCCCTATTTAGCACCTTATGAAATCTTACGCCAGAAGAAATGACCTTCTTTTCCCGTTATGTAAGTAAATTATTTGTGTTATTACCTTTGGTATTTCGAGAATTAAGAAAATAGTATAAATCCTTAAATGGACCAAATTTGAAAGTAAACTACTCGTTTTAAGGCAAAATGGTTTATTTGTGTTTTAAACGTATTAATGTGGATTCATTTCCCTTCTTTAACTACTTACCTTTTTGGCTTTAAGTTCTAATGGCGTTCCCTAGAGGGGTGTAGATGCCAAAATGTGGTCTTTAATCTCAGTGGTTTTGTTTATATTGGAAGATGGAGTTTTCTTTTAAAGTCCTACTTGTCTAATACGATAATATTAGTATAAATGTGATATACTTGCTACTTATCGGTGTTGGTTGCAATTATTTTGCTTTTATGGAGTTAAGGGACACTCACTGAGCGTGTGATAGCTCATCTCCTCTTTGTTTCCCCTTTTCCCCAGGTTCGTAAATGACAAATAGAAGTCAGTTCATGAAAGTCAAGTTGGAATCTCCCTTTCGCTTGAGATACAGGAACTATGTAGATGTATATGTAGATTCATGAGTTGAATGTTGTAATATGATGTACTCCTAAATTCCTAAATATGTGTAAATAAAGTACTTTGGTTCATGTATTGCATATTAAATAGCAGTCGTCTGTATGTATGTGAGCCAACCATCTGATTAGTCAGTTGTCTTTTTAGCCAGAGTTTATTTTTGGATGTAAACCCCAGTGCTCCGGGTGTGTGATCCGTTGAGTTGTATCTTCATTTCCTACTTTTATTGAACTTCATACTTGGTGCACTCCGGGCGGGTGGCCCGTAGAGTTGTGGACTCCGGTGTGTAGTCGTTGAGCTTATTTTGGTATTCTTTTATGTTTTTATTCGTTACAGGGTCTTAATGCAGGGCTTTAAGCCTGGGAAATGGTCAGTTTTTAGGTGAAATTCCATCAGCATCGCTCAGAATCTAAGAAAACACTAATACTTCTAGCCCTAGGGTTAGGGCTGTCACATTAGTACATTTTTCAGTTTGAATACAAGGAGTATGTTGAACTTATCTTAAAAGGTGGTTCGTGGCAAGTTAGTAATCAGGCTATTATTCTGAAGCCTTGGTCTCCTTCCTTTTGCTTTGTTCAAGGTATTATTAATGTATCTATTTAGGTTAACTTTCCTAACCTGTATTTACATTTCTGGTCTCTTAATGGTCTAAGTAAGCTGGCCAGTGCCATTAGGAAGCCCTTGTTTATTGATCGGTGCACTACTTGGAAGGAATGTATTAACTATGCTAGAGTTCTAGTTGAAGCTAGCGTCTCCTCTACTTTGCCTATTACTATTTCTATTTGTGATCATTTTGGGAACATATTTCCTTAGAAGATCCACTATGAATGGGTACCATGTTACTACCACCAGTGTAAGAGGTTAGGGCATGAACCTGATCATTATAGTGCTAATAATTCTCGAAGTGTTTGGGTTCTAAAGTGATGGAGATCCCTCCATGCCCTTGATTTAAAGAAGCAAATCAATCTAGGTAATTTCATTTTGCTGGCCAAAGGATGAATAAATCATCCAAATTTTGTTTAAGTAATAAAATAGCAGCTCACGGGTTGTTCCAGTAGCCAATTCGTCTTTTGGAAGCTTAATTACTTAAGCCTCTTTGAGGTTTAAGTCTAATATTTTGCGTTGTATTTAAAGTTCAGGAAGTCAGCTTTGCATCAAAACAAGTTTTATCCCATTTGGACTTCATTTACCCTCTCAAATTAGCCAATAAACCCAAGATATACAAACTGTCCAGTTCAATTAGAATGTACCTGGTTTTGGGTATGTGATTTCTTAAGCTTAATGGTGGTTTAAGTCTTGTATTTTTACCTTCTTGGAATCCCCAAGATGTCTACTTTCAGGTCCAAGCATTGAATCCCAATCATAGCTAGAGGAAGTAAAGAGATCAAGTCATTTTGTCAAACCTGTCAGTTTTGGTCCAAAACTCCACGGTTAAATGTTTTAGTAGAATTAACCTACTTAAACATGGTTTAACCTTGATTTCTTTATTGAGGGGGATTTGTATACATCGTAAGGTTTCCCCCCATGGCCTGAAAACAAAATCATGCATACATTTACTGAGGTGAAAATTGGTTGCAAAACCGGTCCAGAATCTGCCTTGGACCCGGTTTAAGAGCACGGTTGAAGTTTTCCTTCTCCGAAGGGTTTGATACTTCCATTGCTGAGTGGCACACATCCCAAGCTGTCTAGAAGCACAATGATCAAGCTGTGAAGGAATTGGCCTTGAGAAGAACAACCAATGGGAAGCAAAGCCTGCAAAAAATGTCCTTGAAGCTCATTGGCTAGCCGAAAAGTGGTTCTACTTTACGGCTGCCTCCTTTCCCTTTGCTAGATAAGCTGGTTGTATTAGGACTAAATAAGCATGGTTATGTTGTAAACATCATTTATTAGCTTTGTTTAATGCTTTGAATGTAGTTTGATTAAGCTAGAACTAGGTTAGTACACGGTTAGCACTAACCGTGTAGATTAAGCTTAAGTTAATACCTTTCCTCTCTAGGAAGGTAAGGTCTAGGTGTATGCTTGCTTAGATGGGTGCTTGCTAGGCTTATACTTAAGGGCAACACACGGCCACTTTGCAAGGACATCAGATTTGGAATAAAAAAACCAGTTGAGAGCATTTTGCTTTCATGCATTCGTACATTCAAATATTAAACTTGCTTATCCTTAACTAGGCTGATTAGGGTGGGGTTCAAGTGTAGTCTTAAACTTGATTAAGTGGTGTTTCTGTATCTTAATCATAGTTTAAGAGCCCTAAGCTCATGTTTGGTGGTGTTTCTGTATCCAAATATTAAGTTTAGCTCTATCAATTTCGCCTTTCATCTACACGGGTTCAAGGAAAGCAAGGTTGAATATGCTAGCTTAAACCGTGAGTTAGTGAATTCTAACTTTGATTTTCTTTCAATCCCATACATTCATAACCCTTCATACATCCATCATAGTGGGTAATCAGAGCCTAGGCTACCCCCTTGGCCTAGCTTCCACCCCAAACACAATCCCAAACACAAATTGTAAAAATTGCTGTTTTCAGCCGTGCTAGGCAGAAAATCACGGTCACCCGGTGCCATTAAGCACGACCGTGCCACCCCTATTCCGTGTTGTTTCACTTGCTTAAGCTGTGATCTTAGTGAGTTTTAGCTTTGATTTCTTTTAATCACTTGAAGATACATCAACTTCCTTTTCCTTTTCTCATTTAGAATCCTTGATTCTAAATTCCATTCCTACCTCATGTGTTTGCTGCCTTACAACCAGCATATTACGTACCATTTTCCTTGGGTTTTCCTTGATTGTATGCTCTCTTGGTTTTAAGCTTTCACTCTTAAATTGAGTTTTAGCATTAGCCCTCGGGAGGTACATCACAAAGCAACAGTTAGACAGCATAGGATCCGGGATGAAGTGCAAAGTCAAGAACCTTTTGCTTAAGGGGTTGAGCAGCCACCTATTCCTAGCAGTAAAGGTGATAAGGAGCCTGCAACTATAGTTGCGGTTGATTGCACACCAGTTTAAGTTGCTGACCTAAAGGTAAGAAGAAAAGTTAGAAGGCTTTTATTTTTCAGAATAGAGGAGAGAACAATGAAAGAGGAGCCAAGTTATCTCCATCCAATTGTTGTCACATTTGGCTAATTCAAGATAAGGTCAACAAGGGAATGGCATGATGAGTAACCATGTTAAAACTCAGAGTATGGGGAGTGCTCTAGAAAAACTATCAGTTGCATGATAATTTTGTGCTGGAATGTTCAGGGTCTGAATGATCCTTATAAGCAAACTAAAATAAAGAAGGTAGTACATGAGTCTTAACCTGATATGTTTGCATTGGTGAAGACTAGACTAAACTTAGCAAATGAATCCATTGCTGGGAAATTGTTTCCTTAGTACAAGTTTACCAACAACTACAGTTGTTATTATAACCGTAGAGTGTGGGTTTTCTAGAAGTCACATGTTCTAATCTCGATTGTGTTTGTAAGCAGTCACAAAAATGTGACTGTCAAATTTCTAGCAATTCTCCTCCATTTGCTGGGTTTATTTCTTTTGTTCATGGGCATAAAAGGGAATGCCTCTCGTAATACTTGGATACCTTGGGTTCAAATTTGGATGGGTGGTGGGTTCTGCTTGGTGACTTTAATGTTATTCTCATTTAAAATGAGAGGTTGTCCAAGGCTCCTATTGTTCGGAATGATATAGAGGAATTTGTTGGTTGTTGTGAGAGAAATAATTTGAGTGATGTCCTGGCTTAAAGAGATTTTTTTTTTTTTTTTAATGTTGAGCAATAAACAGAAGAGGGATGCTAGAGTGTGGTCCATAATTGATAGAGTCTTAGTCAATCCAACTATTATTATCAGCAACTTATTTGTGGTCATCAGGTTTAAAGAACTAGGGGTTTCTAATGTATGATCTCACCATACCCAATTGTTATGAGCAACTTATCTGTGGCTATTCTTTGGACTCAATTTAAGGACCAGTTGTTGGGGTAAGATAGTCATTTAGGTTTCATAATGTATGATCTTACCATACCTAATTTGAAGCAACCATCAGGGAGATTTGGAGTCAGCCTATTGAGGGATGTTTAATGTATCCAGTTATTACTAAGTTGAAACTCCTAAAGGGTGCATTTAAGGCTCTCCACAAACAACATTATAGAGGGCTCAGTGCTATGATCGATTCTCTTTACCAAAACTTAAGTCTAAGGAGCTTTGCAACATGATCCTTTCTTGATTGATCTATAGGATTTTAAGGATAGTATGCTCACTAAATATGTTGAATTTTGTAAGATTAAGAATAGGATACTCTAGCAACATGCCAAGGAACACTTTCTCAAGAATAGTGATGACAATAATAAATTCTTTCATGCTGTCATTGAACAAAAAAGCAGTTAACTCCCGAGCACCACCGTTTTTCCCACTAATGAACCCTAGTGATTTTGTTTGACCAAAAACTAATCACAATCTTCTCATGCCTTTGGTTATCAGCATCATATCACTTTATAATACCATAATTATTTTGTGTGCTTTTTTCTCTTATACTGTATAAAACTCACCACATATTCAAGGACCATTTGAATAAAGCTACCACCACAATCCAAGATTTGACTTGTAATAAGACTACTATGTAGAAGTTGAGTAAGTGAAATTACATCCTAAAGTTATTAAGGGTGGTTTGCCACCCTGCAACCTATTATTATCTACTTTTTAATCACCTTGACATTTTTAATGAATTAAATTGATTTCCTAATATACATTTGGTTTGATTTGCCAAATTTATGAAACTTTGTCATCTTAGCTTGTACTCTTTTCTTATTTTAAAAAATTACCTCTAGATTTTATAAAATATAACAATGAATAATATATAAAAACATCTACTCTTCTTTACTTATTTTATTCTTACTTTTTTTATCCATCAATTTAGGCACAAGCCAAAGGAAGAAGAAATAGAAGAAGAGGAGGAGGATGACGAGTAAACTCAATTTTACTTTGAACATTTCTCTCTCTCTCTCTCGCTCTCTTACTAAATAACTAAAAAATAGGACATCATTTTATTCTCTATCATATATGCAATTTTTTAATTTTCTTATTTTATGGATATTCATTTGCACAAAAAATTATATGTAATACATGACTAATTAACCTATGCTAAAGAAATAGGGGTAGGAAAGGGAGAAGGAGAGTAAAAGTACAAATCAAGACACTCAATGCCACATTCAACATCATGGCACTTGTCAAAGAAAGCTCAAGCAGGAACCATACACTGATTTATTTAAACAACCTTACTGCACAATTATTCTTTAGATCATTCAATAAATCAGTGTAGCCGCATGCGAATTCCTTGAATGCATAAGAACATGCATCCACTGGGTACCCTGGCCCTTTACATTACTTCTTAATCCTACGAAGCAGGGATAGAAGTTTTAGCGATCTCTTAAAATTTTGAAACAAAATGGACAGAGTTTCGCCTAAAAGCTGGCCATAACCTGGGCTTATAGCCTTACATTAGGTGCCTGTAATAATAAAAACACAAAGAATGTCTCCAACAAACTCGACGGCTATATGCCGAATATCACAACTCCATGGCGACAAGCCTAGAGTACAACAGCTACAAAGCTAAATAAAAGAAAGAAATAAAAGATACAGCTCAACGAATCACATACCGAAGCATTGGGGTAACGCTCTGAAACAAAACCCAACTTCAACCAATGAAAATGACTGACTAATCAAATGGTTGGCCCACAAGGCCATTTAGAGCGACTGCTAGTCAATGCACAATACATGAGTCAATGTGTTTAACTTACAATTGCTCAAGATTTATGAATACGTCGCATTACATCATTAAACTCATGAATCCAGATATACATATATTTGACCCCTTCTCAAAGAAAAAAGGGGGTTTCTTGAACCGAGGACTTCTACCTGTCTTTTCAAGAACCTAGGGAAAAGAGAAATAGAGAGGGGGTGAGCTACCACACGCTTAGTGGATAATACATAATCCTGAAAACCAAAACAGTTGCATACAATACAATAAGCAGCCATCAGGACGAATTCTTACTTAATATAGCATATTAAGCATTCATGATCAAATAATAACTAGCTAATCTTCAATATGACCCAAGAGTGGGGAACAGATAGTCCTTTCGACTTCGAGCTCTTTTAGCATGAAAGTAAAATTAACAATTGAAAAGAAGTGAAACCTCTTATTTTTACTAAGTTGACCCTTATAAAACTTATTTCACATGAAAAAACCACTTAGGATTTAATGAAAGTCGTTTTCAAAGAGTAACTTCACTTTTTCAAACTCTTGCATTGACATCGTTAAGACATAAGTAGTTTCCATCTCATAATGGTGAGAAATCACCTTTTTTGGCATCGGATTCACATGTTAGTGCTCTTTTCAAGTGAGTCTCATAACTCACGACTCATGGTATCTCTAGAGCCTTTCATAGTCACTGGATTTTTACTCTTATCAGGGTTTGCGAGGGTTCCCACTTCTGGGTCTACTCCCTAAGAACTTGGGTTCATGCATACCGGGTCTGCTCTCTAAATTGTGTCCAAACAATTCGCATTATCCTCATAGCCCAAAACATTTCAAATGCATCTAATTTACAACCATGAATAAAGAGCTCAGTTTCTCAAAATAATCGGATGGCAGCATGCTTTCGTTACAGAGAGGGCTACAGCACTTTTGTTGTAAAACAACTTCACAAGCAAGTAGCTATCTCAAGAATCAGGAAGGAAATAGCTACAATGCTATGAATATAACGCTTCTGAAATTTGGTTCAAAGCATAGAACATCATTTAATCCTTTTGAAATCTAGCCCGTCCCTTTCTAAAAGAAAGGTTTTGGCTCTTTGCTCGTGCAATCTTCAAATGCAATGAGACTCAAACCAGTAAGTCTTTTTCTTTCTTTTATTTAAAGTAATAAGTTCTGACATTCCTGTTCAAACGTAGTCTTAACTTATCTTAACTTGCTCAAGGATTCCATAACACACCAGTAGTTTCTCATATTACTTTAAAGGACTATTACCAAACTATTCCCAAGTAAACAAACAACAAGATTACATTTAAGGCCATTTGAAACATATTCAAGGCGAACCCTACTAGTTTTATTCACTCTAAGCTCATAGATCATGGAGTTATGCAATTGAGGCTCGTAAATCAATCTAACAATCCCAGAACACTGAAGGTTTCAATGGTTTGGGTGATAGACACATCGTATGCTTTACACTCACTATGCGATAATTTTGAGTGAAAACTGAAGTGCTGCAAGTATACGACTGATGTCGTAGTACTTGAGGGTCGTCTCCACAGGGACGAGGTTGAGATTAAGGCCACGAAATACGAATTTAAACTAATTTAGCATCATTCTAAGCTAATTAAACAATACACAGATGAAATTACATATTATAAATGGAACTAACTATGTAGAATTGCTAACTGTTCATATCAATCGCCACATCCCAAATGTGATATTATATAATCAAACTAAAATAGAACTAAAATGATATTAACCAAAGCTTCATGATTTAGGTCCACCTTAAACTCAAGGTTACAAAGCAAAGTTAGAACAGAAAGCAAGCAACAGGAAATAGAAAGCGGAAAACAGGGAACAAAATCCACCAATTTAATCGGACATAAACAAAAAAAAATAGAGCAGCCACCATGGGGGAAGAAGTTTCTAATCCTTTCAACCACATTCGAGCAGTACTGAAACAGGGGGAAGGGAAAATTTGCAACTAATTGACTCTTACTTGGAAATGTTTCAAACCCAAAATCTGGATCAAGCAGAACTCCCAGACAACTAGAACAGAGGAAGAAGATTCAACACTTCAAGCAAGAACTACCAGCAAACGAGCTGCAAGGCTCGTTGGAACCGGCAGATTCGCCATTAATCCTTTTTTTGAACAGAACGAAACAGGGAAGGGGGAAAACCGAAATCATTTGAACTCACACCAAGAAATGTTGCAATTACAACTGAAGATTGTGCTAAAATACCAAATCAATGAACTAAGCTGTGAATATACGAAATTGCAAGTTGGAATACATGAATCTACCTGATGCATATTCCCATATGCATCGTTTTTATTTAAGGTCAACTTTCAAGAAGAAAAGTGTCAAACAAGAACGTGCATGGGAACTCTCATATTTTCTCTTATTATGTGAGTTCAAGGACTTTAGACACCATGAAGAAGTCAAAGAAGTTGCAAAACTTTGCCGGAAATTGGCGTTCATGCCCGAAGAGGTAATGCCGCCTTCATCCCGAAATTTCCCGATTTTTGTGTGCACTTTTGGCCTAACTAAAGTGGTCCCACAACTTGAGGCTCCACATGGTTTTGAAGTTTGAGATCTCAGCTTTCAAACAAGTCCAATTATGTTTAATTTGGACGTCTTTTGGTTGGGCTAAATATTACTCAAAGAAGACATGTCCTGCTCCAATCCAGTTCTGATATAGGTGTAATATTCGGGCCATAACTTTTTATCTACTTATCCACATTGAGCAAATAAGCCCATGCAGGAAAATAGATTTCCAGGGCTTTCCAACAAGCCCAAAATCACCTTATTTGGACGTGTGAGCTGAGAGAAATGCTCAGTTGAAGTGAAGGCTGCTGCATGGAGTTAATGCTGGGCAAGTGAAGAGACATAGGTTACATGACATCACCTTGCTGACATCATGCACCACTTGGATGGATTTCTTCAGCTGATAGGAAGTCTAGAATGTTCATTGTAACCTCCCCCATTCCTTTAAGTTGTGTCTTTTTATTTTTCCTAAGTCTTTTCAATTTTCTAGCTTTAAATTGCTAGGAGTTTGTGTCTTTTGCTTGTCTTGTTGTTGCCTATATATAGTGGGGGTGTGAAGTGTTTCTCAATTCAGAGTTGTAAGCTTTCCCAAGTGAAATACAATTACCTTTGAGTGTGATTCTCAAAAGTATTCCAAATCCCTAGTTCTATATCTTGAATTTTGGCAAGTTCAAGTGGTGTTCTAGGTTCTCTTTTCCTTTTCCAATTGGAGTGATTCCTTGGTGAAGACGAGAGGATTTGCCCAAGATCAAGTCCTTGAGTGGCTCCGTGAAGGATTATCTCAAGTGCAAGGTCTTGTTTATCCTTTGTTCTTTTTTGTTATTATTTTCATTCCATCTCAATCAACCTTCCATTTTCTCTTTACTTTGGTTCAATTCTTATTTGGGTTTATTTGAGTTTGATTTGGTTCACTTACCCCCCCACATATACATCAATTGGTATCAGAGCCTAGGTTGCCTACTTGACCAAATTTCCAAACCCAAACACATCCACAAATCAGCGTCACACACATCTGGTCCTACCATGAGTTCTAGCATGAGCGTTAAAAGGTGTTCTAAGTGTCAAGGCTTTGGTCATGCACTCTCGGACTGCCCCAACAAGGAATTCATCACCTTGACCGAATGGGAAGAAGCCATGAAGGAAGAAAAAGAAGTTAACTATCCATTTGTCTTAAATGAAGAAGGTCATTATCAAGAAAATAGTGACGTTAACTTTGATCTACCTCCCATCTTTGACGCGTATAATGAAGTAGATAATGAGGCAAATTGGAGCCTACCTCCAAGATTTGATGAGCATGAACCTAGCCCCATTCAACCTTCCCAAACCCCCAAATCACAAAAAGTCTTACAAAAGAACCTCTTACTGACCTCTCTTCTCCCAACCGAGTCTAACCCTAGTTTCTACCCTTCCCTTACCCTCTTTTATCAACCCCATGATCATACTGCTCTTCAAGAGATGCCCTATAATTTTTGTCCACAAAGAACCCCATTTCATAAATATGCCCTCTTGTATGAGAAGAAAAAAGAACTCCCGAGTTTGAGGACAAACTCAAAATCACCCGGGGAGTATGATGCATATTCCCATATGCATCGTTTTTATTTAAGGTCAACTTCCAAGAAGAAAAGTGTCAAACAAGAACGTGCATGGGAACTCTCATATTTTCTCTTATTATGTGAGTTCAAGGACTTTAGACACCATGAAGAAGTCAAAGAAGTTGCAAAACTTTGCCGGAAATTGGCGTTCATGCCCGAAGAGGTAATGCCGCCTTCATCCCGAAATTTCCCGATTTTTGTGTGCACTTTTGGCCTAACTAAAGTGGTCCCACAACTTGAGGCTCCACATGGTTTTGAAGTTTGAGATCTCAGCTTTCAAACAAGTCCAATTATGTTTAATTTGGACGTCTTTTGGTTGGGCTAAATATTACTCAAAGAAGACATGTCCTGCTCCAATCCAGTTCTAATATAGGTGTAATATTCGGGCCATAACTTTTTATCTACTTATCCAAATTGAGCAAATGAGCCCATTCAGGAAAATAGATTTCCAGGGCTTTCCAACAAGCCCAAAATCACCTTATTTGGACGTGTGAGCTGAGAGAAATGCTCAGTTGAAGTGAAGGCTGCTGCATGGAGTTAATGCTGGGCAAGTGAAGAGACATAGGTTACATGACATCACCTTGCTGACATCATGCACGACTTGGATGGATTTCTTCAGCTGATAGGAAGTCTAGAATGTTCATTGTAACCTCCCCCATTCCTTTAAGTTGTGTCTTTTTATTTTTCCTAAGTCTTTTCAATTTTCTAGCTTTAAATTGCTAGGAGTTTGTGTCTTTTGCTTGTCTTGTTGTTGCCTATATATAGTGGGGGTGTGAAGTGTTTCTCAATTCAGAGTTGTAAGCTTTCCCAAGTGAAATACAATTACCTTTGAGTGTGATTCTCAAAAGTATTCCAAATCCCTAGTTCTATATCTTGAATTTTGGCAAGTTCAAGTGGTGTTCTAGGTTCTCTTTTCTTTTCCAATTGGAGTGATTCCTTGGTGAAGACGAGAGGATTTGCCCAAGATCAAGTCCTTGAGTGGCTCCGCGAAGGATTATCTCAAGTGCAAGGTCTTGTTTATCCTTTGTTCTTTTTTGTTATTATTTTCATCCCATCTCAATCTACCTTCCATTTTCTCTTTACTTTGGTTCAATTCTTATTTGGGTTTATTTGAGTTTGATTTGGTTCACTTACCCCCCCACATATACATCACTACCATTCGAACACCAAAAACGGAAAAGATTAACAACCAACCCTAAATTGCTGCAACTCGAATCGAAAACTAAATCAAAACCTAAAAAAATGTATACTAAAACCTAGATTAAAACCTAAATTAAAACCCTAATTGTTACCTAGTTTCCTTCAAATGCGCCGTAACCCTGCAATTTATACTCTGCCTTCTTCAATTCTTGGTCGTTGATCTTAGCCTGATGTGGACGGTCGAGATGAGATGACATTGCGTGTGTGCTGGCGTGCTGTGGAGCGTAGATGGTGCTTGATGATGATGGCGATGCTTCGCTTGTCGAAGAGAGAGAGAGAGGGAGATAAAGATGAGGAAGATGATGATGATGAAGCTGGTGATGTCTGCGTATCAGGGGTCTGTTAGCCGAGAGGAGAGAAAAGGTGAAATGATGGGGGGTTTAGATGTCACGCGAGGCGCACGTGGGGGGCTGGGTTAGGTTTTATTTTTAATCTAATTTCCTTTTTTTTCTGATGGGTTATAAAAGCAACGGGCTAAGGATTTTTAGGTCAAGTTTCAGTCAATCTGGCCCAACGCATCATTTCTAGCATTTTCATTATTTTTCTTGCATTTTTTTCATATTTATTCAATACCTATAAAACAAAATAAAATCAAATAAAAACCTAAAAATAACAATTATAACGAGCATAAATCGGATATAAAAGTAACATAAAAATAACAAATTTTTGGCATGAACAAATACCCCCACACCAAGATTTTGCTCGTCCTCGAGTAAAAGAACCTAAACTAACTAAAAAGAAATCCTAACTTACTGTCGTAGGAATCACGGTTGCATTTAGCGTATGCAATAAGCCCTTTAAACCTCTCGGTTTCTCAAGTGGACGAGTGAGGTCTCGTGAGGGTTTTCAAGTGAAATACCCACAAAAATTATTTCAAAAAGAAAAGAAGATTTTTTTTTGGTTTTTCTCAAAGCCAACATGCACAGAATTAGGGAAAGATATGCACACATTCTAATCAACTAAATCACCCATGTAACCAAGTTATTGATCTGCGTATGCACAGAATGTACTTCAAAGTCCTCTACCCCATAAATGACCTCAAAGTACTAATTTTTTATCCCATTGTACATCAAGATCCTAAATCCATCCCAGTGTTCGTGTGCAAGTGTATCATCACCCTAAGGCTTAGATTTACCAGAATTAGACTCAATCCCACTTGACGGATATAATTACATTTATTATCATACTAACATTGAAAGCAAGTTTTCCCAATAGCAATATTACCTCAAAGGATAACACTCAGTAGCACGTGCCTCAAAGGGTAACGCCCAGTAGCGCATGCCTCAAAGAGATACTTATCATTCCAAATTTTATTTCATCTCTTTTTCTTTTTCTCTTCTTTTTTTCATAATATATTTTTTTCCTTTTTAATTTTCTCAGAGTAATCGTATCATAAGCAAGTGGGAGAAAGGATTGGATTACACATCTATACTAAACAATTGGAGTTAGAATTAGGGCTTAGAATGACACACTGAGGTCGAAGACTTTTCACGCACATCCTACTTACATACAAGCTAATAACTAAAGTATAGGGAATTTAACTTGATCAGAAAGAGTA
This sequence comes from Carnegiea gigantea, assembly GCA_029747015.1. Classification (NCBI taxonomy): domain Eukaryota; kingdom Viridiplantae; phylum Streptophyta; class Magnoliopsida; order Caryophyllales; family Cactaceae; genus Carnegiea; species Carnegiea gigantea. The sequence continues at coordinate 413,520 of JAKOGI010000536.1, read as the reverse complement.
CAAACGTCTCCAAAAACAAAAAAAATTCTTTTTGGATTTTTCAAAAATTGGGCACCTCATTCCCATATCAAAACTTCACAATATCCTCATTGTGGGAACTAAGGCGCTAAAAAGCGATCACATCAGCTGTACAACCATAAAACCACATGAAACCATAGATGAGTACAAACTAGGGCACGATGAAAATCAAAAACAAAACTAAAAACAAACACAAAATCACCAAAATCAAAATCTCAAAAGAAAAGCAAAAACAAAACTAACTCTAAAACAAACCAAACCACTAAATTACTAAAATCAAAACCAAACCAAAACAAAATAAAACCCAAACACAAAAATCAAAAAGCAAAATAACTAAATAAAGAAAAGCAAAAACCAAAACATAACAAAAGAAAACAAAACCAATCAAGACCAAAGCAAACATAATCACCCAAAATAAAAACAAAAACAAACCAAGGTCTTACTAAACACCAACCTAAATTAAAAGAAACCTAAAACAAAACAAAATACAAAAGAAAGAAAAGCCAAATACAAAACAAAAACAAGAACACAGAAACACCAAAAAGGAACAAAAAGAAACTATAAAAATAAGACCAAAGGAAAACCAAAACTGGCTAAACTAAAGAAACAAGACACCAAACTAAGGAAACAAAACACAAATTTAAAGAAACCAAACAATGCAACTAGAACATACACAAGGACAATCCTAGATATTCGCAACTATTAGTATTCACAAAATTAATAACACAACCAAGGGTGATCATAGCCCACACAGCTCAACATATCCCAAATTACTCCTCAAGATCGATCGCCCATCACAATTCACAGTCCTAATTATCCACAACTAAGTACAAAAAGAAAAAGAGAAAAGTTAGAACGATCATACCAGGTTAGGTGCAAGTGCACCTAAGCTATACCTCTGGAAAGCCACTTAGCTAGAGGGTTTTGGAGCATCAGCCACTCCATATTAAGCTGAAAAGTGCTACTCAAATCAAAACTCGTCAAAGTACGTAGCAGCTTATCAAACAAAGAAGCCCAACTCTCAATCACATAGAAATAGTGAAAAGCAGTGAGTTGGAGTCAGAAAGAGTACATCCATCTAGCCAATAAAGCACAAGTAAGGGCCTACTTCAACTTATCAAATAGTTGAGCCCAATCAGACATGAAATGAACATACTCAGAATGAGCCAATATTGAGGTCATTGGCCTAGAAATTATATCAGCATGAACGAGTAGTCTAGGCAAAATAGGGGGCGCAAATCTCACAAGTCTGTTAAGTCCAATATGCATATGAATCTGGTCCAAAGCAAAATTCTTAGTGGCAATGATCTCAGACTCAACAAATTTAGACTTGCAATATTCAAAAAGAAAGTAGGTTTGGATGGAGTCAAAAGAAAAGGACTCATGATCAGCAGAAAAACCATCATCAAAACTTCCATGGATATCAAACTCACAAGAAAAAGATTAATATTCTACATACAGAAGATTATCATCTAATTTAAATAGAAGGCTAGGACTGATGGGATCAAAAGAGAATAATTCATATTTAACGTGAAAATGCACATCAAGACCTTCAGTAACATCAAACCCGTATAAAAAAGATTCATATTCTGCATAAAGAATATCATCAAAGTCCAAAATAGTGGGTTTAGTTACCTTATCGCATAACTCCTGTGAAATAGCTTCTTGTAACTCATCTAAATCACGAGGCTCAACTTCAGGTGTGATGCTTATATCTAACTCACTAACAGTATCAGATTGTTCACCCACATCAAACTCATAAAAGTCATTCAGAGTGGTGGGTGGGTCGAAATAAACTAGGACATCATCAGTGATGCCCTTAGGTGAGCTAGTGCAAGGCACAATGTCAGGTGATAGAGACATAAGGAGGTCACTCTCTTGATCTAAACTAAGCAAATACATGTCTTTATTCAAATCAGGCCTAGCAGAACAAGAGGGTTCAAAATCATCATAGAGACTAAGGTCAGGTTTAGGAGATCCTAAACTAGAATCAAGCTCTCTATAAGTCTCCCTATTTTGCTTTCATGGTCTCTATCATTTGATCAGTCATTTCATTAAACTTCTTTTCAAAACTTGCACACGTAGCATCAACATAAGCACGTAAAGGACAAGTATGAGCATCATGATCAGAAGATTCACAATAATCACACAAAACATGAGGCATATAATAGCAATATAGGTCATTTGAATTCATAAAGTGGTCTGAAGGGTAAGAATTAGCCTGAAAATCATACTTTCCATGAGTTGGGTACCTAAAAGTCTCGTTAGCTTGTTCAAACGCATAGGTTTCCCAAGCTAGTTTTTCAAAGAAATCCCACTCTTCATCTTGAGTTTTAGATAATAATTCTATTAAACCTCCAGAATAAATTGATTCAACATAACACCTCCACTCAACATTTAGACCCATAGCAATGACCTCACAAATTTTTCATTTTTCAGAATTGTGATTCAGTTGAGGATGATAATCATTAAGCCTTGAAAGATAACTCGAAAAATATTCATGCTCATACTGCTGCAAATGAAAAACTGGCATTTGAAGTTTGTAAAGTATTTAAAGTTTTTCAACTTTTAGGGGTTTTAAGGTTTTTCTAAATTTTTATGGGTTTTTGGATTTTTCAAGAAATGAACTAAATAAATCACAACTAATAATGAATAAGGAAAGTAAGTCAAAGTATAAGCAACTAATAAGAACGTAACTAAGAAAAAGGAAAATGCTTAAACGGAAGGAAAACATGAACTTGCCACTTTGTTTTTTTGAGGTTTTTTAAAATTTTCATTTTTTTTTGGGTGGTTTTCAAGTGTTTCTAATTTTTTTTCAATTTTAGGCTTTTCTAATTTTTAGTGATATTTAAGTTTTTCTAATTTTGTTGGATTTTAGGCTTTTCTAATTATTTTTTTTTTTGGATTTTAGGAAAATTCAAGAAATGAACTAAACTAAGTCATAATTGATAATGAAATAAACAAAGTAAGGTAGAACATATGCAACTAAAAAGAAAGTAGTTAAGAAAATGAAAATATGACCTAATCTCATGCCGTCGTCCCCGACAATGGTGCCAAAAACTTGTGCAATAATTTTGAGTGAAAACTGAAGTGCCGCAAGTATACGACTGACGTTGCAGTACTTTAGAGTCGTTTCCATAGGGACGACGTTGAGATTAAGGTCACTAAATACAAATTTAAACTAATTTAGCATCATTCTAAGCCAATTAAACAACACACAGATGAAACAACATATTATAAATGGAACTAACTATGGAGAATCACTAACTGTTCATATCAATCGCTACATCCCAAATGTAATATTATATAATCAAACTAAAATAGATCTAAAATCATATTAACCAAAGCTTCAAGATTTAGGTCCACGTTAAATTCAAGGTTACAAAGCAAAGCTAGAACAGAAAGCAAGCAACAGGAAACAGAAAGCGAAAAACAGGGAACAAAAACCACCAATTTAATCGGACATAAACAAAAAAACAGAGCAACCACCATGGGGGAAGGAGTTTCTGATCCTTTCAACCACATTCGAGTAGAACTGAAACAAGGGGAAGGGGAAACTCGAAACCAATTGACTCTAACCTAGAAATGTTTCAAAGCCAAAACCTGGATCAAGTAGAACTCCCAGACAACTAGAACAGAGGAAGAAGATTCAACACTTTAAGCAAGAACAACCCACAAATAAGCTGCAAGGCTTGTTGAAACTGGTAGATTTGCCATTAATCCTTTTTTTGAAGAGAACGAAACAGGGAAGGGGGAAAACCGAAATCATTCGAACTCACAACAAGAAATGTTGCAATTACAACTGAAGATTGTGATAAACTACCCAAATCAACGAACTAAGCTGTGAATATACGAAATTGCAAGCTGGAATACATGAATCTACCATTCGAACACCAAAAACGGAAAAGATGAACAACGAATCCTAAATTGCTATAACTCGAATCGAAAACTAAAATCAAAACCTAAGAAAACGTAGACGAAGACCTAGATTAAAACCTAAATTAAAACCCTAATTGTTACCTAATTTCCTTCAAATGCGTCGTAACCCTGCAATTTATACTCTGCCTTCTTTAATTCTTGGTCGTCGATCTCAGCCTGATATGGACGGTCGAGATGGGATGACGTTGCATGTGTGCTGGCGTGCTGCGGATCGTAGATGGTGCTTGATGATGATGGCGATGCTTCGCTTGTCGAAGAGAGAGAGAGAGAGAGATGGAGATGAGGAAGATGGCGATGATGCAGATGTGATGTCTGGGCATCGGGGGTCTGCCGAGAGGAGAGAGAAGGTGAAATGAGGGGTGGTTCAAATGTCACGCGAGGCACACGTGGGTGGGCTGGGTTAGGTTTTGTTTTTAATCTAATTTCTTTTTTTTTTCTGATGGGTTATGAAAGCAACGGGCTAAGGATTTTTACGTCAAGTTTGAGTCAATCTGGCCCAATGCTTCATTTCCAGCATTTTCATCATTTTTCTTGCATTTTTTCCATGTTTATTCAATGCCTAGAAAACAAAATAAAATCAAATAAAAACCTAAAAAAAACAATTACACCGAGCATAAATCAGGTATAAAAGTATTATAAAAATAAAAAAATTTTGGCACAAACACTCACAAGTCAGCAGAAAGGATGGCACAGCCGACCGGGCAGCCACTGCCCCTAAGACAGAACACACTAGCAAAGAAGGCAAAGGACAAGGAAAATCCAATAACAATGAGGCATGGTCAAGGGGTCAGTCACATCGTGTTCGTGGTTTGCATTACCTAACTACCACTTATTAAACATGGCAACAACACTCATGGCGTAACAATTATAATTCAAAGACAACATGGTTTGACAATCGGTTCTCTGTCTCCCTCTTTACAGCACTATCCTAAATTGCACCTCAAATTCACATCTTGTCAACCCAAGCATATTCAGGCATTTAATCAGTCCTTCATCTCACTCAATTTTCCATTTGACACATGAATCCTAACTTGGGCATCCAATCTTAATTTCCATAGCTTAAATTTAGTGTTAAGTTTAGGATGGAAGATTCCACCTCAATCCAAGCTCAAGGATACGATTAAGGGCTAGTTAGACAGACTCAGCTTCTACCTGGTCGTTTCAATGGAGGTCACCAGACTTTAGCCCAGCCACCGTCATGCTGCTGGGTTGTGGTAGCAGTGTTGGCTGTGGCGGATTCGAGCCTAGCCCCTTTTCCTACCCGTGTTGCTTTGCCAAGGCCTCCTTGCCACCATGATAGCGACGATTGCTTGTCCACATCTCCCTTGCCCCACTAGCCACCACCCACCTCCGCAGCCTTTCCATCCCCCCCTCTCTCTCTCTCTCTCTCTCTCTCTCTATATGTATATATATATACACACACACACACACACTTGCGCTCTGTTCCTCTCTCTAGTTCCAGTGGTTAGTGGCGGTGTATTGGCAGAGACAGGTGTTGGCGGGTCTTTTCCTTGAGGTGTCATGGAAGCTGGTAGGAAAAAAGGGCTAGTGCTTTTATTCACTAGATGCCCTTTCCCCTTTTTTTGTTTGTTTTCTCCTAACCTAAGTCATGAATTCCTAGGCCCAAAATTAAGCCCACAAATTCGAATATTTGTTGGCCTGCTCAATTCCACCAATCCCACTCGGTTTAATACTCGACCATTTACGAAAATTTCAAATTCACATAAAACCAAATTCAGTAAAATTATTCACTTTAATAAACCTACAAATATTAACCTAATATAGCTAATAAAACATAGCTAACAAAATTATTAAACTAAACAGCTAGCCCGATATTAAAAATCCTTGGTTATTACATTTGACCCCATAAAATCCACTTGGCAATCCACACCATATGAACTAATTAATAAAAAACATATGTGTTGATATCTTCAAATAATATCTAATATGTAGAGTATAGCTATGGCGTAAGAAAAAGCAATTTTATTCCTAGACCACATAAAGAATTTTTGTTTTCATTGGACTTTAAAAAAAAAATTTGTATAAATTCTATCCTTACTAGTACACTTATTTTCAACAAAAAGAGATCATTTATAGATCATACCTTGTTGAGCATAAAGGAAAGTGCGACTAGTAGAGGGGCGAGCGACATGGATTTATTTGTATGTAGAATATGCATGCCAACTATCATCACAAACTCATAACAAGTTGAATATGCAGTGTTCCATATAGAGAGAAAGAAAGTGAACCTGAGAAGAAAGCAAAGGACATAGCCAGAGAAAGGAATGTGACTACAATAGGCATTGTGATCGTTGACAATTGTTGTTTATCCATATTTTTTGTATTAAAGACTAAATCAACAACACTCAAAGAGAGCGAGAGAGAGAGAAAGAGAGAGGGGGGAGAGAGAGAGAGAGTAGGGATGGGTAATGAAATCAGAAATCAAGGACCATTAATCAATTTGTCATAATGATAAATATATATTGTCATCCTTGTATTTGAGGAATCAACAAGTTTACCATGATCTATATGAATTAAATCTAATAAATTATGGTTTCAAGCCCTCAACTTAAAAAATAGTAAGTATTTCTTCAAAATAATTTATTGCATCAACGTGGATTATCTATTGGCAAAATATATTGTACTTAATTCCACCTATTTATCCTTGATAATGCTAGGGGTAAAGTGAATAATTTAATATTCCTAAATATTAATAGGGAAAAAATGTTTAAGCTGTGGCTTTAAAATTTAATTGGCTTCTGGTCCATGTTCTCAATAAATCCAGTATAAAATATCAAACTTTTTTATTTGATTATACTAATAAGAAGAAGAAAAAAATTAATACAACTTAATATAATATTTGCGGTTTTAGCAATAAAGAAGATACTTTTTGAAAATCCAACTCAAAATCACATAGCATGTAGAATCATTAAGACATTATCTCCAAAATAGTTATCAAGGCCGGATACACTGTTATCCATCCTATTAATTTCCCAGATACGACTACTTTAGAAAAATTTCAAAATCCTATCTAAAATCTACATGTTTTTATAAAATGATTACATAAAACAATTGATGAACTATCAAATCTAGAAAACTTAAGCATGCGATACCATTATATAGACTTTCAAGATCTGTTATTTCTAAGGTTCCCTTAAGGAGTTTACTTTGACATGTCTTAAAGTACACTTGGGACTTCTCTCTTGAGTGTGATTACCTTAAAAAAAAAAAAAAAAAAATACCACTTCTACCCACTTCTTCCCCCCTTATTCCACATATGCAATTTTCTAACGAAAAAATCAGTGCCATATGTTCTGATTTTGCGTAAGGCATAATTTTATCCATTTCAACATCAATATGAAGTGACTTTCTTTTTAATCTAGTTAAGATCATTTGTGTGAATTTGCAATGTATTATTGCAATTTTGAGAATTTGAGGTGAGGGGATGAAGTGGGTATTCATGGTGGAATTGGGGCTTGGGGGTACTTGTGTCATAAAGTTTGGTTTCTTGGAAATTTAGGAATTATATGTATGTTGAATGGCACTTTAGGGGTTTTGGTGCATGGGTGTTGTATTTTGCCATGAAGGGGTTGAGGTAGAGTTGAGGTTGAAGAAGAGTGGGGGGGATGTAATTTGGGAGGATTTTGAAATAAATTTGTTAATATATATCTTGGAATTAACTTAAGAAATTAAAAGGGATTAAGTATGCTCATTTAGGTAGTAGTAGCAATGAAGATATGTTATTCTTGAGGTTGAACCTTGTAGCTTGATCCAAGTAATGAGATAATGGGTTGAAGATGAAGTAAATGAGAGAATCGCTAATTGGGGAATTTTGAAATAAATTGCTTAATAAGGACTTTGAAATTAATTTGGGAGACTGTAGTGGGATTATTTGTGAAACCTGAATGAACTTAGTGACCTAAAAATAAAAGTATGTTTGATGATGCACTTTAATCAAAGTAGAGATGATTATGGATTTTTCAGGAAGTGTTAATGAGGAATACAAATGTTAATGATGCACAAGTAGAGGATTAAAGGTCGTATTTATTCACTGAGGTTACGAATGACCTACTCTCTTGTAATTAAAACAAATAAATTTGATGCAAAACCTACTTGAGGCCAAGGGGTGTGGGAATCTCGTGAATTTTGGTTCGATACCATATATTTGGCACTGAAGATAATCTAGAGTCGCAAATGGGTCTTGCCGTGTATGATCACTTCATGGACAAATTGCTAAAATTAATGACAATGACCACAAATAATAGTAACATTGATGATAATCACAATAATAATGATGATGATGATGATGATGATAATAATAATAATAATAACAACAACAACAACAACAATAATAATAACAACAACAATAGTAATCAAGAAAACAATATTAAAACCTATAATAAGACCACCAATGTTAATGTTATCAATTGTAAAAATAATGATAACATTAAAAAAGAAAAGAATAATATAGAAAAGGGGAGATGAAGTCAATTTTTATGTGTCTAAACAAATAATTATGAGTGTATTCCTAATTCAGAAAAGTATCAAGGTAAACCACAAATTAATTACTAAGGTTGCAGTTAATAAAAACTATTTCAAACTCCACTAACTATAAAAATATATAATTCTTGGTGTAGAAATGAGGCCACTTCTTACATCAATCACACCATAAACAAAAACTGTATAAAAGAGGACAGATTTTAAAGATTCCATGTACGTTTATTAACTGTACTATTTGAAAAATCGCATGTTTCTCAAAATTATACAATTACAAGTAAAATTTATGTTATGTATCAGTCTGAATAATGTTTATCGCCTAATTAAGTAGCCCCATAAATTATCAAGCATTAGGGCTTATGCCCCCCTGTTCACCTGTGCGGCCTCAATCTAGGCTTCCTGATTGGCCTAGGAGGTGTACACTTATCTCAATGATCACATCAGAAATCAATAAGGGATCCACTTCCAGATAGCAAACAAAAAAACGGTTTTAATCACATTGTGTCCCTTTCCCCGTTTTTCGACCTAAAATAAATTGGAATATGGGCGTCCAGCTAAATTATTCCAAAGGTTTATTTTACAATATGGGGATACACGTGCTGGACTTCGGCTCATTTCTCAAAATATTTTTGTGTTTTCTATTTTAAGTGAGGAGGCAGTAAGTAGTTCTTTCCCTAAGAAGCGCAAAGGAAGTAAGGCTTCGTGTTTTTTGCTGTCTGACACCATTAGATGCTCACAATGGATTTTGACATAACATGAAGACTTGATAAAGCTCAAAGGTCATGTTGGGTTTTATTTTGAGCAAGCATGCCTGATGTGGAGTATTAGGAAACACTCAATCTATTTATATTCCAGTTATATCAAAGTTAAATAGTAGTTCGAAGTTGTCTTGCATATTTCCAGCTTAATGGGACTTGTAAATGGGTAATTGCTTTAGTTAAGGTCATGTAGTTGTTATATAGCCTTGTCCGACTTAGGATGGTGGTAACCTCCAGTCATTAAGTCTTCCGCTACAACCATGATATTAAATAATCAAATTAGATTAAGTGATAAGTAATTAGGGATTGACGACATTACAGACGTGGTATCAAAGATGGGTTTAAGGGCCACTATGAGCCATAGGGGGCTTTTGAGTTGTGTCAAACTAGTTAAATGAGTTCATGCATATAAGTGCATAATGAGGATGCTTTCATAAGTATTTACCTGGCCTTTGCCCGTGGTCTGGTATTAAGGCCAACGACCTAGCTAGGTAACACCTTGGAACTCCATCATTAACAAAGTAGAGGAAGAAAATATTTGGTTGACCTCCTATTGACATACGTCTTTTAGGAAAGTTTACCAAACTCATAGTGATAATTCTGTGGAGCTTGGAGTTACCCATTTGTTTTGTGAGGATGACTTTAATCTAGAAGTTTCATTAAAAACACACATATATATTTGGTGTTTGCATAAGGTTATGTTTAAGACATGATATGAGGATGCCATTCGTAAATTCTTATGTGATTAATGTGGTACCAAATTGCATCTAACTTTCTAGATAGGAAAAATGCATTATGTAGCAACATCCTTGGGATGAATCAATGTTAAATAAACATTGTAATAGAGTATTTGTCCGAGGGCCTACTACACTATCATAGGTGATTTGTAATAATAATTTACTACGGTGAATTATGTGGCAATGGTTAAATAACTTATGGTATGCTACTTAGTATTATATGGTTTATATGCTAGAAGATAAGGTTGTCATGCAAAGGAAATGTTGTCATTAATTGGTTTCCAGTTTATGTAAACGTATGTAAGCTATCATGTGCTAGGTGTATACAAGTCATTGTATCTTAAAACATGTTTTACAATTATGTAGATAGTGAGAGGTAGAGGGTATTTAGATGTGGGTTTTTTGTTGACATTACGACTTTAGGCCATTGACTCAGGTTATACGAATAAATATACCTCAATTGAGGCAATAGTAGGTATTGAAAACTTTGAGAAAATGTAGAGGAAAACTCCTTCAGAGGTTTGGGATTGTATAATGTGGTTGAGCCTATAAGGTCCACGCTTACTATGAGGCTAAAATAAGCCCTAAGGGCTCATGGAAAATATTAAAAGGTGGATCTTCGTACTAAGATATTCATAAGAGATTCTAAGAAAATGGTATAAATAACTCCTTATTTGATTCTAGAGGATTAGGTGATTAGTGATGTTGGGTTGAGTTATACTCATTAGATGTACAATTTAAATTAAGAGGATAAAATTCTGTTTTATAGTGCATAACGTGATTTGGCAAGCAGACTCTTTGGGGTTAAGAAGGATTAGACAAAAATGAAATGGGCCAAAAAGCAGAGGAGAGAGAGCAAGAGAAGAGAAGGGAAAAGAGAAAGAGCAAATAGAAGATACTTAGATGTTGATGCATCAAAGAAGTAGGAGTGGAATTTAACAACTTTAAGCATACTAATTTTGTTGAAAACGATTATTCACACAGGTGGAACCATACGACAAGGCACGAGAATGTGTTATGTATGAGTATAGACACGTTACTTTTATATACCTGATATCCTAGAGGCCATAATTTATGTTACAGCTAATGAGTGGGCAACGTTCACGAATAGGATTTGGGGAATAAGTAATTTATGGAGAAGTATGATATAGAATAATGGTTCTATAGTTTGAACTCAGGACACTTGATTTTAAGGCATCACAACTCATGCTACTAAGGAGTTAGGAGTGATGAGTATATATTCTTTGGACTCTATAGGATTGTTACTGGTGATTTTATAAGATCAAGATGTCAAATTCAAAAGGGTATTTCCATGACACAACTTCAATTACAACAACAAAAGATTATAGAGTAATAAGACATAGGAAGTCTTTATATAAAGTACCAAAAACCCCAGCAACTTTTCTTTAAATGTATCAAACCCTTATAACTTTAGTTACATGAGTCCCTAGATTGATCTGTAGGCCTGACAATTTCACCCGACCCCGATAGATACCCGATTCACCCGACCCGAAAAATCGGGTGAAAACCCGACTAAACGGGTGAATTAAACGGGTGATGGATAATCGGGTGATGGATCGGGTCGGATTCGGGTGACAGTCCATCCGATCCGTCACCCGACCCGTCACCTGCTCTATATATATATATATATATATATATATATATATATATATATATATATATATATATATATAGAGGTATGTATGTATGTATATATATATGTAGGTATATGTATATGTATATATATGTATGTATATGTATATGTATATATATATATAGACATGTATATATATATTTGTAGATATATGTATATATATATATGTGTGTGTGTGTGTGTGTATATATATATAAAACTTATGTTTGGTATCTTTATCATTTGTGATAATTGTTATGTTTACGATTAGAGCATGTGGTTTCCGTTAGTTATTGTTTTGTATATTTTAAATTTTTCAAGTTTTTGAACCTTATTTGAGCGATAAACGAATAAAATGAGATAGAACGCGTTTCATCTGTTTCACCCGTTTACCACCCGCTTCATCCGTGGGTGGTGGGTGGATTGGATGCGGGTGAGCGGATGAGTGGATGACGGGTGGATCGGGTGGAGTGGATGGATGCGGGTGATGGATGTGGGTGGAGCTTCACCCGCTCCAAATCCGACCCGTTGCCAGGCCTATTGATCTGAAAAGGTCCATAGTGACCTTTAGCTAGTTAACAACAGAGTCTTTGTCAAATACCATTTTATAGTTATGTGTCCTCATTAGGAATCTTTGATCTCTATGATTGCAACCCAGAGCTAGCCATACCATAATATGCAATGACACAATTTAACCTATACTTCCTTGTTGAGTTATATTAACTCCCTTTGTTTAATAAAAATTATTCGATCGCCTTGGGAATACTTTATTTTATAAATTTTCCATCATTGAATTATTCCATGAAATCAATCCTTACGTGGAATCCCCGTCACCAAGTTGAGAGGTTTCCCTCTTTCTTTCACTAATTATCTCTGCTCTGTTTACTTTTTGCTATCATCTTTTTAGTAATAACATAACCTATTCTTACTCATAATCGACTTTGTTTTTTGTTATTTCATTTTTGCCAGTATTCTTGAATCCATTATATTTAAAAGGATGCCCCGCTTATATATAAGTGAATTAAAATTAAGTATGTTGATAATCAAAGTATGTCCCTGTCTGTAACACTTTAAATTCTTTTCTTAGTGCCTTTTTAAGGTTGCTAACTATATGTCTTTATGAGTGTAACATGAGCTTTTGTGGAAACTCCTTGAATATCACATCACCATGTTGCTCACATCATTCATCGCCTTCCTATTTGTGCTTGTGGAAGCTCACCACTTAACTTTATAATCTTAACCCTTTTATTTGCTCTCAAGATCCTCGAGGATAAATTGGGAACCATTGTTACTTTAGTTCATATTGATCAATAATCATTTCAAGTTTGTGGTCCTAGGGGTTGCGAAATATAGAAAACTTAGTCTGATTTTGGGTTAATACCTTGTGCTTACTTTTCTTCGTAAACAATGATATTCAATTTGCGCTTAAACATTTGACACCATTTAAATTGCCTAGTTTTACTATTGGTCTGGCTTTCAAACTAATATCAAGTGTTCTTATTCCTATGTAACTAATGTGTGGAATAATTTGACACTTACCACCCTCCATTCTTAATTATTTAAGCTACAGTTGTTTCCATTCTAACTATTTCACAGCACTACTTCCTTGCCCATCATTTTGAGATCTACCATTTGTTCTTTTTATTAAATTCTTATATCAGCGACATTCTCTATACTTTTAGGCATTAATTTACTTCCCCCTTGGTCGTCTTGAATTGTTTAATGGCATATCTGGAATATTTACTTAAAAGATCTTAACTGACTCCAAACCTTACCAACTAGAGTTTGTCTTTTGTATTAATGTTCTTTCTTCTAGCATTTCTCATATTTGTTTGGCTTGGCTTGTCTTTAAAATGTGCGAATTCCTTGAACGTATAAGAACATGCATCTGCTGGGTACCCTGACCCTTTACATTACTTCTTAATCTTACGAACTTTGATGTAACACCCCTATCTGTAGGGATAGAAGTGTTAGCGATCTCTTAAAATTTTGAAATGAAATGGACAGAGTTTTGCCTAAAAGCTGGCCATAACATGGGCTTATGGCCTTACATTAGGTGCCTGTGATAATAAAAACACAAAGAATGTCTCCAACAAACTCAATGGCTGAATATCACAACTCCACGGCCACAAGCCCGAAGTACAAAAGCTACAAAGCTAAATAAAAGAATGAAATAAAAGATACAGCTCAATGAATAACATGCCGATGCACTGGGGTTACATTCTGAAACAAAACTCAACTTCAACCAATGAAAACGATTGACTAATCAAATGGTTAGCCCTCAAGGCCATTTAGAGCGACTGCTAGTCAATATACAATACATGAGTCAATGTGTTTAACTTATAATTGCTCAAGATTTATGAATATGTCACATTACATCATTAAACTCATGAATCCAGATATACATACATTTGACCCCTTCTCGAAGCAAAAAGGGGGTTTCTTGAACCGAGGACTTCTACCTATCTTTTCAAGAACCTAGGGTAAAGGGAAATAGAGAGAGAGTGAGCTACCACACGCTTAGTGGATAATACGTAACCCTAAAAAACAAAACAATTGCATAGAATACAATAAGCAGCAATCACACTGAATTGTTACTTAATATAGCATATTAAGCATTCATGATCAAATAACAACTAACTAATCTTTGATATGACCCAAGAGTGGGAAAGAAATAGTCCTTTCAACTCTAAGCTCTTTTAAGTAAAAATAACAATCGAAAAGAAGTGAAACCTCTTATTTGTACTAAGTTAACCCTTATAAAACTTATTCCATACGAAAGAAGCCACTTAGGATTTAATGAAAGTCCTTTCAAAGAGTAACTTCACTTTTTCAAACTCTTGCATTGACATCATTAAGACATAAGTAGTTTCCATCTCATAATGGTGGGAAATCACCTTTTTCAGCATTGGATTCACATGTTAGTGCTCTTTTCAAGTGAGATATAACTCACGACTCATGGTATCTCTAGAGCCTCTCATGGCCACTAGACTTTTACCCTCATTAAGGTTTATTAGGGTTCCCACTTCTAGGTCTACTCCCTAGCAACTTGGGTTCATGCATACTGGGTCTGCTCTCTGAATTATGTCCAAACAATTAGCACTATTCTCATAGCCCAAAACATTTTAAATGCATCTAATTTACAACCATGAATAAAGAGCTTAGTTTTTCAAAATAACCGGATAGCAGCATGCTTTCGTTACAGAGAGGGCCAGAAGCACTTTTATTATAAAACAAGTTCACAAGCAAGTAGCTATCTTAAGAATTAATAAGGCAATAGCGAGAATGCTATGAACAAAACACTTCTAAAATTTAGTGCAAAGCATAGAACATCATTCAATCCTTTTGAAATCTAGCCCATCGCTTTTTAAATTAAAGGTTTTGGCTCTTTGGTCGCGCGATCTTCAAATGCAATGAAACTGAAACCATTAAGTCTTTTTTCTTCTTTTATTTAAAGTAAGAAGTTCTGACATTCCCGTTCAAGCATGTCTTAACTTATTTTAACTTGCTCAAGGATTCTATAACACACCAATAGGTTCTCATATTGCTTTAAAGGACTATTACTAAACTATTCGCAGGTAAACAAACAACAAGAGTACATTTAAGGCCATTTAAAACATATTCATGGTGAACCGTACCAGTTTTATTCACTCTAAGCTCATAGACCATGGAGTCATGCAACTTGAGGCCCGTAAATCAGTCTAACAAACCCAGAACACTGAAGGTTTCAATGGTTTGGGCGATAGACACATCGTATGCTTTACACTCACAAGTCAGCAAAAAGGATGTCACAGTTGACCAGGCAGCCACTTTGTAACACTCATGGCATAACAATTATAATTCAAAGACAACATGGTTTGACAATCGGTTCTTGGTCTCCCTCTTTATAACACCATCCTAAATTGCACCTCAAATTCACATCTTGTCATCCCCAGCATATTCAGTCATTCAACCAGTCCTTCATCTCACTCAATTTTCTATTTGACACATGAACCCTAACTTGGGCATCCAATATTAATTTCCATAACTTAAATTTAGTATTAAGTTTAGGATGGAAGATTCCACCTCAATCCAAGCTCAAGGATACGATTAAGGGCTAGTTAGACGTCTTTTGAACTTACTTTTTAGTCACTTCCTCACGCCACTACTGCTACTGTGCTACCTGTTCTTCTCTTCTCTCCTCAGCTTCCACCTGGTCATTTCAATGGTGGTTACCGGACTTTAGCCCAGCCACCGTCATGCTGCTGGGTTGTAGTGGTGGTGTTGGCTGTGGTGGATTCGAGCCTAGCCCCTTTTCCTCCCTACATTACTTCGCCAAGGCCTCCTTGCCACCATGACAACGACGATTGCTTGTCCACATCTCCCTTGCACTGCTAGCCACTGCCCACCTCCGCAACCTTTCCCTCCCTCCCTCCCTCCCTCCCTCCCCCCTCCCTCTCTCTCTCTCTCTCTCTCTATACTGGTGTTCTCGTCGTCTCTCTAGTTCCAGTGGTCGGTGGTGGTGTATTGACAGAGACAGGTGTTAAGGGGTCTTTTCCTTGAGGTGTTGTGGAAGCCAGTAGGAAACGAAAGGTCGGTGCTTTTATTCACTAGATGCCCTGTCCCCTTTTTTTGTTCGTTTTCTTTTAACCCAAGTCATGAATTCCTAGGCCCAAAATTAAGCCCACAAATTCGAGTATTCTTTGGCCCGCTCAATTCCACCTATCCCGCTCGGTTTAATACTCGACCATTTACGAAATTTTCGCGTTCACATTATGAGTCAAAAACTTTCGAAACTAAATTTAGTAAAATTATTCACTTTAATAAACCCACAAATATTAACCTAATATAGCTAATAAAACATAGCTAACAAAATTCTTAAACTAAATAGCTAGCCCGATATTAAAAATCCTTGGCTATTACATTTGACCTCTTAAAATCCACTCGGCAATCTACGCCATATTAACTAATTAATAAAATACATCTATGTTGATATCTTAAAATAATGTCTAATATGTAGAGTATAGCTATGGAGTAAGATAAAGCAATTTTATTCCTACACCACATGAAGAATTTTTTTTCATTGGACTTTGAAAAAAAAAATTTGTATAAATTCTACCCTTGCTAGTACACTTATTTTCAACAAAAAGAGATAATTTATAGATCATACCTTGTTGAGCCTAGATGAGAGTGCGACCAGTAGGGAGGCGAGCCGGCATAGATTTATTTATATGTAGAACAATATGCATGTCAACTATCATCAGAAACTGATAAGAAGTTGAATATGCAGTGTTCCATATAGAGAGAAAGAAAGTAGACCTGAGAAGAAAGCCAAGGACGTAGGTAGAGAAAGAAACGTGACTACAATAGGCATTGTGATTGTTGAACATTGCTGTTTGTCCATATTTTTTGTATTAAAGACTAAATTAACAACACTCAAAAAGAGAGAGAGAGAGAGAGAGAGAGAGAGAGAGAGAAGGGGGGAGAGAGAGAGAGACAGAGAGAAAGCAAGGATGGATAATGAAATCAGAAATCAAGGCTCATTAATCAATTTGTCATACTGATAAATATATATTGTCATCCTTGTATTTGAGGAATCAACAAGTTTATTATGATTTGTATGAATTAAATCTAATAAGTTATGGTTTCAAGTCCGAAACTTAAAAAATAGTAAGTATTTTACTATAGGTACTAAATTGCTTTAAAATAATTCATTGCATCAACGTGGATTATCTATTGGCAAAATAGTTGTACTTAATTCCACCTATTTGTCCTTGATAATGCTAGGGGTAAAGTGAATAATTTATATTCCTAAATATTAATAAGGAAAAAATGTTCAAGCTGTGGATTTAAAATTAAATTGGCTTCTGGTCCGTGTGTTCTCAATAAATCCAGTATAAAACATCAAATTTTTTGATTTGATTATACTAATAAGAAGAAGAAAAAAAAAATTAATAGAACTTAATGATATATTTGCGGTTTTAGCAATAAGGAAGATACTTTTTCAAAATCCAACTCAAAATCACGTAGCATGTAGAATCATTAAGACATTATCTCCCAAATAGTTATCAAGGCCAGACACACCATTATCCATCCAATTAATGTCCCAGATACAACTACTTCAGAAACATTTCAAAATCCTATCTAAAATCTACATGTTTTTATAAAGTGATTACACAAAAAAATTGATAAACTATCAAATTTAGAAAACTTAAGCATGCGATACCATTACATAGACTTTCAAGATCCGTTATCTCGAAGGTTCCCTTAAGGAGTTGACCTTGACATGTCCTAAAGTGCACTTGTGACTTCTCTCTTGAGTGTGATTACCTTAAAAAACATACCACTCCTACCCACTCCCGCCCACTCCTTCCCCCCTTCCCATTCCTACCTATTCCACACCTGCAATTTCCCGGCGAAAAGATCAAGGCCATATGTTCTAATTTTGCGTAAGGCATAAGTTTGTCCATTTCAACATCAAGTATGAGGTGACTTTTTTTTAAATCTAGTTGAGTGATAATTTGTGTGAATTTACAAACTATTATTGCAATTTTAAGGATTTGAGGTGAGGGGATGAAGTGGGTGTTCATGGTGGAATTGGGGCTTGGGGGTACTTGTGTCATCAAGTTTGGTTTCATCGAAATTTGAGGAATTATATGCATGTTGAATGGTAATTTAGGATTTTTAGGGTGTAGGTGTTGTATTTTGCCATGAAGGGGTTGAGGTAGAGTTGAGGTTAAAGAAGAGAGTGGGGGATGTAATTTGGGGGGATTTTGAAATAAGTTTGTTAATTTATATCTTGGAATTAACTTAGGAAATTAAAAGGGATTAAGTATGCTCATTTAGGTAGTAGTAGCAATGAAGATAAGGTAATTGTCCTTGCAGCTTGATCTAAGTAATGAGATAATAGGTTGAATATGAAGTAAATGAGAGAACCGCTAATTTGGGGAATTTTAAGATAAATTGCTTAATAAGGACTTTGAAAATAATTTGGGAGATTGTAGTGGGATTATATGTGAAACTTGAATGAACTTAGTCACCCAAGGATAAAAGTATGTTTGATGATGCACTTTAATCAAAGTAGAGATGATTATGTATTTTAGGAATTGTTAATAAGGAATACAAATGTTAATGATGCACAAAGAGACGAGTAAAGTTTGTATTTTATTCACTTCGGTTACGAATGACCTACTCTCTTGTAATCAAAACAAATAAATTTGAAGTAAAACCTACTTGAGGCCAAGGAGAGTGGCCATCTTGTGAATTTAGGTTCGATAACATATATTTGGCACTAAAGATAACCTAGAGTCGCAAATGGTCTTGCCTTATATGATCCCCTTATGGACAAATCGCTAAAATTAATGACAATAACCACAAATAATAGTAAGATTGATAATAACAGCAACAACAACAACAACAACAACAACAACAACAACAACAACAACAACAACAACAACAACAACAATAATAATAATAATAATAATAATAATAATAATAATAGCAACAACAACAACAATAATAATAATATTAACAATAATAACAATAGTAACTATGAAAATAATATTGAAACCTATAACAACAACATCAATGTTAATGTTGTTAATTATAAAAATAATGATCACATTAAAAAGGAAAGGAATAGTATAGAAAAGGGGAGATGAAGTCATTTTTATGTGTCAAAACAAATAATTGTGAGTGTATTCCTAACTCAGAAAAGTAGCATGAAAAACTGCAAATTAATTACTAAGGTTGTAGTTAATAAAAACTATTTGAAACTCTACTAAACATAAAAATATATAATTTTTGGTGTAGAAACGAGGCCACTTCTTGCATCAATCACACCTTAAACAAAAACTTTATAAAAGAGGAGAGATTTTAAAGATTCCATGTACATTTATTACCTATACTCTTTGAAAAATCACATGTTTCTCAAAATTATACAATTACATGCAAAATTTATGTAATGAATCAGTCTAAACAATGTTTGTCACCTAATTAAGTGGCCCCATAAATTACCAAGCATTAGGGCTTATGCCCCCTAGTTCACCTGTGCTGCCTCAGTCTAGGCTTCCCGATTGGCCTAGGAGGCATACACTTATCTCAATGATCACATCAGAAATCAATAAGGGTTCCACTTCCAAATAGCAAACAACAAAATGGTTTTAATTACATTGTCTCCCTTTTCATATTTTTCGACCTAAAATGAATTGAAATGGGGGCGTCCAGCAAAATTATTCCAAAGGTTTATTTTACAATATGAGGTTACACGTAATGGACTTCGGAAAATTTCTCAAAATATTTTGATGTTTTTTATTTTAAGTGAGGAGTCAGTAAGTACTTGTTTCCCTAAGAAGCGCAAAGGAAGTAAGGCTTCGTGTCTTTTGCTGCCTGACACCGTTAGATGCTCACAATGGATTTGACATAACATGAAGACTTGACAAAGCTCAAAGGTCATGTTGGGTTGTATTTTGAGCAAGCATGCCTGATGTGGAGTATTAGGAAACGCTCAATCTAGTCATATTCCAGTTATATTAAAGTTAAACTGTAGTTCTAAGTTATCTTGCATATTTTCAGCTTAACAGGACTCGTAAATGTGAAATTGCTTTAGTTAAGGTCATGTAGTTGTTATGTAGCCTTGTCTGACTTAGGATGGTGGTAACCTCTAGTTATTAAGTCTTCCGCTACAACCATGACATTAAATAATCAAATCAGATTAAGCGATAAGTAATTAAGGATTGGGGTAATTACAGATGTGGTATCAAAGATAGTTTTAAGGGCCACTATGAGCTATAGGGGGATTATGAGTTATGTTAAACTAATTAAATGACTTCATGTATATAAGTGCATAATGAGGATGCTTTCATGAATATTTACCTAGCCTTAGCCCTCGGTTTGGTATTAAGGCTAATGACCTAGTTAGGTAACTCCTTGGAACTCCATCATTAACAAAGTAGAGGAAGGAAGCATTTGGTTGACCTCCTATTAACATACGTCTTTTAGGAAAGTTTACCAAGCTCATAGCAATAATTATGTGGAGTTTGGAGTTACCCATTTGTTTTTTGAGGATGACTTTAATCGAGAAAATTCATTAAAAACACACATATATATTTGGTGTTTGCATAAGGTTATGTTTAAAACATGATATGAGCATGTCATTCACAAATTCTTATATGATTAATGTGGTATCAAATTGCATCTAACTTTCTAGATAGGAAAAATGCATTATGTAGCAAGATCCTTGGGATGAATCAATATTAAATAAACATTGTAATAGAGTATATGACTAAGGGCCTGCTACACTGTCACAGCTGATTCGTAATAATAATTTACTATGGTGAATTATATGGCAATGGTTAAATAACTTATGGTATGCTACTTAGTATTGCATGGGCTGCATGCTGTAAGATAAGGTCGTAACACAAAGGAAATGTTTTAAACGTATGTAAGCTATCATATGCTAGGTGTATATAAGTCATTGTATCGCAAAAAAATGTTTTACAATTATGTTGATAGTGAAGAGGTGGAGGGTATTTAGATGTGGGTGTTTGGTTAACGTTACGACTTTAGGCCATTGATTCAGGTTATACAAATAAATATACCTCAATCGAGGCAATAGTAGGTGTTGAAAACCTTGAGAACATGTAGAGGAAAGCTCCTTTAGAGGTTTGGGATTGTATGATGTGGTTGAGTCTATAAGGTCCATGCTTACTATGAGGCTAAAATAAGCCCTCAGGGCTCATGGAAATTATTAAAAGTCGGATCTTCATGCTAAGATATTCATAAGAGATTCTAAAAAAATGGTATAAATAACTCCTGATTTGATTCTACAAGATTAGGTGATAAGTGATGTTGGGTTGAGTTATGCTCATTAGATATGCAAAATAAATTATGAGGACAAGATTCTGTTTTGTAGTGCATAACATGATTTGGTAAGCAAACTCATTGGGGTTAACAAAGGTTAGGCAAAAAGGAAATGGGCCAAAAAGCGGAGGAGAGAGAGCAAGAGAAGAGAAGAGAAAAGAGAGAGAGCAAATAGAAGATACTTAGATGTTGATGCATCAAAGAAGCAGGAGTGGAATTTAACAACTTTAAGCATACGTATTTTGTTGAAAATGATTATTCACACAGGAGGAACCATAGGATGAGGCACGAGGATGTGCTATATATGAGTATAGACACTTTACTTTCACATACCTGATATCCTAGAGGCCACAATTTATGTTCCAGCTAATGAGTGGGCAAAGTTCATGAATAAGATTTGGGGAATAAGTAATTTATGGAGAAGTATGATATAGAATAAGGGTTCTATAGGTTGAACTCAGGACACTTGATTTTGAGGCATCACAACTCATGCTACTAAGGAGCTGGGAGTGATGAGTATATATTCTATGGACTCTATAGGATTATTCCTAGTGATTTTATAAGATTAAGATGTCAAATTCAAAAGGGTATTTCTAAGACACAACTTCAGCTACAATAACAAAAGATTATAGAGCAATAAGACATGGGAAATGTCTATATAAAGTATCAAAAACCCTAGTAACTTTTCTTTAAACGTATCAAACCCATGCAACTTTAATTACATGAGTCCCTAAATTGATCTAAAATGGCCCATAATGACCTTTGGCTAGTTAACAACGAAGTCCTTTTCATATACCATTGCATAATTTTATGTCCTCCTTAGGAATCTTTGATCTCTATGATTGCAACCGAAAGCTAGCCATACCATAATATGCAATGACACAATCTAACGTATACTTCCTTGTTGAGTTATATTAACTCCCTTTGTTTTACAAAAATCATTCGATCGCCGTAGCAATACTTTATTGGACATATTTTCCATCATTGTATTATTCCATGAAATCAATCTTTATGTGGTATCCCCATCACAAAGCTGAGAGGTGTCCCTCTTTCTTTCACTGATTATCTCTGCTCTGTTTACTTTTTGCTATCATCTTTTTGGTAATAACATAACTTATTCTTACTCATAATCGACATTGTTTTTTGTTATTTCATTTTTACCACTATTCTTGAATCCATTATATTTAAAAGGATGCCCCCCTTATATATAAGTGAATTAAAATTAAGTGTGCTGATGATCAAAGTATGTCCCCGTCTGTGATGCTTTAATCTCTTTTCTTAGTGCTTTTTAAGGTTGCTAACTATATGTCTTTGTGAGTGTAACATGAGCTTTTGTGGCAACTCCTTGAATATCACGTCACCTTATATCTCCCGTCATTCATCGCCTTCCTATTTGTGCTCTTAGAAGCTCACCGCTTAACTTTATAATCTTAACCCTTTTATTTGTTGTTAAGATCCTCAAGGATAAATTGGGAACCATTGTTACTTTAGTTCATATTGATTAATAACTGTTTCAAGGTTGTGGTCTTAGGGGTTCCTAAACATAGAAACCTTAATCAGATTTTAGGTTAATACCTTGTGCTTACTATTCTTGGTAAATAGTGATGTTCAATTTGCCCTTAAACATTTGACACCATTTAAATTGCATATTTTTACTGTTAGTCTAGCTTTCAAACTAATATCAAGCATTCTTATTCCTGTGTAACTAATGTGTGGAACTATTTGACTCTTACTACCCTCCATTCTTGAATTATTTAAGCTACAATTGTTTCCATTCTCACTGTTTCATAGCACTACTTCCTTGCCCATCATTTTGAGGTCTACCATCTGTTCTTTTTATTAAATTCTTATATCAGTGACATTCTCTATACTTTTAGTCATTGATTTACTTCCCCCTTAGTCATCTTGAATTGTTTAATGGCAAATCTAGAATATTTACTTAAAACATCTTAACTGACCTCCAAACCTTGCCAAATTAGAGTTTGTCTTTTGTATTAATACTCTTTCTTCTAACATTTTTCATATTTGTTTGGCTTGCCCTGTCTTTAAAATGTGCGAGTGCCTTAAACGCATAAGAACATGCATCCACCGAGTACCCTGGCCCTTTATGTTACTTCTTAATCTTATGAAGTTTGATGTAACACGCCTATCCGTAGGGATAGAAGTATTAGCGATCTCTTAAATTTTGAAACGAAATGGACAGAGTTTCGCCCAAAAGCTGGCCATAACCAGGGCTTACAGCCTTATATTAGGTGCCTATAATAATAACAAAAAGACAAAGAATGTCGCCAACAAACTCGACGGTTACACGCCGAATATCACAACTTTATGGCCATAAGGCCGGAGTGCAACAGCTACAAAGCTAAATAAAAGAAAGAAATAAAAGATACAACTCAACGAATCACATGCCCGAGCACTGGGTTACGTTCTAAAACAAAACTCAACTTGAACCAATGAAAATGACTGACTAATCAAATGGTTGGCCCACACAGCCATTTAGAGCGACTGCTAGTCATTGCACAATACATGAGTCAATGTGTTTCACATATAATTGCTCAAGATTTATGAATACGTCGCATTACATCATTAAACTCATGAATCTAGATATACATACATTTGACCACTTCTCAAAGGAGAAAGTGGGTTTCTCAAAGCGAGGACTTCTACCTGTCTTTTCAAGAAACTAGGGAAAAGGGAAATAGAAAAGGGGTGAGCTACCATACGCTTAGTGGATAATACGTAACCCTGAAAAACAAAACAGTTGCATACAATATAATAAGCAGCAATCACACTAAATTCTTGCTTACTATAGCATATTAAGCATTCATGATCAAATAACAACTAGCTAATCTTCGATATGACCCAACAGAGGAGAAGTGATAGTCTTTTCGACTCAGACCTCTTTTAGAATGAAAGTAAAAATAACAATCGAAAAGAAGTGAAACCTCTTATTTGTACTAAGTTGACCCTTATAAAACTTATTTCACACGAAAAAAGCCACTTCGGATTTAATGAAAGTCCTTTCAAAGAGTAACTTCACTTTTTCAAACTCTTGCATTGACATCATTAAGACATAAGTAGTTTCCATCTCATAATGGTGAGAAATCACCTTTTTTGGCATCGGATTCACATGTTAGTGCTCTTTTTAAGTGGACCTCATAACTCACGACTCATGGTATCTCCGGAGCCTCTCATGGTCACTAGACTTTTACCCTCATCAAGATTTACTAGGGTTCCCACTTCTGGGTCTACTCCCTAGTAACTTGGGTTCATGCATACTGGGTCTGCTCTCTAAATTGTGCCCAAACAATTAGCACTACTCCTTATAGCTCAAAACATTTTAAATACATATAATTTACAACCATGGATAAAGAGCTCAATTTCTCAAAATAACCGAATAGCAGCAAGCTTTCGTTACAGATAAGGCTAGCAGCACTTTTATTATAAAACAAGTTCACAAGCAACTAGCTATCTCAAGAATTGGTAAGGCAATAGCTAGAATGCTATAAATAGAACGCTTCTGAAATTTGGTTCAAAGAATAGGACACCATTTAATCCTTTTGAAATCTCGCCTGTCCCTTTATAAAAGAAAGGTTTTGGCTCTTTGCTCGAGCGATCTTCAAATGCAATGATACTCAAACCGTTAAGGGTTTTTTCTTCTTTTATTTAAAGTAAGAAGTTCTGAAATTCCTGTTCAAACATTGTCTTAACTCATCTTAACTTGCTCAAGGATTCCATAACACACCAATAGGTTCTTATGTTGCTTTAAAGGACTATTACCAAACTATTGTCAGGTAAACAAATAGCAAGACTACATTTAAGGCCATTTGAAATATATTCAAGGTGAACCATGCCAGTTTTGTTCACTCTAAGCTCATAGATCATGGAGTCATGCAACTTGAGGTTTGTAAATCAATCTAACAGTCCCAGAACACTGAAGATTTCAATGGTTTGGGCGATAGACACATCATATGCTTCACACTCATAAGTCAGCAAAAAAGATGGCATTACTGACCGGGCAGCCATTGTCCCTAAGACAGAACACACTTGCAAAGAAGGCAAAGGACAAGGAAAATCCCATAACAATATGGTATAGTTGAGGGGTCAGTCACATCATGTTCGTGGTTCGGATTACCTAACTGCCACTTATTAAACATGGCAACAACATTCATGGCATAACAATTATAATTCAAAGACAACATGGTTTGATAATCGGTTCTCGGTCTCCCCCTTTATAACACCCTCGCAAAGTGCACCTCAAATTCACATCTTGTCAACCCAAGCATATTTCAGTCATTCAACCTGTCGTTCATCTCACTCAATTTGCCATTCGACACATGAACCCTAACTTGGGCATCCAATCTTCATTTCTATAACTTAAATTTAGTATTAAGTTTATGCAAGATTCCACCTCAATCCAAGCTCAAGGATACGATTAAGGTCTAGTTAGATGGCTTTGGAACTTGCTTTTTAGTCACTTCCTTACGCCCTTACTGTTACTATGCGACCTGTTCTTCTCTTCTCTCCTCAGCTTCCACCTGGACATTTCAATGGTGGTTGTCGGACTTTAGCCCAGCCACCATCATGTTGTTAGGTTGTGGTGGTGGTGTTGGCTATGGTGGATTCGAGCCTAGCCCCTCTTCCTCCCCATGTTGCTTCGCTAAGGCCTCCATGCCACCATGATAGCGACGATTGCTTGTCCACATCTGCCTTGCACCACTAGCCACCGCCAACCTCCACAGCCTTTCCCACCCTCCCTCCCTCGCTCTCTCTCTCTCTCTCTCTCTCTCTCTCTCTCTCTCTCTCTCTCTCTATACTGGTGCTCTCTTCCTCTCTAGAGTTCTAGTGGTCAGTGGTGGTGTATTAACAGAGACAAGTGTTGGGGGGTCTTTTCCTTGAGGTGTCGTGGAAGCCAGCAGGAAAAGAAGGCTGGTGCTTTTATTCACTAGATGCCCTTTCCCTTTTTTTTGTTTGTTTTCTCCTAACCTAGGTCATGAATCCCTAGGTCCAAAATTAAGTGCACAAATTCGAATATTCGTTGGCCCACTCAATTCCACCAATCCCACTTGGTTTAATACTCGACCATTTACGAAATTTTTGCGTTCACATAACAAGTCAAAAACTTTCGAAACCAAATTTAGTAAAATTATTCACTTTAGTAAACCTACAAATATTAACCTAATACAGCTAATAAAACATAGTTAAAAAAATTATTAAACTAAATAGCTAGCCCGATATTAAAAATCATTGGTTATTACATTTGACCTCTTAAAATCCACTCGGCAATCTACACCATATTAACTAATTAATAAAATACATCTATGTTGATATCTCCAAATAATGTCTAATATGTAGAGTATAGCTATGGAGTAAGATAAAGCAATTTTGTTCCTAGACCATATGAAGAATTGTTTTTCATTAGACTTTGAAAAAAAAATTTGTATATGTTGCATCCTTACTAATGCACTTATTTTCAACAAAAAGAGATCATTTATAGCTCATCCCCTATTGAGCCTGGAGGAGAGTGCGACCAGTAGGGAGGCGAGCCGGCATGGATTTATTTGTATGTAGAACAATATGCATGCCAACTATCATCACAAACTCATAAGAAGTTGAATATGCAGTGTTCCATATAGAGAGAAAGTGAGCGGACCCGAGAAGAAAGCAAAGGACATAGCTAGAGAAAAGAATGTGACTACAATAGGCATTGTGATTGTTGACAATTGTTGTTTGTCCATATATTTTGTATTAAAGACTAAATCAACAGCACTTATAGAGAGAGAGAGAGAGAGAGAGAGAGAGAGAGAGAAAGAGAGAGAGCGGGGGGGAGAGAGAGAGAACGTAGGGATGGGTAATGAAATCAGAAATCATGACTCATTAATCAATTTTTCATAGTAATAAATAAATATTATCATCCTTGTATTTGAGGAATCAACAAGTTCACTATGATCTATAGGATTTAAATCTAATAAATTATGGCTTCAAGTCCTCAACTTAAAAAATAGTAAGTATTTTACTACAGGTACTAAATAGCTTTAAAATAATTCATTGCATCAACGTGGATTATCTATTGCCAAAATACATTATACTTAATTGCACCTATTTGACCTTGATAATGCTAGGGGTAAAGTGAATAATTTAATATTCCTAAATATTAATACCGAAAAAAATGAATTAAGCTGTGGCTTTAAAATTTAATTAGCTTCTAGTCCATGTGTTCTCAATAAATCCAATATAAAACATCAAACTTTTTTATTTGATTATACTAATAAGAAGAAGAAAAAAATTAATACGACTTAATGATATATTTACGGTTTTAGCAATAAAGAAGATACCTTTTGAAAATCCAACTAAAAATCACATAGCATGTAGAATCATTAAGCCGTTATCTCCAAAATAGTTATCAAGGCCGGATACACCGTTATCCATCCAATTAATGTTCTAGATACAACTACTTCAGAACAATTTCAAATTCCTATCTAAAATCTACATGTTTTTATAAAGTGATTACACAAAAATTGATAAACTATCAAATCTAGAAAATTTAAGCATGCGATACCATTATACAGACTTTCAAGATCCGTTATTTCCAAGGTTCCCTTAAGGAGTTGATCTTGACATGTCTTAAAGTGCACTTGTGACTTCTCTCTTGAGTGTGATTACCTTAAAAAAAAAAAATACCACTCCTACCCACTCCCATCCACTCCTTTCCCCCTTCCCATTCCTACCCTTTCCACACCTGCAATTTCCCAACGAAAAGATCAGGGCCATATGTTCTAATTTTGTGCAAGGCATAATTTTGTCCATTTCAACATCAAATATGAAGTGACTTTTTCTTAAATTCAGTTAAGTGATAATTTGTGTGAATTTGCAATGTATTATTGCAATTTTGAGGATTTGAGGTGAGGGGATGAAGTGGGTGTTCGTGGTGGAATTGGGGCTTGGGGTACTTGTGTCATAAAGTTTGGTTTCAGGGAAATTTGAGGAATTACATGTATGTTGAATGGTAATATAGGGGTTTTAGGGTGTGGGTGTTGTATTTTGCTATGAAGGGTTTGAGGTAGAGTTGAGGTTGTAGAAGAGAGGGGGGACGTAATTTGGGAGGATTTTGAAATAAGTTTGTTAATATATATCTTGGAATTAACTTAAGAAATTGAAAGGTATTAAGTATGCTTATTTAGGTAGTGGTAGCAATGAAGATAGGGTAATTGTTGAGGTTGAACCATGTAGCTTGATCCAAGTAATGAGATAGTGGGTTGAAGATGGAGTGAATGAGAGAATCGCTGATTTGGGGAATTTTGAAATAAATTGCTTAATAAGGACTTTGAAATTAATTTGGGAGATTGTAGCTTAATAAGGACTTTGAAATTAATTTGGGAGATTGTAGTGGGATTATATGTGAAACTTGAATGAACTTAGTGACCTAAGGATAAAAGTATGTTTGATGATGCACTTTAATCAAAGTAGAGATGATTATGAATTTTAGGAATTGTTAATGAGAAATATAAATGTTAATGATGCACAAGGAGACGATTAAAGGTTATATTTTATTCACTTGGGTTACAAATGACCTACTCTCTTGTAATCAAAACAAATAAATTTGAAGTAAAACCTACTTGAGGCCAAGGGGAGTGGGAATCTCGTGAATTTAGGTTCGATAACAAATATTTGGCACTAAAGATAACCTAGAATCACAAATTGGCCTTGCCTTGTATGATCCCTTTATGGACAAATAACTAAAATTAATGACAATGACCACAAATAACAGTAACATTGATGGTGGTGATGATGATGATGATGATGATGATGATGATGATAATAATAATGATAATAATAATAATGATGATAATAATAATAATAATAATAAAAATAATAATAATAACAATAGTGATCAAGATAACAATATTAAAACCTTTAATAATGACACCAATGTTAATGTTATCAATTATAAAAATAATGATAACATTAAAAAGGAAAAGAATAATGTAGAAAAGGGGAGATGAAGTCAATTTTTATGTGTCTAAGCAAATAATTGTGAGTGTATTCATAATTCAGAAAAGTACCAAGGAAAACCGCAAATTAATTACTAAGGTTGCAGTTAATAAAATCTACTTGAAACTCTACTAACTATAAAAATATATAATTTTTGGTGTAGAAACGAGGCCACTTCTTGCGTCAATCACACCATAGACAAAAGCTTTGTAAAAGAGGAGAGATTTTAAAGATTTCAGGTACATTTATTACCTGTACTCCTTGAAAAATCACATGTTTCCCCAAATTATACAATTACATGCAAAATTTATGTAATGAATTAGTCTGAACAATGTTTGTCAACTAATTAAGTGGCCCCATAAATTATCAAGCATTAGGGAATGGGCTTATGCCCCCTAGTTCACCTGTGCTGCCTCAGTCTAGCCTTCCCAATCGGCCTAGGAGGTGTATACTTATCTCAATCATCACTTCAGAAATCAACAAGGGTTCCACTTCCAGATAGCAAATAACAAAATGGTTTTAATCACATTGTCTCCCTTTCCTCGTTTTTCGACCTAAAATGAATTGAAATGCGGGCGTCCAGCTAAATTATTCTAAAGGTTTATTTTACAATATGGGATACACGTACTGGACTTCGGCTCATTTCTCAAAATATTTTTGGGTTTTCTATTTTAAGTGAGGAGTTAGTAAGTAGTTGTTTCCCTAAGAAGCACAAAGGAAGTAAGGCTTCATGTCTTTTGCTGCTTGACATCGTTAGATGCTCACAATAGATTTTGACATAACATGAAGACTTGATAAAGCTCAAAAGTCATGTTGGGTTGTATTGTATTTTGAATAAGCATGCCTAATGTGGAGTATTAGGAAACACTCAATCTAGTCATATTCCAGTTATATCTAAATTAAATTGTAGCTCAAAGTTGTCTTGCATATTTTCAGCTTAATAGAGTTATAAATGTGAAATAACTTTAGTTAGGGTCATGTAGTTGTTATATAGCCTTGTTCGACTTAGGGTGGTGGTAACCTCTAGTCATTAAGTCTTTCGTACAACCATGATATTAAATAATCAAATCAGATTAAGCGATAAGTAATTAGGGATTGGGGACATTACAGATGTGGTATCAAAGATGGGTTTAAGGGCCACTATGAGCTATAGGAGGCTTATGAGTTGTGTCAAAGTAGTTAAATGAGTTAATGCGTAGGAGTGCATAATGAGGATGCTTTCATAAATATTTACTTGGCCTTAGCCCTTGGTTTGCTATTAAGGCCAATGACCTAGGCAGGTAACACCTTGGAACTCCATCATTAACAAAGTAGAGGAAGGAAGCATTTGGTTGACCTCCTCTTGACATACATCTTTTATGAAAGTTTGCCAAGCTCATAGCGATAATTCTGTAGAGTTTGGAGTTACCCATTTGTTTTGTGAGGGTGACTTTAATCTAAAAGTTTCATTAAAAACACACATATATATTTGGTGTTTTCATAAGGTTATGTTAAGACATGATATAAGGATGTCATTCGTAAATTCTTATGTGATTAATGTGGTAACAAATTGCATCTAACTTTCTAGATAGAAAAAATGCATTATGTAGCAACATCCTTAGGATGAATCAATATTAAATAAACATTGTAATGGAGTATATGTCTAAGGGCCCACTACACTGTCATAGATGATTCGTAATAATAATATACTATGGTGAATTATATGGCAAAATGGTTAAATAACTTATGGTATGCTACTTAGTATTATATAGTTTACATGCTATAAGATAAGGTTGTCACACAAAGGAAATGTTGTCATTAATTGGTTTCGAGATTATGTAAACGTATGTAAGCTATCATGTGCTAGGTGTAGATAGTGAAGTGGTGGAGGGTATTTAGATGTGGGTTTTTGGTTGACATTATGACTTTAGGCCATTGACTCAGGTTATACAAATAAATATACCTCAATCTAGGCAATAGTAGGTATTGAAAACTTTAAGAATATGTAGACGAAAACTCTTTTAGAGGTCTAGGATTATATAAC
Source organism: Carnegiea gigantea (assembly GCA_029747015.1). Taxonomy (NCBI): domain Eukaryota; kingdom Viridiplantae; phylum Streptophyta; class Magnoliopsida; order Caryophyllales; family Cactaceae; genus Carnegiea; species Carnegiea gigantea. The sequence continues at coordinate 382,083 of JAKOGI010000536.1, read as the reverse complement.
GTGCTTGAGCCTATATGGTCCACGCTTACTACAAGGCTAAAATAAACCCTAAGGACACATAGAAATTATTGAAAGGTGGATCTTCGTGCCAAGATATTCATAAGAGATTCTAAGAAACTGGTATAAATAACTCCTTATTTGATTCTAGTGGATTAGTTGATAAGTGATGTTGGATTGAGTTATACTCATCAGATATACAAAATAAATTAGGAGGACAAAATTCTATTTTGTAGTGCATAATGTGATTTGGTAAGCAGACTCTTTGGGGTTAACAAGGATTAGACAAAAAGGAAATAGGCTAAAAAGCAGAGGAGAGAGAGCAAGAGAAGAGAAGAGAAAAGAGAGAGAGCAAATAGAAGATACTTAGATGTTGATGCATCAAAGAAGCAGGAGTGGAATTTAACAACTTTAAGCATACTCATTTTATAGAAAATGCTTATTCACGCAGGTGGAACCATAGGACAAGGCACGAGGATGTGTTATATATGAGCATAGACACTTTACTTTCATATACCTGATATCCTGGAGGACATAATTTATGTTCCAGCTAATGAGTGGGCAAAGTTCATGAATAAGATTTGGGGAATAAGTAATTTATGGAGAAGTATGATATGGAATAATGATTCTATAGGTTGAACTCAGGACACTTGATTATGAGGCATCACAACTCATTCTACTAAGGAGCCCGAAGTGATGAGTATATATTCTATGGACTCTATAGAATTACTGCTAGTGATTTTGTAAGATTAAGATGTCAAATTCAAAAGGGTATTTCCAACACACAACTTCAATTACAATAACAAAAGACTATAGAGCAATAAGACATGAGAAGTGTCTATATAAAGTACCAAAAACCCCAGCAACTTTTCTTTAAACATATCAAAACCTTACAACTTTAGTCACATGAGTCCCTTGATTGATCAGAAAAGGTCCATAGTGACCTTTGGCTAGTTAACAATAGAGTCTTTGTCTGATACCATTTTATAATTATGTGTCCTCATTAGGAATCTTTGATCTCTATGATTGTAACCCAGACCTAGCCATACCATAATATGCAATGACACAATCTAACCTATACTTCCTTGTTGAGTTATATTAACTCCCTTTGTTTAATAAAAATTATTCAATCGCCTTGGCAATACTTTATTGGATATCTTTTCCATCATTGAATTATTCTATGAAATCAATCTTTATGTGGAATCCCCATCACCAAGCTGAGAGGTGTCCCTCTTTCTTTCACTAATTATCTCTGCTCTATTTAATTTTTACTATCATCTTTTTAGTAATAACATATTCTTACTCATAGCTGACTTCGTTTTTACCACTATTCTTGAATCCATTACATTTAAAAGGATGCCCCCCTTATATGTAAGTGAATTAAAATTTAGTGTGCTGATGATCAAAGTATGTCCCTGTCTGCAATGCTTTAAATTGTTTTCTTAGCATCTTTTTAAGGTTGCTAACGATATGTCTTTTGTGAGTGTAACATGAGCTTTTGTGGCAACTCCTTGAATATCACATCACCTTATTGCTCACGTCATTCATCACCTTCCTATTTGTGCTCTTAGAAGCTCACCACTTAACTTTATAATCATAACCCTTTTATTTGCTCTCAAGATCCTCGAGGATAAATTGGGAACCATTGTAACTTTAGTTCATATTAATCAATAACCATTTCAAGGTTGTGGTCCTACGGGTTCCTAAACATAGAAACCTTAGTCTGATTTTTGGTTAAGACCTTGTGCTTACTATTCTTCGTAAACAATCATATTCAATTTGCCGTTAAACATTTGACACCATTTTAATTGCCTATTTTTACTGTTAGTCTGGCTTTCAAACTAAAATTAAGCATTCTTATTCCTATGTAACTAATGTGTGGAACTATTTTACTCTTACTACCCTCCATTCTTGAATTATTTAAGCTACAATTGTGTCCATTCTAACTGTTTCATAGCACTACTTCCTTGCCCATCATTTTGAGATCTACCATCTGTTCTTTTTATTAAATTCTTACATCATTGATATTCTTTATACTTTTAGTCGTTGATTTACTTCCCGCCTAGTCATCTAGAATTGTTTAATGGCATATCTAGAATATTTACTTAAAAGATTGTAAATGACCTCCAAACCTTGCCAATTAGAGTTTGTCTTTTGTATTAATGCCCTTTCTTCTAGCATTTCTTTTATTTGTTTGGCTTGCCTTGTCTTTAAAATGTGCGAGTTCCTTGAACGCATAAGAACATGCATCCACTAGGTACCCTGGCCCTTTACATTACTTCTTAATCTGACAAAGTTTGATGTAACACCCCTATCCATAGGGATAGAAGTATTAGTGATCTCTTAAAATTTTGAAACGAAATGGACAGAGTTTCGCCTAAAAGCTGGCCATAACCTGGGCTTATAGCCCTACATTAGGTGCCTGTAATAATAGAAAGACAAAGAATGTCTCCAACAAACTCGACAGCTATACGCCAAATATCACAACTCCACAGCCATAAGCCCGGAGTGCAACAGCTACAAAGCTAAACAAAAGAAAGAAATAAAAGATACAGCTTAATGGATCACATGTCAAAGCACTAGGTTACCTTCTAAAACAAAACTCAACTTTGACTAATGAAAACAGCTGACTAATCAATTGGTTGGCCCACACGACCATTTAGAACGACTGCTAGTCAATGCACAATACATGAGTCAATGTGTTTAACATATAATTGCTCAAGATTTATGAATACGTCGCATTACATCATTAAATTCATGAATCCAGATATACATACATTCGACCCCTTCTCAAAGGAAAAAGTGGGCTTCTTGAATCGAGGACTTCTACCCGTCTTTTTGAGAACCTAGGGAAAAGGGAAATAGAGAGAGGGTGAGCTGCCACACGCTTAGTGGATAATACGAAACCCTGAAAAACAAAATAGTTGCATACAATACAATAAGCAGCAATCACATTGAATTCTTACTTAATATAGCATATTAAGCATTCATGATCAAATAACAACTAGTTAATCTTCGATATGACCTAACAGTGGGGAAGAGATAATCTTTTCGACACCGAGTCCTTTCAACTCCGAGCTCTTTTAGCATGAAAGTAAAAATAACAATCAAAAAGAAGTGAAACCTCTTATTTGTACTAAGTTGACCCTTATAAAACTTATTTCACACGAAAAAAGCCACTTCGGATTTAATGAAAGTCCTTTCAAAAAGTAACTTCACTTTTTCAAACTCTTGCATTGACATCATTAAGACATAAGTAGTTTCCATCTCATAATGGTGAGAAATCACCTTTTTTGGCATCGAATTCACATGTTAGTGCTCTTTTTAAGTGGATCTCATAACTCACGACTCATGGCATCCCCAGAGCCTCTCATGGTCACTGGACTTTTACCCTCATCAGGGTTTACTAGGGTTCCCACTTCTGGGTCTACTCCCCAGGAACTTGGGTTCATGCATATTGAGTCTGCTCTCTAAATTGTGTCCAAACAGTTAGCACTATCCTCATAGCCCAAAACGTTTTAAATGCATCTAATTTACAACCATGAATAAAGAGCTTAGTTTCTCAAAATAACCGGATAGCAGCATGCTTTCGTTATAGAGAGGGCTAGCAGCACTTTTATTGTAAAACAAGTTCACAAGCAACTAGCTATCTCAAGAATTAGTAAGGCAATAGCTAGAATGCTATGAATAGAATGCTTCTAAAATTTGGTTCAAAGCATAGGACACCATTTAATCCTTTTGAAATCTAGCCCGTCCCTTTTTAAAAGAAAGGTTTTGGCTCTTTGCTCGAGCGATCTTCAAATGCAATGACACTTAAACCGTTAAGGCTAAAGTAAGAAGTTTTGACATTCCCGTTCAAACATTGTCGTAACTAATCTTAACTTGCTCAAGGATTCCATAACACACCAATAGTTTCTCATATCACATTAAAGGACTATTACCAAACTGTTCCCAGGTAAACAAACAGCAAGAGTACATTTAAGGCCATTTGAAATATATTCAAGGCGAACCATGCTAGTTGTATTTGCTCTAAGCTCATAGATCATGGAGTCATACAACTTAAGGTTCGTAAATCAATCTAACAATCCGAGAACACTGAAGATTTCAATGGTTTGGGCGATAGACACATCATATGCTTCACATTCATAAGTTAGCAAAAAGGATGGCACAGCCTACCGGGTAGCCATTGTCTCTAAGACAAAACACACTTGCAAAGAAGGCAAAGGACAAGGAAAATCCAATAACAACAAGGTATAGTCGAGGGGTCTATCACATCATGTTCATGGTTTGGATTACCTAACTACCACTTATTAAACATGGCAACAACATTCATGGCACAACAATTATAATTCAAAGACAACATGGGTCAGAATCGGTTGTCAGTCTCCCACTTTATAACACCATCCCCAATTGCACCTCAAATTCATATCTTGTCAACCCAAGTATATTCCGTCATTCAACCAGTCCTTCGTCTCACTCAATTTGCCATTCAACCCATGAACCCTAACTTGGGCATCCAATCTTAATTTCCATAGCTTAAATTTAGTATTAAGTTTAGGATAGAAGATGCCTCCTCACTCCAAGCTCAAGGATACGATTAAGGGCTAGTTAGACGGCTTTGGAACTTGCTTTTTAGTCACTTCCTCATGCCCCTACCGCTACTGTGCTGCCTATTCTTCTCTTCTCTCCTCAACTTCCACTTGGAAATTTCAATGGTGGTTGCTGAACTTTGGCCCTGCCACCGTTGTGCTCTTGGGTTATGGTGGTGGTGTTGGTTGTGGTGGATTTGAGCCTAGCCCCTTTTCCTCCCCGTGTTGCTTCGCCAAGGCCTCTTTACCACCATGACAGCGACGATTGCTTGTCCACATCTGCCTTGCGCCACTAGCCAACGTCCACCTTCGCAACCTTTCCCTCCCTCCCTCTCTCTCCCTCTCTATACTGGCACTCCCTTCCTCTCTCTAGTTCCAGTGGTCAGTGGTGGTGTATTGACAGAGACAGCTGTTGGGGGATCTTTCTCTTGAGGTAGCCAGTACGAAAAGAAGGTTGGTGGTTTTATTCACTGGATGCCCTCCCCCGTTTTTTTTTTTGTTTGTTTTCTCCTAACCCAATTCATGAATTCCTAGGCCCAAAATTAAGAATTTGAATATTTGTTGGCCCGCTCAATTCCACCAATCCCACTCGGTTTAATACTCAACCATTTACCAAATTTTTGCGTTCACATAATAAGTTAAAAACTTTCAAAACCAAATGTAGTAAAACTATTCACTTTAGCAAACCCACAAAAATTAACCTAATATAGCTAGTAAAACATAGTTAATAAAATTGTTAAACTAAACAGCTAGCCCGACATTAGAAATCCTTGGTTATTACATTTGACCCCGTAAAATCCACTCGGCAATCTACACCATATTAACTAATTAATGAAATACATCTATGTTGATATCTTCAAATAATGTCTAATATTTAGAGTATAGTTATGGAGAAAGATAAAGCAATTTTATTCCTAGACCACATGAAGAATTTTTTTTCATTGGACTTTGAAAAACAAAATTTGTACAAATTCTATCCGTACTATTACACTTATTTTCAACAAAAAGAGATCATTTATAGATCATACCTTGTTCAGCCTGGAGGAGAGTGCGACCAGTAGGAAGGTGAGCCGGCATGGATTTATTTGTATGTAGAACAATATGTATGTCAACTATCATCACAAACTCATAAGAAGTTGAATATCCAGTGTTCTATATAGAGAGAAAGTAAGCAGACCCGAGAAGAAAGCAAAGGACATAGCTAGAGAAAGGAATGTGACTACAATAGGCATTGTGATTGTTGACAATTGTTGTTCGTCCATATATTTTATATTAAAGACTAAATCAACAGCACTCAAAGAGAGAGAGAGAGAGAGAGAGAGAGAGAGAGAGAGAGGAGGGGGCGAGAGAGAGAGCGTAGGGATGGGTAATGAAATCAGAAATCAGGGCTCATTAATCAATTTGTCATAGTGATAAATATATATTATCATCCGTGTATTTGAGGAATCAACAAGTTTACTATGATCTATATGAATTAAATCTAATAAATTATGGTTTCAAGTCCTCAATGTAAAAAACAGTAAGTATTTTACTGTAGGTACTAAATAGCTTCGAAATAATACAATGCATCAACATGGATTATCTATTGGCAAAAACATTGTACTTAATTCCACCTATTTTCCTTGATAATGCTAGAGGTAAAGGGAATAATTTAATATTCCTAAATATTAATGGGGAAAAAATGTTTAAGCTGTGGCTTTAAAATTTAATTAGCTTCTGGTCTATGTGTTCTCAATAAATCCAGTATAAAACATTAACCTTTTTTATTTGATTATACTAATAAGAAGAAGAAAAAAAATAATACACCTTAATGATATATTTGCGGTTTTAGCAATAAAGAATATACTTTTTGAAAATCCAACTCAAAATCACATAGCATGTAGAATCATTAGGACGTTATCTCCAAAATAGTTATCAAAGGCCGGATACACCTTTATCCATCCAATTAATGTTCCAGATACAACTACTTCAGAAAAATTTCAAATTCCTATCTAAAATCTACATGTTTTTATAAAGTGATTACACAAAAAATTGATAAACTATCAAATCTAGAAAATTTAAGCATGCGATACCATTATACAGACTTTCAAGATCCGTTATTTCCAAGGTTCCCTTAAGGAGTTGACCTTGATATGTCTTAAAGTGCACTTGTGACTTCTCTCTTGAGTGCGATTACCTAAAAAAAAAAAATATCACTCTTATCCACTCCCACCTACTCCTTTCTCCCTTCCCATTCCCACCCATTCCACACTTGCGATTTTCCAGCGAAAAGATGAGGGCCATATGTTCTAGTTTTCCGTAAGGCATAATTTTGTCCATTTCAACATCAAATATGAAGTGACTTCTTCTTAAATCTGGTTAAGCCATAATTTGTGTGAATTTGCAATGTATTATTGCAATTTTGAGGATTTGAGGTGAGGGGATGAAGTGGGTGTTCATGGTGGGATTAGGGCTTGGGGGCACTTGTGTCATAAAGTTTGGTTTCATGGAAATTTGAGGAATTACATGTATGTTGAAGGGTAATTTAGGGGTTTTGGGGTGTGGGTGTTGTATTTTGCCATGAAGGGTTTGAGGTAGAGTTGAGGTTGAAGAAGAGAGGGGGGATGTAATTTGGGAGGATTTTGAAATAAGTTTGTTAATATATATCTTGGAATTAACTTAAGAAATTGAAAGGTATTAAGTATGCTCATTTAGGTAGTGGTAGCAATGAAGATAAGGTAATTGTTGAGGTTGAACCTTGTAGCTTGATCCAAGTAATGAGATAATGGGTTGAAGATGGAGTGAATGAGAGAATCGCTGATTTGGGAAATTTTGAAATAAATTGCTTAATAAGGACTTTGAATTAATTTGGGAGATTGTAGTGGGATTATATGTGAAACTTGAATGAACTTAGTGACCTAAGGATAAAAGTATGTTTGATGATGAACTTTAATTAAAGTAGAGATGATTGTGAGTTTGAGGAATTGTTAATGAGGTATACAAATGTTAATGATGCACAAGGAGATGATTAAAGGTTGTATTTTATTCACTTGGGTTACGAATGACCTACTCTTTTGTAATCAAAACAAATAAATTTGAGGCAAAACCTACTTAAGGCCAAGGAGAGTGGGAATCTGTGAATTTAGGTTTAATAACATATATTTGGCACAGAAGATGACCCAGAGTCGCAAATGGGTCTTGCCTTGTATGATCCCTTTATGGACAAATCACTAAAATTAATTACAATTGCCACAAGTAATAGTAACGTTGATGATGATGATGATGATGATGATGATAATAATAATAATAATAATAATAATAATAATAACAATAATAACAATAATAATTACAATACTAATAACAACAACAACAATAGTGATCAAGAAAACAATATTAAAACCTATAATAACAACACCAATGTTAATGTTATCAATTATAAAAATAACGATAACCTTAAAAAGGAAAAAGATAATATAGAAAAGGGGAGATGAAGTCAATTTTATGTGTCTAAACAAATAACTATGAGTGTATTCATAATTCAAAAAAATACCAAGGAAAACCGCAAATTAATTACTAAGGTTGCAGTTAATAGAAACTATTTGAAACTCTACTAACCATAAAAATATATAATTTTTGGTACAGAAACGAGGCCACTTCTTACATCAATCACACCATAAACAAAAACTTTATAAAAGATGAGAGATTTTAAAGATTCCAGGTACATTTATTACCTATACTCTTTGAAAAATCACATGTTTCTCAAAATTATACAATTACATGCAAAATTTATGTAATGAATCTGTCTGAATAATTAAGTGGCCCTATAAGTTATCAAGCATCAAGCTCATGCCCCTCAGTTCACCTGTGCTGCCTCGGTGTAGGCTTCTCGATCAGCCTAGGAAGTGTACACTTATCTCGATAATCACATCAGAAATCAACAAGGGTCCCACTTTCAGATAGCAAACAACAAAACGGTTTTAATCACATTGTCTCCCTTTTACCCGTTTTTCGACAAATGAATTGAAATGCTGGTGTCCAACTAAATTTTTCCAAAGGTTTATTTTACAATATGGGGATACACGTACTAGACTTCGGCTCATTTCTCAAAATATTTTTGTGTTTTCTATTTTAAGTGAGGAGTCAATAAATAGTTCTCTCCCTAAGAAGCACAAAGGAAGTAAGGCTTCGTGTCTATTGCTGCTTGACACTGTTAGATGCTCACAATGGATTTTGACATAACATGAAGACTTGACAAAGCTTAAAGGTCATGTTGGGTTGTATTTTGAATAAGCATGCCTAATGTGGAGTATTAGGAAACACTCAATCTAGTCATATTCCAGTTATATTAAAGTTAAATTGTCGTTCGCAGTTGTTTTGCATACTTTCATCTTAATGGGACTTACAAATGTGAAATTCCTTTAGCTAAGGTCATGTAGTTGTTATATAGCCTTGTCCGACTTAGGATGGTGGTAACCTCCAGCCATTAAGTCTTCCGCTACAACCATGATATTAAATAATCAAATCAGATTAAGCAATAAGTAATTAGGGATTGGCAACATTATAGATGTGGTATCAAAGATGGGTTTAAGGGCCACTAAGAGCTATAGGGGACTTATGAGTTGTGCCAAACTAGTTAAATGAATTCATGCGTATAAGCGCATAATGAGAGTGCTTTTATAAATATTTACCTAGCCTTAGCCCTTGGTCTGGTATTAAGACCAAGGACCTAGTTAGGTAACACCTTGGAACTCCATTATTAACAAAGTAGAGGAAGGAAGCATTTGGTTGACCTCCTGTTGACATACATCTTTTAGAAAAGTTTACCAAGCTTATAGCGATAATTCTGTGGAGTTTGGAGTTACCCATTTGTTTTGTGAGGATGACTTTAATCTAGAAGTTTTATTGAAAACACACATATATATTTGGGGTTTGCATGAGGTTACGTTTAAGATATGATACGAGGATGTCATTTACAAATTCTAATGTGATTAATGTGGTACCAAATTGCATCTAACTTTCTAGATAGGGAAAATGCGCTATGTAGCAACATCCTTGGTATGAATTAATATTAAATAGAAACTGTAATTGAGTACATGTCTGAGGGCCTACTACGCTATCACAGGTGATTCGCAATAATAATTTACTGCAGTGAATTATATGGCAATGGTTAAATAACTTATGGTATGCTACTTAGTATTATATGGGTTGCATGTGATAAGATAAGGTCATCACACAAAGAAAATGTTGTCATTAATTGGTTTCCTGATTACATAAACGTACATAAGCTATCATATGCTAGATGTATACAAGTCATTGTATCTCAAAACATGTTTTACAATTATGTAGATAGTGAAGAGGTGGAGGGTATTTACATATGGGTCTTTGGTTGACGTTACGACTATAGGCCATTGACTCAAGTTATACAAATAATATACCTCAATCGAGGCAATAGTAGGTAATGAAAACTTTGAGAATATGTAGAGGAAAACTCCTCTAGAGGTTTGGGATTGCATAATGTGGTTGGGCCTATAAGGTCCACGCTTATTATGAGGCTAAAATGAACCCTAAGGGCACATGGAAATTATTAAAAGGTGGACCTTCGTGTCAAGATATTCATAAGAGATTCTAAGAAAATGGTATAAATAACTCCTTATTTGATTCTAGTGGATTAGGTGATAAGTGATGTTACGTTGAGTTATACTCATTAGATATGGAAAATAAATTAGGAGGATAAAATTCTATTTTGTAGTGCATAATGTGATTTGGTAAGCGGACTCTTTGGGGTTAACAAGGATTAGACAAAAAGGAAATGGGCCAAAAAGCAGAGGAGAGAGAGCAGATAAAAGGTACTTAGATGTTGATGCATCAAAGAAGCGGGAGTAGAGTTTAACAACTTTAAGCATACTCATTTTGTTGAAAACGATTATTCACGCAGGAGGACAAGGCACGAGGATGTGTTATATATGACTATAGACACTTTACTTTCATATACCTGATATTCTAGATGCCATAATTTATGCTCCAGCTAATGAGTGGGCAAAATTCATGAATAAGATTTGGGGAATAAGTAATTTATGGAGAAGTATGATATAGAATGCAATTCTATGGGTTGAACTCAGGACACTTTATTTTGAGGCATCACAACTCATGCTACTAAGGAGCTGGGAGTGATGAGTATATATTCTATGAACTCTATAGGATTATTGCTAGTGATTTTATAAGATTAAGATGTAAAATTCAAAAGGGTATATCCAAGAAACAACTTTAGTTACAACAACAAAAGATTATAGAGCAATAAGACATGGAAAGTGTCTATATAAAGTATCAAAAACCCCAGCAACTTTTCTTTAAACGTATCAAACCCATGCAACTTTAGTTACATGAGTCCCTAGGTTGATCTAAAAAAGATCATAGTGACCTTTGGCTAGTTAACAACAGAGTCCTTGTCAGATACCATTGTATTATTATGTGTCCTTATTAGGAATCTTTGTTCTCTATGACTGCAAGCCAGAGCTAGACATACCATAATATGTAATGACACAATCTAACCTTTACTTCCTTGTTGAGTTATATTGACTCCCTTTGTTTCATAAAAATTATTCGATTACCTTAGCAATACTTTATTGGATATATTTTCCATCATTGAATTATTCCATGAAATCAATCTTTATGTGCAATCCCCATTACCAAGCTGAGAGGTGTCCCTCTTTCTTTCACTAATTATCTCTGCTCTGTTTACTTTTTGCTATAATCTTTTTAGTAATAAGATAACCTAATCTTACTCATAATCGACTTCATTTTTTGTTATTTCATTTTTACCGCTATTCTTGAATCCATTATATTTAAAAGGATGCCCCCCTTATATATAAGTGAATTAAAATTAAGTGTGCTGATGATCAAAGTATGTCCTTGTCTGTAATGCTTTAAACTATTTTCTTAGCGCCTTTTTAAGGTTACTAACTATATGTCTTTGCGAGTGTAACATGAGCTTTTGTGGCAACTCCTTGAATATCACATCACCTTGTTGCTTACGTCATTCGTCGCCTTCCTATTTGTGCTCTTAGAAGCTCACCACTTAACTTTATGATCTTAACGCTTTTATTTGCTCTCGAGATCCTCGAGGATAAATTGGGAACCATTGTTACTTTAGTTCGTATTGATCAATAACCATTTCAAGGTTGGGGTAATAGGGGTTCCTAAATATAGAAACCGTAGTCTGATTTTGGATTAATACCTTGTGCTTACTATTCTTCATAAACAATGATATTTAGTTTGCCCTTAAACATTTTACACCACTTAAATTGCCTATTTTTACCGTTAGTCTAGCTTTTAAACTAATATCAAGCATTCTTATTCTTGTGTAACTAATGTGTGGAACTATTTGACTCTTACTACCCTCAATTCTTGAATTATTTAAGCTACAGTTGTTTCCATTTTAACTGTTTCATAGCACTCCTTCCTTGCCCATCATTTTGAGATCTACCATATGTTCTTTTTATTAAATTCTTATATCAGTAATATTCTCTATGCTTTTAGCCAGTGATTTACTTCCCCTTTAGTCATCTTGAATTGTTTAATGGCATATCTAGAATATTTACCTAAAAGAGCTTAACTGACCTCCAAACCTTGCCAATTAGAGTTTCTCTTTTGTATTAATGCTCTTTCTTCTAGCATTTCTCATATTTGTTTGGCTTGCCTTGTCTTTAAAATGTGCTTCCTTCCCATGTTATTCAATTTCCCTTTTTCATTCCAAACCTTCGGAGTGTCATGGGCCCTCAGGAGTGCTCATGCGTTCTTTCCAGTATGATCCATCATATCTTTGAAACTTATTGTTAAATATGGAACACATTCCTAATTAACTTTAAATGGTTATCCATATTCTGATACTTTTGATTTTTATCTTCTTCTTCTTCTTCATTCTACTGAAAGCGTATTTGCACGTATATCTTGCACTCCATTTGTTCATAACAATAAGCCCATCTAGCTTGTTCTGAATTATAGATGCAATTTTGCTCTCACTAGTGTGGGTGAATGTTGATTGTTGTAATCCCACCATTCTTCTTGGTTTTAAATTTCACTGTTCATAAATGAACTCGACTCTTCTCTATTCAATGTTGTTGTTTTACTTGCACTTGCTTCATGTGAGTAAGGGAATATTCCTACGAATTCATTTTGTAACAAACCCAAGATGTCCTACCCTCTACTCGTTCAAAATGATCTATCGCACTTATCATATTGTTTGTGGCTAGAAGGTCCCTTGTTAAAACTACGTTGCTACTTTTTATTTGTAATACGTTGGACGTTATGATTATTTCATTCCTTATAATATTAACACTATATTTATGATATTAACATTTAACCACACCCTAGGTGTGAAAATTATAGGAACACCTCTTATCACTTGTAGGGCTCAAATAACCTCAATTCATTCCCAGTTATGTGGTGGTCTAAACAGCTTGATTAAGCAATGAGAATTTTTATTAAAGTATTTACGTAAGGGAAATTCTTGTTTTTTTTTGGATAATCTGTTTTTTTCCTTATTTGATAAACAATACAATTTGATATATAATTCAACCTTCTAACTACTCATCTTGATTGAGATAGTGTGACACACTCATCTTCCACATCGATATGGCTCGAGAGATGTCAGCTATCTGTTGGTTTCTTGTGTGATTCATACTTGCAAAACATGATTCTTGTGACATCTATTTTTGAATTCTTAACACACTTATAGCTATCTTTATTCTAGCCTTTCCCTAATAATCTCCCCTTTATAAATAATTTCTAATTTCACTCTTTTCTTCTTTTTATGCGTAATGACTCACTTGGTTACCACTCATATCATTCTTATCCATCTACGTGTTCATCATTAACGTCAAACTTAGACTTAGAAACCTTTGACTAGTCTGATGAGGGAATGTTATGCAAATAAACACGCTAGAGCTGTAAAGAAAAATACAAAATATCCCTTTACAGACTCAAGTCACAAGATGATATCAAATCTCAAGAGATAGCCAATAATTTGCTCCTTAATCAGCATGTAATATAATTAAAAACACAAAATGAGGACTTTTTTATAAGAACAGAATCTCAAATGATGCCTAGTTGTATTTGGAGTGAGTGGGATGAGGCAATGATTATAGGGTCAGAGTTAATCACAGTAACCACTAAGAAGGTAAGGAAGATTCAACAACACATTAAGGCCGCCCAGAGTCGGCCAAAGAGTTATGTCGATAAAAGGGAGCAGACCATTAGAGTTTCAAGTGGAAGATAAGATATTCCTAAAACTCTCTCTAGTCAAGGGTGTAGGAGGTTTAATATCAAAGGAAAATGAGCCCTAGGTGCATTAAGGCTTATGAAATCATTGAAAAGTTAAACCCAGTGGCTTATAGATTGGCTTTACTAGTAGTACTCGAGCATATGCATAGTTTTTTTTTTTTTCATATTTCACAACCTTATAAGTATGTTACAAACCCCACCACGCTATTGTAAATCAGCCTACGCAGGTTACTGAGAACTTGGTTTGTAAGGAGCATCCTGTGGAAATACTGGATTAGAGTTAAACGATTTTGTAATAAGATTATCGCTCTATTAAAGATTCTATGGGCTAACCGTACCTCATCTGAAGCCACATGGGAGATGGAAGAGGATATGAGAAACAAGTACCCACAGTTGTTTAAGGTAAATCTAAAATCTCTTTCAAATTTGTAAATTTCAAGGACGAAACTAACTTTAGCGGGGAAGGCTATAATAGCCCGAACCTAAATGATGCTCATTACTTTGATTAATCTTCATTTAAATTAATTAAGTTGAGCTAGCATTTTAATACAACACTTGATATGTTTATACAATTGCAGGTTAAGACAATGAATCGACCTTGAAATAAATTTTAGTTACGCTCAGTAATAAATTGTTCAAAACTCATTAAGAATTACATGAATAAAAGAATAACCAAAAAATTAGCCCATCTATAAAAGCTATGAAGATATATATATATATATAATATATATATATATATTATATATATATATATATATATATATATATACATATATATGTATGCATGTACACACGCGCACACACACACACACACACACACACACATATATATATATATATATATATATATATATATATATATATATATATATGCACAAACATATATATATATGCACACAATCCATTTTCCTATATTACACAAATGAAACTATAATGTCAGTAAAAACAATAGAAATAAATGCAAATAACATACTAATCAATTTGTATAGAATTTACATTTTCCTTTCAAATAAATCATGAGAAAGCTAATATTAGACCAAATAATTATTAGTTTAAAATGAAATTATTTTACCACAAAAAAGAGGGGGAAAAAACAAATAAATAATAAGGAAAATTTCTTAAACTAGGGGTTAGATTTGACTAAATTTAATAAAACCAAAACAACCCCTTATCTCTGTACGCTACACCCCTTGGGTGACCCTGCCTCATGCATCCCCCTCCCCTGTTTTGCTCTAGACACGCCCCTCCTGCTAGCACTACCACTTAGTTGCAACTCCAACAAGTGCCGCCAGCTGCCTGCGCCACCCATATGACATCCCCCTTCTCCCACTTCCCTTTTGCTAGCCATCTTGGGTGTTTGGGTGAGCGCGGATCCTAAACCCTATTATATTAGCTTTCATCATTTAATCTCTTAATTTCATTAATAAATATGTTTTTAATCTGTAACACCCCCAATTAAACCTATGTCACTGTTTGTATTCTTCTTCATAAATCCCTCAATTATAACTACTAAACTCAATGATTGGGGTGTTGCCGCCGTCCAAAGGACAAGGCTTGCAATATGTGTAACGCCCCCAACCCTAAGGCAAGGAGTGTTTAGCGTTTATCTTTAAATCCTGGGACGAAACGGACAGAGTCTCCCTTAAAAACTGACCGTTTCCCAGGCTTAAAGCCTTACATTGAATTCCCTGCAATTCAACGCAATAATAAAATCAACTCAACGGCTACCTGCCGGAGTTCATGGCTCTACGGGCCACCCGCCCGGAGCATATCAACCAGCACAGTTCAATACTAGATGATGGTACGACTCTACGGACCACACGTCCGGGGTATTGGGGTTACATTCCAATTATAAACAACCACTTTGAGCTACTCGACATGATATGCAACACATGCACACGAGGACTTAAATTACATAGAAATGAACAGTTATATTATACTACACTTCGCAGCTCACATGCAGGCACGTTGCTTGATTCCTAGGACAGCAATAACTCCATTTCGGCTTACTTGGGCCGACCTTTACTGGCTAATTCAGAAACCTGGGGGCACAATAACAGATGAAAGTGAGCAACAAACATGCGGTGGATAACCCCCCTAACATAATGTTTTCAATACAATAATAACTTACGACCGTCGTTCGTTAGTTCTCCTTTTGAAGAGTTCACCTTAGAACAGCCGTACCCTAAACTTACCAAAAGAAATTCATATGAACTCATAAACTCAATGAAAAGAAAGGGATTTAACCCCTAAGCACTACCTGCTGGGATTTCTGTTGTGCAAACGTTGTATGTTACTCAACAATAGCTAAAGCTTAATACGAAATGCTCAGTGCGTTACAACTTATTCCTGATCATATAATTTATGCCGTATGCAATCATTAAACTTCATTGAAGATGCGAGCAGGCAATAGGCGTTATGGGCTTAGCAATTACATTAGAGCAACCAACATGTTCAATGCGAGACATCCTCTACACTGAAGACTACCTCTACACTGAAGACTTTACTATACTACTCAGTAGCTGGTCAAGTGCACGAATAGGTGTATGTGAGAAAATATGGAAACTACTTACTAATAAGGTAGCACAATAACCTTTGAACTTCACGTTCGTGTTTCTTAAAGTGACACATTTTATAAACCTTCATAGGTTCAGAGAGTCTCCTTTTTCCTATAGTTTCACTTCTGTAGATTATTGAAGGCATTACCGCCGTTCCGGAATGGAATAAGGCTATCTGATTTACTAACCTCTGGAATCATCTAAAATAAATCTGTACATGTATAGGAATGTTTATCATTGTGAGCGTTACTTAGTTGGCGATCAGTAACGTCCATGGTTTTGCTGTTTTCTGGTGTCGTAGGAGGATGTCTATTCAATTCTCCCCATTCCTTAAACAGAAAACATAAAACATTGGAATGGTGAGTCGACGCTCAATACGTACATTCCCATGCCGTAAAATAAGTTTTACGTGAAATTAGTTGGGCCGGCCGCATCCCAACATTTTGTTTTGCAATCAGGAGAGAGAGAATGAAGAATTGAAATTAATTTGCTGTTTTTATTTTCTGAAAGTGAACCCCTTGGTCGATGTACATCTTGAACTGACGCCGCGCGCGGGTATATTGGTCGGCATAAGCCTTGATAATTGATGAGTACATGAGTAACTTGAATTGACGCCGCGCGCGGGTATACTGGTCGGCATAAGCCTTGATAATTGATGGGCATAAGCCCTAATGATAAATGAGCGGGGCCACTTGTTTATGCGACAAAACATTGCGAAATCGATTCATTAAATGAATCTTGTCTAAATTTTCCATTGCTGAGAGATATGTGAGTTTTCGAAGAACATAGGCAATGTACGTACTTGGTCTTTGAGATTCTCTCTCGTTTGCCCTTGGGTCGCTACTAATTGATGAGGTTTTGCAATGTATGGTTTTGATTCTATTGCCTATGGGCAGAGCTATAAGATATGTGGATGTTAAACTTTCTATTCATTGTTAGAGGTATAACTCAATGGACTTGAGTCTCCTGTCTACCAGCAGAACTAGGAAACACTGAGTTTTGAAGCTTCTGCTTAATGGCAGAGCTATGAAACAACACTGAGCTTTTGGTGCCTGCCTGCTGGCAGAGCTATGAAACACTGAACTTTTGATGCCTGTCTGCTGGTAGGACAATGAAACTCAAGTGGGAGGCTCACATAGCACGTTAATTCAATAGATAAAGTAATTTCCCACACTTACTTTGCAATCTATACGATTCCAGGCTCCAATCATTTAATTCATCATGGACATCCATACCCTCATCGTTTCTAATTAGTCAATACAACCCATATATGTATAGATTCAATAAGCTTCTGTTCAGTTTACTACACAATCTCCTCTATTTGAATTATAAACATTCATATGCATTTAAATGATAGCAATCATATAAACAGTTCTACATTCGCTAACCATAACAATTGAGAAGCAATCATATAAACACTTCTATATTCGCTAACCATAACAATTGAGAAGCAATCATATAAACACTTCTATATTCGCTAACCATAACAATTGAGAATCAATAACTTGCTTGCTATGATTAATAATTAACACTTCATATGATCGATAAACTATAACTGGTCACTGAACTGCCCTTACCTAACAAACAGCACCATTCAGTGGTGCGTTACAATAAGCGTACATATAGCCACATGTGTCCATAAACGACAACACTTCATTCAGTAAATCAAACATCATTTGATTCTAAACATATACAATGCATTTCGAAGTAACTTTCCTAAGCATTAATGTACTAAAAAGAGGTTCGAATGAAAACTAAATATATTTTAATAGCTTCGCATTTCATTCGTGTACATGCAGCAGCTAGTTTAGCTCGAATCGAGCCTAAACACGTTTAAATAACTTTGAAATGAATTCCTTTAACATGCATTAGCTAATCTACTTGATTCGAAGCTAAACACATTTCATTAACCTCGAAGCTAGCTCATTTGCATGCATTGGTTAATTAACTTGAGTGGAAGCGATACATGTTAAAAATGACTTCGCTTTTGATCTTTTAAGTAACTTGAATCGGCACTAAACATGTTAAACTAACTTCGTTTTTCATTCTTTTTCATGCATGAACTAATTAACTTGAATCGATGCTGAACACGTTAACCTAACTTCGAATTAACATGTCAAGCATGATTTACATTCCTTGATTCAAATCGACGCTAAACACAGTTAAATTACTAAATCAATGAGTCGTTGTAAAATCGAATAGTTCTCATATGACCAATTATAATTTGGTAACTATATATACAATCGAATGCATTTCACATAATCGATATACGATATATATAATGGATAACTTGTTCAATGAGCTCAATATGTACACTAGGCATAAATTATCAGTTCCAATTCAACCCGAATAAACTATAATCGATAAACTTGCATCGAATTTGAAGATAACTAGGAGGAAGAGGAACCTCACCTCGAATCCAAGCTAAAGGACCCGTTTAGGGTTCGGTTTGGGTGGCTCGATGCGTGCTCGGTTCGTCCCTTTGCTTCCCACTGTTGGTCGCCACCCTCTGACCGTCTCACTGCCGTGTCGCCGGCGTCCGGCGAGGCCGGCCTTGCTATGGCGGTCACGTGAGGGTCTAGGTTACTGACCCTCACCCGCGACCACCCTCTGCCATCGTCGGCCTCTCCCGCGGACTCGGGGGTCGACCGGGGTGGTCTTGGCCGGGTCGCCCGCCCCTCGCCAGCAGCCCGCCGGTGCTCCTCCCCCCTCCCTCTCCCTCTCTTGGTGTGTGTAGGTGTGTGGCACGGGGCAGGGGTCGGGAACCCCCCCTTCCCCATCTCTTTCTCCCCTCCTCCTTTCCAGAGAAGGGGCTTCTGCCCCTTTTTTTTTTTTTGGTGGTTTATGCTGTTAACCGATAGTAACACCGACCCACTGTAGCATAAATCCAATTTTCCGACCTCCAAGTCTTAAGCTGTAACCATTAATATAATCGTCAGCCGATTATTCGTCTTTTGATTATATTAAGGTTCGCTTCAATAAATTGGAGGATTATTCCCAAGGTTCAACATTCTAGTCGTATTCGGGAATCTGCTCAATGTGGTGCCAATAATAAAAGGATAGTAATCACATTCTCTTCAATAAAATCAACACTCAAGCAAGCTAAATCAATAGTGTTTCAATTTATCGAAATAACCAAATACGATTTTAAAACAATATTAATAGCAAAATCGGCTTCACGAAGGGAATAAAAATCCCGGATGTTACATCCTTCCTCCCTTAAAAGAATTTCGTCCTCGAAATTCCGAGTAATAGTAATAAGGATAAGGACATCAATGGTCGTACAAACAAAGGTCGAAGTGTTGCAGTGCGTTGGTCACATAAGGTGACCATAAAGGCCAAGGCACTCTTAGTACCAGTGGAAGGGTTCTACCCCTTTCTTAGGAGTCATGCTAGCTTCTACACTTGGTGTTGGTGCATAAACAGTGTTGAAAAGGCGTAAATCTTTGCCTCAGATAGCAGCGAGGTGATACATGTAGCATAACAATTCCAAAGTCTGTCAGATTCTCTCTTTTATCTCCCTTCTAGGTATGTCAGGATTGATATGGCCAGCACGCTATTATGCCGATCATGTGAGTAGCGTTCCATGCCTATTATTCAAATGAAGATTAGTAATGCCTCCCTATACACATAACAATCCAAGTTAAGGCCATATCCAAGTGTCATTAACACTCACACTGGCACGCACGCATACAAAGCGCTTGCTTAGTTCCCTTGACATATACGCCACACGACTGGAAAGCATGCTAACATGTACGTGACATAAGAGGGTATTGTCCCAAGGAACTTGCAGTCTAGGGAAATAATCATGATTTACTTATAACTGGCCGTTAACACATCCAGCAACATATGCATCTTAGCATGTAAGCATCTAAAGCATGTAGGCACCCCCAGAGGCTTATGCTCATAGAAATTGACTCGAACATCATTGTAATACAAATGCATGTCGTTAGACGCAACAGTGAGGTTTAACCGTACCTTAGAGACGAGAATGAACTTGGAACTCAAACCTGTGCCTTGAATCGCTAAAGACTCATTCTTTCAATCGTTCAGCTTGCCCAAGCCACACATAGCCAACTAGACACATCGACTTTCATACCGAAAGCACATTTGCACACAAAAGCACATGTAGCACCTCATCACGAACACATTATTAGATGACTATATGCAATGCAAGACCTAGCTCGCGGCCTATGGTCGCAGGACCCTTGCTCTGATACCAAATCTGTAACACCCCCAATTAAACCTATGTCACTGTTTGTATTCTTCTTCATAAATCCCTCAATTATAACTACTAAACTCAATGATTGGGGTGTTACCGCCGTCCAAAGGACAAGGCTTGCAATATGTGTAACGCCCCCAACCCTAAGGCCAGGAATGTTTAGCGTTTATCTTTAAATCCTGGGACGAAACGGACAGAGTCTCCCCTAAAAACTGACCGTTTCCCAGGCTTAAAGCCTTACATTGAATTCCCTGCAATTCAACGCAATAATAAAATCAACTCAACGGCTACCTGCCGGAGTTCATGGCTCTACGGGCCACCCGCCCGGAGCATATCAACCAGCACAGTTCAATACTAGATGATGGTACGACTTTACGGACCACACGTTCGGGGTATTGGGGTTACATTCCAATTATAAACAACCACTCTGAGCTACTCGACATGATATGCAACACATGCACACGAGGACTTAAATTACATAGAAATGAACAGTTATATTATACTACACTTCGCAGCTCACATGCAGGCACGTTGCTTGATTCCTAGGACAGCAATAACTCCATTTCGGCTTACTTGGGCCGACCTTTACTGGCTAATTCAGAAACCTGGGGGCACAATAACAGATGAAAGTGAGCAACAAACATGCGGTGGATAACCCCCCTAACATAATGTTTTCAATACAATAATAACTTACGACCGTCGTTCGTTAGTTCTCCTTTTGAAGAGTTCACCTTAGAACAGCCGTACCCTAAACTTACCAAAAGAAATTCATATGAACTCATAAACTCAATGAAAAGAAAGGGATTTAACCCCTAAGCACTACCTGCTGGGATTTCTGTTGTGCAAACGTTGTATGTTACTCAACAATAGCTAAAGCTTAATACGAAATGCTCAGTGCGTTACAACTTATTCCTGATCATATAATTTATGCCGTATGCAATCATTAAACTTCATTGAAGATGCGAGCAGGCAATAGGCGTTATGGGCTTAGCAATTACATTAGAGCAACCAACATGTTCAATGCGAGACATCCTCTACACTGAAGACTACCTCTACACTGAAGACTTTACTATACTACTCAGTAGCTGGTCAAGTGCACGAATAGGTGTATGTGAGAAAATATGGAAACTACTTACTAATAAGGTAGCACAATAACCTTTGAACTTCACGTTCGTGTTTCTTAAAGTGACGCATTTTATAAACCTTCATAGGTTCAGAGAGTCTCCTTTTTCCTATAGTTTCACTTCTGTAGATTATTGAAGGCATTACCGCCGTTCCGGAATGGAATAAGGCTATCTGATTTACTAACCTCTGGAATCATCTAAAATAAATCTGTACATGTATAGGAATGTTTATCATTGTGAGCGTTACTTAGTTGGCGATCAGTAACGTCCATGGTTTTGCTGTTTTCTGGTGTCGTAGGAGGATGTCTATTCAATTCTCCCCATTCCTTAAACAGAAAACATAAAACATTGGAATGGTGAGTCGACGCTCAATACGTACATTCCCATGCCGTAAAATAAGTTTTACGTGAAATTAGTTGGGCCGGCCGCATCCCAACATTTTGTTTTGCAATCAGGAGAGAGAGAATGAAGAATTGAAATTAATTTGCTGTTTTTATTTTCTGAAAGTGAACCCCTTGGTCGATGTACATCTTGAACTGACGCCGCGCGCGGGTATACTGGTCGGCATAAGCCTTGATAATTGATGAGTACATGAGTAACTTGAATTGACGCCGCGCGCGGGTATACTGGTCGGCATAAGCCTTGATAATTGATGGGCATAAGCCCTAATGATAAATGAGCGGGGCCACTTGTTTATGCGACAAAACATTGCGAAATCGATTCATTAAATGAATCTTGTCTAAATTTTCCATTGCTGAGAGATATGTGAGTTTTCGAAGAACATAGGCAATGTACGTACTTGGTCTTTGAGATTCTCTCTCGTTTGCCCTTGGGTCGCTACTAATTGATGAGGTTTTGCAATGTATGGTTTTGATTCTATTGCCTATGGGCAGAGCTATAAGATATGTGGATGTTAAACTTTCTATTCATTGTTAGAGGTATAACTCAATGGACTTGAGTCTCCTGTCTACCAGCAGAACTAGGAAACACTGAGTTTTGAAGCTTCTGCTTAATGGCAGAGCTATGAAACAACACTGAGCTTTTGGTGCCTGCCTGCTGGCAGAGCTATGAAACACTGAACTTTTGATGCTTGTCTGCTGGTAGGACAATGAAACTCAAGTGGGAGGCTCACATAGCATGTTAATTCAATAGATAAAGTAATTTCCCACACTCACTTTGCAATCTACACGATTCCAGGCTCCAATCATTTAATTCATCATGGACATCCATACCCTCATCGTTTCTAATTAGTCAATACAACCCATATATGTATAGATTCAATAAGCTTCTGTTCAGTTTACTACACAATCTCCTCTATTTGAATTATAAACATTCCTATGCATTTAAATGATAGCAATCATATAAACAGTTCTATATTCGCTAACCATAACAATTGAGAAGCAATCATATAAACACTTCTATATTCGCTAACCATAACAATTGAGAAGCAATCATATAAACACTTCTATATTCGCTAACCATAACAATTGAGAATCAATAACTTGCTTGCTATGATTAATAATTAACACTTCATATGATCGATAAACTATAACTGGTCACTGAACTGCCCTTACCTAACAAACAGCACCATTCAGTGGTGCGTTACAATAAGCGTACATATAGCCACATGTGTCCATAAACGACAACACTTCATTCAGTAAATCAAACATCATTTGATTCTAAACATATACAATGCATTTCGAAGTAACTTTCCTAAGCATGAATGTACTAAAAAGAGGTTCGAATGAAAACTAAATATATTTTAATAGCTTCGCATTTCATTCGTGTACATGCAGCAGCTAGTTTAGCTCGAATCGAGCCTAAACACGTTTAAATAACTTTGAAATGAATTCCTTTAACGTGCATTAGCTAATCTACTTGATTCGAAGCTAAACACATTTCATTAACCTCGAAACTAGCTCATTTGCATGCATTGGTTAATTAACTTGAGTGGAAGCGATACATGTTAAAAATGACTTCGCTCTTGATCTCTTAAGTAACTTGAATCGGCACTAAACATGTTAAACTAACTTCGTTTTTCATTCTTTTTCATGCATGAACTAATTAACTTGAATCGATGCTGAACACGTTAACCTAACTTCGAATTAACATATCAAGCATGATTTACATTCCTTGATTCAAATCGACGCTAAACACAGTTAAATTACTAAATCAATGAGTCGTTGTAAAATCGAATAGTTCTCATATGACCAATTATAATTTGGTAACTATATATACAATCGAATGCATTTCACATAATCGATATACGATATATATAATGGATAACTTGTTCAATGAGCTCAATATGTACACTAGGCATAAATTATCAGTTCCAATTCAACCCGAATAAACTATAATCGATAAACTTGCATCGAATTTGAAGATAACTAGGAGGAAGAGGAACCTCACCTCGAATCCAAGCTAAAGGACCCGTTTAGGGTTCGGTTTGGGTGGCTCGATGCGGGCTCGGTTCGTCCCTTTGCTTCCCACTGCTGGTCGCCACCCTCTGACCGTCTCACTGCCGTGTCGCCGGCGTCCGGCGAGGCCGGCCTTGCTATGGCGGTCGCGTGAGGGTCTAGGTTACTGACCCTCACCCGCGACCACCCTCTGCCACCGTCGGCCTCTCCCGCGGACTCGGGGGTCGACCGGGGTGGTCTTGGCCGGGTCGCCCGCCCCTCGCCGGCAGCCCGCCGGTGCTCCTCCCCCCTCCCTCTCCCTCTCTTGGTGTGTGTAGGTGTGTGGCACGGGGCAGAGGTCGGGAACCCCCCCTTCCCGATCTCTTTCTCCCCTCCTCCTTTCCAGAGAAGGGGCTTCTGCCCCTTTTATTTTTTTTTTTATTTTTTTTTTTTTGGGTTTATGCTGTTAACCGATAGTAACACCGACCCACTGTAGCATAAATCCAATTTTTCGACCTCCAAGTCTTAAGCTGTAACCATTAATATAATCGTCAGCCGATTATTCGTCTTTTGATTATATTAAGGTTCGCTTCAATAAATTGGAGGATTATTCCCAAGGTTCAACATTCTAGTCGTATTCGGGAATCTGCTCAATGTGGTGCCAATAATAAAAGGATAGTAATCACATTCTCTTCAATAAAATCAATACTCAAGCAAGCTAAATCAATAGTGTTTCAATTTATCGAAATAACCAAATACGATTTTAAAACAATATTAATAGCAAAATCGGCTTCACGAAGGGAATAAAAATCCCGGATGTTACATAATCTATTAATGATAATTTGTATGAATTTATAGTTTATTATTGCAATTTTCAGATTTGAAGTGAGGGGGTGAAGTGGGTGCTCATGGTGGAATTGGAGTTTGTGTGTAGTTTGTGAAGTTGTTCCATAAAGTTTGGTTTGGTAGAAATTTAAGGAACTATGTATGTGTTAAATAAAAACATTAGGGTTTTGGTGTGTGGGTGTAGTATGTCTGCCATAAAGAGGTTGAGGTAGAGTTGAGGTTGAAGAAGAGAAGGTGGGAGGGAAATGTGATTTGGGATGATTTTGAAATAAGTTTCCTAACATAAATCTTAGAATTAATTTGAGAAATTGGAAGGGATTAAGTATTTACATTTGGATGGTAGTAGTAATAAAGATAAGGTAATTGTAAAAGTTGAACCTTATAGCTTAATTTAAGTAATGAGATTAATGGGTTGAAGATGCAATAAATGAGGGAATTGCTAATTTAGGAAATTTTCAAATAAATTGCTTAATAAGGACTTTGAAATTAACTTGGGAGATTGTGGTGAGATTCTATGTGAAATTTGGATGAACTTAGTGATCCAAGAAAAAAGGTATGCTTGATGATGCACTTTAATCAAAGCAAAGATGATTATGGATTCTAGGTATTGTTAATTATGAATTTAAACATTGATGATGCGCAAGGAGATGGTTAAAGGTTGTGTAGTATCCACTTGGGTTACAAATGACCTATTCTTTTGTAATCAAAACAAATAAATATGAAGCAAAGCCTTCTTAAACCCGAAGACGTTCAGGAACATATAGTTGGCATTGAAGAGAACCTAAAGTCGTAAATGGGTCTTGCCTAACTTAATCCTTTTATGGACAAGTCACTAAAATTAATGATTATAACCATAAATAATATTAACATGGACAATAAAAATAATGAAGAAAATAATATTAAAACCTATAATAACAACATTAACATTAATGTTGTTAATTATAAAATTACAACAACATTAAGCAGGAGGGGAATAATATAGAAAAGGGGAGATAAGTTCAATATATAGGTTTAAACGAATAATCCTGAGCACATTGATAATTTAGAAAAGTACCGAAGGAAAACTTCAAATTAGTTACTAAGGTTACAGTTAATAAAAACTATTTGAAACTCTACTAAGCATATAAATATATAATTTTTGAAGCAAAAACGAGGCCATGTCCCTAGTCACCACGCCATAAACAAAAATTTTATAAAAGGAGAGAGATTTTAAAGATTTTAGGTACGTTTATTGCTTGTGCTCTTTGAAAATTCAAATGTTTCTCAAAATTGTGCAATTACAAGCAATATTTATGCAATGAATTAGTTTGAACAATACTTTGTCACCTAATTAAGTGGCCCTATCAGTTATCAAACATCACAACTTATGCCCCTTAGTTCGCCCACACAATCTTAGCTCAGGCTTTCCGATCGGCCTGGGAGGTGTACATTTATCTCAATGATCACATCAAATGCTAACAGGGTTCCACTTCCACATAATAACTAGCTAAGCAATTTTAACCATATTCTCTCCTCTTCTATTTTTGAACTAAAATAAATTGAAATGGGGGTGCCTAATTAAATTGTTCTAAAGGCTTATTTTACAGTAAGGTGATAATAATACTGGGCTTTAACTCATTTGTAAAAATATTTTTGTGTTTTTTATTTTAGTTGAGGAATTAGTGAATAATCCTCTCCCTAACAAGTGCAAAGGAAGTAAGGCTCCATGTCTTTTGTTGCTTAGCATCGTTAGATGCAGCATGGCATGAAGACTTGACATAGCTTAAAGGTCATGTTGTGTTATACTTTAAATAAGCGTGCCTAATGTGGAGTAAGGAGACATTCAATCTAGTTATATTCTGGTTATATTAAACTAAACTAGATTGCTGTGCAAAGTTGTCTAGTGTGCTTTCAACTTAATGGGAGGTGTAAATGTGAAAGTGCTTTAGTTAAGGTCATGTAGTTATTGTATAGCATTATCCGACATTGTATGGCAGTAATGTCTCTAGTCATTGAGACTTCTACTGCAACCATGATATTAAATAATTAGATCAGATCAAGCGATTTAAGTAATTAGAGATTAAGAGTGTTACATCTCAGATAGCCCATTGTTGCTTCACCTTAAAAAATTTTTAGGCCTTACTGACCTTAGAACCTGGTCGGGTTCTGTGGCGCCTGTGCGAGGCTCTCCTCTTCTTTTTGCCCGTTTTTTGTTTTCCCTACTTTGGGCCTCGAAGCCAAGTCGGGCGTCCTTTAGGGCATACACCTAACTTTTATTTCTTTTTTTTTTGTGGTTGTTTCTGTTGTTGTACAAATTTGGCTATTAGAGGATCTTCAGCTTATAGTAGCTCCTAAGAACATGGACATATTCTTGGCTTCACAATTCTGTTAAAGGAAAAGGTTGTTCAAAGATCAATCCATAGAGAATTAGATTAGCTTTTTGGAGAAGAACCCTCCTATCAGTTGGGTGATTCGTTGGTGGGGCATGCAGCGATTTGTGACGAATGGAGGAAGTAGTGCCCATGTCCGTCTCATTGGCCTGCTAATGGGTACCTACTTTTTCCCAGGGTAGTTGATGAGGCAATTTGCTCATAGCCAAATAATCCCAGCATTAGATTGTTTTCCTTTTCGAAGTTGGATGAGTGATCGCACTCGTATTAGGTCCTAGGTCCATTATTCACTTCATTTCGCCCCCATTACGATGTCATCTATCACCTGCTCGGCCCACATCTTAGAACACTATTTGAACTGGATGAATGAATGCAATGCAAGGTCAAGCAAAGTTATCTAAGATAGGGAGAATGCTGTAAAATCTAACAAGAAGATGGGGGTGAGTATGGAGAAAGTTGACTCATCTTAAAGTGGAAGAAAGGGGGTTAAGGATCCTATTACCCAGAAAAAAAACACTTCAAATCACCAAGGATAAGAATCTAAAGAAAGATTAGGAGCTAGATTTGCCTCTATTTTATAATAAAATTTTATGCCTTCTCATAGTAATATGCTATTAGGACTTTCATTACAAGTTGTATGCTTCTTGGAATTTTTAATGGAAATAAAAGTATTATGATTTTTCAGATATTTTATTGCTTTTATTACAAATCTATAAAATGGTTGAACTGCCTGCCTACTATAGTCTAACCTAACCTAGCTTTTCCGACAGGGTTCCTGCTCATTGGACTCTGGGTCAGTTTTCAGTAGCAACCTGGCTCGGTTCTAGCATTTTTTGGGTCATTCTATTAGGCTTCCACCTAAGCACCTAGGGAGTCTGGTCTATCCCACTCTTATATATATTTCTCAACTCTTTTTTTCGAGATGAGTCAGTGATTAATAATGAGTGATGGGGTCAAACCGTTAAGGCTTCCTATGTGTGGAATCAGACCTTCATAGTTCATTATATATATGTTTTGGGCCTGGTGTGGGTCTTATGAACATGTTATAGGTTTAACTATATGGGAATCAACTCCTCCTTTCTTAAGGCCTATGGACCCTACTCATAAATTATTTTACTAAGCATAATATTTCTTTAATTGATCAAGATTTATGCATTGAGTATATTCCTCTCTGCTTATAGCCATAAGTTTTACTATTCCACCTAGTAAAATCATTTTTATGATATATGGGTCTAGCCAATTGGGCTAAGTTTTCCCCCGGATCTTGTATTAGGCCCTTAATTTCTCTTAAAACTATTTTTTTTGTCCTTGTAGGCCTCTAGGCTTAATTTTTTATTGAAAGCTCTGGAGATCCAGGCATGGAACAAATAAACATTATGTAGGATCCATAATCTTGCTTCATCTAGCATGAACAGTTCCTCATATCGAGCTCTTACCGACTCTGATTCTGGTATCTGACTTTCCATCACCTTAAGTGAGGGTATTCTTATTTCAATTAGGAGCACTGCTTCCATTCCATATATAAGGGAATAGGGTGTCAAACCTATTGAGGTGTGAATTGAAGTTCTATATCCCCATAGAGCAAATGGTAGCTTGTCAAACCAATCCTTGTAGTTTTCAATGATTTTCTCAATTACCCCCATACATTTTATTGGTTGCTTCAACTGTTCCATTTTGTGAAGTAGTTGATTGCTACAATCATATATTCATGTCCACTAGTTTCTTTTGGCATCACTATTTCAGTTATATCAATTCCCCACACTAAAAAAGGCCATGGTGAAGTGAGTCTAGAGAGATAGAAGGGTGGTTGGTGCTATATCTTCATATATATTTGACATTTATGACATCTTCTTATATACATGTGGCAGTTAGCTTTCAATCATGGACTAGTAATATCCCATCCTTCAAACCTTCTTAGCTACCAATTGGTCATTCATGTGCAGCCCACATTCACCACCATGAATTTTATTCATGAATTCTTGTGCTTCTTTGCATGCTATATACAAGTTGATGCTCATATCAATTTTCTTATGTAACTTCCCCTTATCCTTGAAATATTACAAAGTGAACCACCTTAATGCACTTTGAGCTTTTGGGATGGAATGTTGATGCTGCATACTTCTATCACATAATGGTGAGCTGGCTTATCTATGTATTATACTAACAATGTCATTGAATGGACACCACTAAGAATATTGATTACTGAAGCCAACTTAGCTAAACCATCAGGAAATTGATTGCCTTTACGAGAGGGCAAGTGCAAGTAATATGGGTGAAGTTCTTGTTGAGCTCAACCAAATGAGCTTAGCATGGGCATGAGGCTCCCCTCCTTACTTTCCACCTTTGTGAGATCTACTTATTTATTAAGTTAGATTCTCCATACACTTGTATATTCTCATTCCTATTTTCACAACGGCTTGTAGCACAATAATACATGCCTCATACTCAGCCACATTATTAGTAACCTCAAAGTCCAATTTGGCAGATATAGGGGTACATGCCCCTTTTGGGGATACCTGAAGAACACCTATTCCAAACCCTTTTTGGTTAGTGGATTAAATAGACAACTTTGGATCTCGTCAATTTCTTCTTAGCATTCCTCATCCCATTCTGGTTATGCCTCTTTTTTTAATTTCTTGAAAATAGGTTTACATACCATAGTCAACTTTGATATAAAGCGAATGATGTACTATAGGTGCCCTAAAAATCCTCATATTTCCTTTTCAGTTTTAAGTAGAGGCATTTCTTGTATGGATTTAACTTTTAAGGGATCAACCCTAATTCCCCTTAAACTAACTATGTATACTAGCAACTTTCAAAAATCACTCTAAATCTGCATTTTTGTAGGTTCAAGCGTATATTATACGTGCTAAGTCTGGGAATGGACTTTTGAAGAGTTTAAACATGTCTGGCTCTTCCTTTTGACTTTGTGATCATATCATCCACATATGCCATGGCCTACTTATACATCAAATCATGTCTTAGAGAAGTTGCAGCCCTCCAGTATGTAGCCCCAGCATTTTTTAGTCTGAATGTCATCACAGTATAAATAGTTTTCTCCCCAAGGGGTGATAAAGGTACTCTTTTTCATGTCTTTCTCTACCATTTTAACCTAGTTGTAACCGACATAATCGTCCATAAAAGTAAGGAGAGCATATCCCATAGTGTCAATCAGAAAATTTATATGTGGTAGACGGAAGTCATCTTTTGGACTTGCCTTGCTAAAGTCCTTAAAGTCGACACACATTCTTACCCTTCCATCATTCTTTGGGACTGGCACGATGTCTAGGTATATTGTGCGACCTTAATGAAGCTTGCGTCTAATTGTTCTTCGACCTTCTCCTTTATATCTTCAAAACCCATTCTGGCTTCATTTTTTGTTCGAGTAGTTTGGCATCAGGATAGAGAGAAATTTTATGCTCTGCTACATCTTGGACTATGGAAAACATGTCTTTCTAAGACTAGTCAAAGGCATCAAGGAATTCTCATAAGAGTGAAGTAAAGCTTTCTTGCTCCTCGGAAGTTAAAGATTTCCCTATTTCAAGCTCTCAGTGTTCTTTAAGAGTCCCAAGTTAACTAATATTGTATCCTTAATTATGGAAGTTCAATTTTTATGATATTCCACTTCTTTGGTTAAGTCTTTTAGGAAACATTATTTTCATTAATAGAGGCAACACGTTCAAAGGAAAGAGAACAAAACAAGTCGTAAATTGAAGAGTTCACTTTATTGAATGTTGAAATGAGTATATCTAATGTGGGCTCTGGGAAAGCAGAAAGTGAAGACTGACTCTTAGACTCTATCCTAGACCCTATGCTAGACTTCCCTGAATTACTTCCTAAGGCTACAGTGGAAATCTTTCCTTCCTCTCCAAGTATCCAAGTTACTTGCTTGCAGCTTTTCATGCCTATTTTAGTAATAGATCTCGTCGGGTCGAAGACGTTGTTAGAAATGGCAAGGGATAGAACTACACCTAGATCCTTGTGTTTCCAGTGATCTTGCTAGAACAGTATCCCAAAGATGTTGCTTTCAGCAAATGGACCCAGTCTTGTGTGGGGATTGGTCTCTCTTTATTGAGGTAAGCAATTCTTCTTTTAGCAAGTGGCAGTCTTGAAGATTTCTAACCCAGGGACCCAAATCTCTTCCTCTTTCAAACAGTGGGGCTGTGGTAAGCCACAGAAAGGGACATTGTTACTTTCACCTTAAGTTTCTTCAACTTTTTTGGCATGGGATCATCTTTGACATCGATCCCCTTTTCTTTCTCTAAGGCCTATTGTAGGCCCTTTTTGGCTTGACCTTGCCCGACCTTTATGAGATGTTGGACTTTATTGTGGTCCTCCTTACCCTAAAAGTCATTATCCTCATCTTCTCCCCAGAACTCTTCATCATCACTGGTTTCAGCAAACCAGGTGCCACACCCCGTGTATGGCTTAAAAGAATCGAAGTGACTACTTATATCACCAAAGGTGCATCTTTCTGTTCGAGAAGCTCACTCTTAAGAACTTCACAGTTAAGCGTGCTTGCTGTAGAGCAATCTTGGGATGGGTGACCTCCTAAAAAGTTTTCTATACAGCATATGAATGAGGACGAAGCACGCCGGAAAGAACTATGGTGATTTGTGGGGCCAGTCGATAATCCTTGAAGCCGTTATTGGTAAGACTCGCGACCGAGAGGGGTCGGGGCATTACACTAAGTCTCTCCTTCAGTCTTATATACGTCATATTCATTATTTTCCCACAAACCATAAACCTTTAAATACTATGTGGGCATACACACGCTCAATTTGGCCCATATATGTTTTGTATGTATAGGGATGGATCCCATTCATTTTCTTAGTCATTGCTGACAGTATAGACACCATCATATTCCCCAAGTATGTTCTTGTAATTATTAGGTTTCTGAGCTACATAGGTAGTGAAAGTTGTTATAACTTGAACATCCTTTTGAACCTGTTTTTAAAAGTCCAAGTTGTCCTCGGTATCATGCCCCTAAGCTCAATGATACTTATAGTACTTAGTTAGGGGAAAAGATTTAGACTTCCCAATAGCTTCAGTTCCTAGCTTGATCTTAGGAAGACTGATCTTTCCTTTAGCCAATAATCATTCCAAAGCCTGATTGTAGGTGGTCCCTATAGGAATGTACTCAGTGTAATGGTTTACTGTATGCTCATCTTTACTTGCAAGGCTACTAGTTTTCTTATCCTTATTCTGGCAGTTGTTCTTCCAGTTATTACCAGTCTTGGTGGGTACTTCTCTAGCTAACTCTTCTTTTACAAGCATGCCAACATTCCTGAGTGTACTAAATTTTCAAAGGGTGTGAATTGCAAGTGTTTCCTATATGTCAGTTGCAATTCCTTATAGACAAGCTCACTTAATCACCTTCTAAGTCAGTCCTCCATGTGGGTAGCCTTTACCTTGCATCGAGCAAGATAGTCAGAAAAACCCTCTCTCTATTCTTGCTAAATCAATTCCAAGTCCTAAGTGTGATTAGGACATTGTATGAATATTGATGTACGCATTCTTGACAGACATCATCGCAGTTCGTGACCTTTTGTTGGTCAACAACATTATACCACCTCATTAAATCCTTATTAAATGTCTAAGGAAAAATGATGTGAAAGATGTCCTTATTAATTACCTTTCAATTCTACGAAATTTGATATCTAGTAAGGTAAATTTCGGGGATGATTTTCCTTTTGGGATTGAAGTGAATCCTGCATAATCGATACAGTAATTGTTAAACATCGAAGATTCCTTACGGAACTGTTTATTCGATCAAAGCAGGATCAATTTGAGGAGTGTATTTTCCCTCTTCTTCCTTCTTTCTACCATTGGGTTCTCCTTTCCCGTCACCTTCTCCTTCTTTATTGTAAGAAATTTCACCATCATTTAGGGAATCTTTGGCCATGGTTTGGAGTGTGGCAGCCATCATTTCCATCTTCTTTTCACTGCCGTCCAGTTTGGTTTCCATTTTTTTTTTCATCATTTTCATGAGTTGAGCCATTTCATTAGATCTTTCCATCGAATTAGGTGAGGGATTGGACTTTAACTTAAATTTTGATCTTGACTCAGCAGGTGAAGTTTCCCAGACTTTTCTCGGCATAGTAGTCTCCCAGTTTGTAAATTCTGCTCGTATACCTTCTTAATTTCCCTATCCTTTGTGATAACCGAAAGTGCACAGGACTAGCTCATTTCAATACTTCTCAAAAGATGATTAAAGACTCTAAATTAACCATGTTGACCCATGAACTAAAATCTAATGTTGAGAGCCCAAAGTATTAACTTCATGCCACGAATGCGAATCAAAGTTGAACTTGAGATAAGCAAATCGGGTTGGGCTCTTTGTTTGGATCCTAGGTGGGTTCCCTATTGGCCCCAAAACACTACTTTTAACTCTTACACCTTCTCATTAACACATACTAACACATGTAAACATCCAGACGTCCCGGCCAGGCTCCTACAGACCTAAAATAGTCTTAATTTCCACCCATTTTTATACATATAGACTGGCATATGAACAGTTTTTTTTAATATCAAAACCCGATCAGGTTCTTTTGCTTAAACTAAGACTAGTGTTATAACTTTCATTATCCAAACAGAGCTAGAACCTATTTGGGTTTAGTTCAAGAGCCCGTGGAGCTTAATTGGTCCAAAAGCCATTTTGGTCCATAACCCGTGTTTTTAGACTTGATGTTTCCTAACTTGACCTCTTCTAAGACCTAGAATCAATGCATAAAATCCTAGGCTAAGGTAGTTAGGTTGCACAAGAACACATTGAAGCACACATATGAGTTCCATCCAAAGCTGGGTTCTAATTTATAAGTGGTTTAGGTAACATTTAGAGTAGCCCTCTCATGACCTAAATGTTTCATATGTCATCTATGGAGTGCATGGCAAGACTGGAACATTTTAGTTACTTTCTCATATCGTGTGGACTAGGAGAGCATGTCCTGCATGGGCGAAGTAGTTGCATTCTTAGTTGAAAGTCTAATGGACTCACCAAGTTAACCAACTAAGGGGTAGTAGCAGGGTTTAACCTAGAGGCGCTGTTAATTCGATATGGCAGCACCATTTAATGTGGGAATGCTTAATGCAAGTGTAACTAGAATAATTTTCCATATTGAGCTTCAATCTCGCCTTCTTTAAAGAAAAAATCCCCAATGAAGTCGCCACCGTGCGGACCATATCATGGGATTCCCCTCTCCCCCCCCTCTGGGTACAATCCCGCATGATTGGTCAGACTCATTGGTTGCTGGACTTTGTACTTGGATCAAAAAATTTTAATATGGATCAAACTACAACAAAACTGAGGCTTCGCCTAGAAAGTTGGACCATGGCCCTAATCTAGGAACGCGACTGGGTTCCTCGCCAGAGCTAAGTCGAACTTCCCTAGCCTAGTTCTAGATAATAACCCCCTATCTAGCCCAACAAACTGAGTAGTAGCCTTGACCCCTGGATCGAAACTGGGCCTAGTTCTTGGTTCAGCAAAAGATGCTATCAGGATCTCAAACCTATTCTGCCCGAATCCGAAAATATCTAATAAAAAATAACAATAGTAAATTAAATTAATAGAGTCACCGGTGAGTTTTTTAGGAAAACTTACAAATCAAGTCTACTTTCTAAAACTAACCACAAATCAAAATAGAGAATGAAATGGACACAAAAAGTACATTTTAAAAAGATTTTCGAAAGGCCCAAAGTAATCCCCAGTGTGGGACCATCTGACTCTATGGGCCCAAGTTGAGAACCCAGATTCAGGGACAAAGATATAATGTCGTGATGGAGTGCATCACGAGATCGTCCTTCATCACAATCAATATAGGCAATTAAAATTAACTACACTAACAAACAATTATGCAATATGTTAGTGTCAAATAACAGGAAATCAAGAATATAATGTCAATCTAGAACAATTCAAATAATGTAAATGACTAGAGTGGGTGGGTCTAACGTACTTAAAGATTGCATCTTACTAAACTCGAAATTAAATAAAACAAATAGAAAGAAAGCAAAGAATAGGAGGATAGAATTAAGTTTCGCCATCAAGATGACCCACCTACTTTACCCAGGAACCTAGCAAAGTAACACCTCTTCAACGATTGATCAACTACTCCTTTTCAATACTCTCAATATAATTTTCAGTGTATGTCTCTATGTTTCTATGGTCTCTCCAATTCTTTGATGTTACATTGTATTCAACCTCTTTGGGTAGCCCCCCTTTTATAGCGCGCATTTAAAGGGGACAATACGAGTTGCTTTAGAGAAAGGATACCCAAATTGACTCCTAATTGGCTTAATCTAAAATGGGTGCACCAAATTAGCTAAAACTCTAATTGTCAAGCCACGTGATAAACATGGGGGCGGGGGTGGGAGCGTAGGATCCTAGCCAGGTTCCTGTTGGAGAATCGAGCCAGGATCCAACCTGATTCAAGTTCTATTTTTCACCAAACCTTGACTCCCTTCGTGTTTATGGATCAGGCCAATCCCTTTTTTTTTTTTTTGGCATTTTTGGTCCAATCATTTTTTCTTTTAAGCACTCCCTTAAAGAATTATTCTGTTGGCCTCCCGAAGACACAATTTGGGCCATGAGTTTTGTCATTGGGCATTTTTATAAAAAAATCGAGACACCTTTTTTCTAGTGTCTACACTATTACTACAAAATTAATGATCAATTTTAAACCAAATAATATATAAATAACGTATAACCAATATTTGGCGATTCTGAATAATTAGCCATATGATTAAGCAATAGTACCATAAAATAAATTCAACAAGCTATAATGAATTTAAAAAATAAGAAAAATAAAGCTTTTATTGGAAGATGTAGATTATCCATGTGAGTAAAATTAAACATATCTGTGACAAAACTACACTTTCAATCAAAGACATCAAACCCACCTAAAACCTTTGTTATCCATTGATCCATTGCATTTTGAATGCACTCCTGATTCAGTATTGGGTCCCTACACAAACAAAGGAATGACAAATAATTACATATTAAAAGAAGGCAAAGAGTGCATATAATAACCTTAATTATGATGATTAGAAATAAAAGACCATGAACGATATCTAATAATTTGTATATAACGACAAATATGTTTATACAAAAATAAAGTAATTATGACCAGTTATTATTTTGTAGAAAAACCCCCAAAAAAGTCAAAACCAATTCATAAAGCATGAACGAACAAATAATTAGACAAATATGACTTATGATAATAGAAGAATGACAATTCAATAAACAACATTCAAATAATATATCAACAATAACGATCACCATTAAAAGAACTACCTGTAGCCATAACTGCGACTTCTCTCAAAGATTCTGATTGTTGAACCCAATTCCTATAAAATAATTCAAAATACAAAAGCGAACAA
The DNA here is from genome assembly GCA_029747015.1 of Carnegiea gigantea. Taxonomy (NCBI): domain Eukaryota; kingdom Viridiplantae; phylum Streptophyta; class Magnoliopsida; order Caryophyllales; family Cactaceae; genus Carnegiea; species Carnegiea gigantea. The sequence goes on along the minus strand of JAKOGI010000536.1, from coordinate 345,349 downwards.
TACTAAAGTTTGTAATGAACCATAATGCAAACAGTGGTGAACAACAACAAAACCACAAACTACAAAAGTGAACAATACTAAAATCGAAGATGAATTACCCTACAAAAATTGACAAACTACTGCAACAATACCAATAATTAATGTAAAATAACATAATATGTAAGCAACATATAACCAATTAATAATATTCGACATCTGCCACCAAAATATTATTGGAAAGCCTACTTCGTAAAAATTATATTTAGCGGGTACAAAGAATTACCCTTGTGATTAAGCAATAACACTATACAAATAATTCAATAAGGTGTAATGAAGGAAAAAAGAGAAATATTGGAGTTTTTATTGATCCATGTGAGTACAGCTGAACACATCTATGAAGAAAACTGCACTTGCAATCAAATTAAGGCAAAAAAGCCACGTGAAACTTATGTTTTCCCTTTGCCAATGCATTTTGAACACACTCCTAATTCAGATATTGGGTATCTACACAAACAAAGGGATAACAAATAATTGCAAAGCAAAAGGGGGCAAACACTGCATATAATAACCTTACTTATAATGATTAGAAAATGAAGGGCCATGAACAATCTCTAGATAATTTGTAAATGATAACAATTACATTCATTAAAATAAATAAAAAATTATGATTAGGGGTGAGCAAAAAAACTGGGTACCAGATTTCTGACCCAGAATCGGCTTAGACCCAACAGGTAGAGACCTGGACCTGATTGGAGCGGTTCTAGGACCAATTCTAAAATTTAGGACCCGATTATAACTTGCTCTGGTACTAGGTCTTGAAATTTTGGACCGAACCCGATACCCGGTTATAATTTAAAGAATTTTGATGAAAAATTATAAAAAGTAAACCCTTATTCCTCAAGTGATGCCTCTTTTGTACTGAGACCCAACAGCTACCCCATTTTAACGTATTGCCTTTTTTGCTCTCAATTTATCCTTGACTTACTCTTTATTTTTCGCGACCGCCATGGATTTCTTCCTTCAAGATTTGGCTCTTTTCCTCATGAGTCTTGTTGCTTATTACGTATTTGTTTTTATATTATTTTGACAGTTTTCCTCTCTTTCTCATTCTCTTTCAAGTGAATTAAAATAATTTTTAAGTTTCTCGTTCATTTTGTAATCTTGATTTGTGGATTTCTAATCAACATTATCCTCAATTTTCTGAGTTTATTTTAAAGTACGTGAATCTTCTTCACTGCTTATTTCAGATTCGATTTAGTCTTCTAATTTGATTTTTAGGAATTTGGCTTCAGATATGAGTTATCAACTTCCTTCAATCCTACCTTTATCTATTTTCTTAGGGAAAATGAGAAAATGAGGAAAAAAATAAAAAATATTACTTAGGAATCAGGTACCCGAAATCGAACCCGGTCCGAGTCCAAATTCTAGGACACAGTTCCAATCAGGACCGGGACCGGTTCCAAATTTTATGACCCGATTCCAACTAAGTCTGGTTCTGGTTCCTAATAATCCAACCGGGTACCCGATTCCGCTTACCCGTAATTACGACTACTTGCTAATTTTTGGGAATACCCCAAAAGTGAAAACCAATTAGTATAGCACAAACGAACAATAGTTAGAATATGACTTATGATAATAAAAAAGATAATAGGAAAAAAATGAGAAATCATTAAACACCATGCAAATAATATATCAACAATGACAATCGCTATTAAAAGAATTAACTAGCTAACTTGCAATCTGAATAGACCTGCTAGACCAAAGGTAGAACACGAATCAATTACATTTTTGGGAAAAGGTAAATATATATATATATATACTGTAAGGGTTTTCTAAAATGTTAATTACATGAGAGACATTCAGCCTCGACTAGCTCACTCCAATCATGTACAAACCTTCTTGCACAGACAAATAAGGAATATTGGATAGCCATAACTATGCTATTTGGGCTTCTAGTCTTGCCATGGTGCTTCTTACAATTACGCTTCCGCTAAATTTCACAAATAGCAGCCACTAGCCAGCCTTTCCTCCATTTGGTGATACCCTGACTGTCAGCACATTATTTTGTAAACCGACCTATTTCCTTGTGAAATCCCTATTGGCAAGGATGAATCCTGGCCCATATTAGTAGGGGCGCCTAGATGGAGTGCACGAAAGGACAAGCAAAAAAGAGATGCTCACAACTATCCTTCTCAACCACACTACATAGCACACATTCAGTAGTTGCTAGTAGGGCCCTTTGCCTCAACATTGTGCCTGTGAGCAGCTTATTATGACAAGCTAGCGACAAAATAAATCTGTGAATATTCCAGCCCCATCCTCTCCATGCAAATTTCCACCACGAGATATGGCTTTGCTGCTTGGAGAATAAGATATATACCTTGCCTACACATAATTTAGTTTTCACCTGACAAGAAGTGATGTATCCTCAAGGGCAAACCAAGAGGATGGGAAAAAGTGGAAGAAGAATGCAAGGAAGGGAAGGCAACTTTGAATTCACAAACTCACCTTAGATATGAATAGCTAACCGGAACTAACACCTACCTTGGATACAGAAGCACCACCAAGGAATGATGTTAGGGCCCTTAACTACCTCTTGGATACAGAAACACCACCAAGAAAGAAGTTAAGACTCTTGCTAGATCACCACTCAACCCGGCCAAAGGAAGAGATAAGCTAGAAGAGAGTTTGAGAGTTCAAAGGAGCAAAGCTCAACTTCATTCAATATTCAAGCTTAATGGCCGGCCAAAGGGGCCTTAGAGCCTTAATACAAGGCTGCAAAATTCAAACATAGTCCCTAGGCTTACAACACAAGCTAAACTAGGCAAAATTACAAGGATCAAATCAAAGCATAAATGGGTAGATGCATCCTCCACTTGACAACTCTTCAATGCTCATCTTGAGGATGATGTGTCGACTTTAGGGACTAAAGGAAGCCTCCATTCAGCTGATGCACCTCATGCTAAGCTAGTTTAGGAGCTAAACTAGGTAGAAATCACAAAATCCAAACAACACAAAACCGGTTAGATTGAACCCGGGCATGACACCTCATCTTTGCTGATCTTGAGGCTTAGGTGTCGACTTAGGGGCCTTTGGAAACTTCACTCAGTAGATTGGCACTCCTTAGGACAGCTCTTGCAAGTGGCTAAGCATGGATTAGAGCAAAAATCACCTCAATCATCTCTCCTTGTACCCGGCTGGCTATGGACTGGATTTTGGGGTGTTTTGTGCCTTGTTTTGGTGGTTAATAGCTCCTCATGTGTGTAATTTGGCTGAGATTTTTCATGGCCACTTGATAATATTTTTAAAGTACTTTCAAACCATAAAAGTTTCAAACCAAGTAGAGGAGAAATGGGCCACCAAACAGCCTCTTGTTTCAGCCACGTCCAGTTCAGCGCCAGGATGTAGCAGTTGACTTTGCTTGAGGTTTTGAGGTATCAAATGATCTCCAAATGACTTGCAAGAGGTCTTGATGGAAAGAGCACATCTTGAACTTAAACTTAGGCTTCCTGCAACCCCGTTTTAGCCTTGGGAAGGTTAGGAAATAACGTGCACAAAACCGGGTTTGTGCACGCCTGAAATTCCAGTTTTGACAAAAAAATTCCCTTGCTCTTCTAGGCTGATTTCTTGCACTTTGGACATGAGACTTGGACTTTTTGGGCTTCCTTGATGGCCTTGGATCATGTTAGGGGATGGACCTCCATCATCCTCCCCTTGTTGAAAAGAATTTGCCCTCAAATTGACAAGATGATCATCCTCCTCATAAGGGCTAAGGTCGGCTACATTGAAAGTGGCCGAAACTCCATATTCACCGGGCAAGTTTATCTTGTAAGCATTGTCATTGATGCGCTCTAGCACTTCAAAGGGACCATCGGCTCTTGGCATCAACTTGCTCTTCCTCTTGGAAGGAAACCGTTCCTTCCTCAAATGAATCCATACCAAATCACCGGGGTGGAACACCATCTTCTTTCTATTTTTGTTGGCATGGTCTTTGTATGATGCATTGGCCTTTTCAATCTTGGTCCTCACGGTTTCATGGAGCTTTTGGATCTCTTCCACTCGTTTGCTAGCCTCTATGTGAGGCTTCTCATTCATCTCTCTTGGAACAAGGTCAAGAGGGCTCAAAGGATCCAACCCATAAACTACCTTGAATGAAGATAAACCCGTGGCCTTGCTTGGTGCTTTGTTGAAGGCGAACTCAGCATGTAGCAAGGCTAGGTCCCAAGCTTTGACATTGGACTTTACTAGCACCCTTAAAAGAATTCCCAAAGTCCGGTTGGTGACTTCGGTTTGCCCATCCGTTTGAGGGTGGCATGAAGTGCTATACTTGAGCTTGGTTCCCATCTTCTTCCATAGTGTCACCCAAAAATGACTAAGGAACTTGGTATCCCTATCCGAAACAATGGATCTAGGAATGCCATGTAGCTTCATCACTTCCTTGAAGTATAACTCGGCAATGTGGGTGGCATCGTTGGTCTTGGTACAAGGTATGAAATGAGCCATTTTGGAGAAACGATCAACAACCACAAAGATTGAATCTTTACCCCTTTGTGTTCTTGGAAGACCAAGGACAAAATCCATGCTTACATCTTCCCAAGGATGGTTGGGAATGGGTAAGGGAGTGTATAGGCCATGGGGTAGGAGGTGGCTTTTGGCCACTTGACAAGTTGCACATCTCTTCAACACATCTTGGACATCTTTACTCATACTCGGCCAATAATAATGTTCCCTTAGCATCATAAGGGTCTTGTTCTCTCCAAAGTGACCGGCTAGAGATCCACCATGAACCTCACGTGTGAGTAGTTCTCTTGTGCCACACTTAGGCACACACAATCTTGAACCTTTGAACAAGAAGCCATCTTGGACAAGGAAATCTCCCCTGGGATGCCGAAGGCACTCCTTGTAGAGCTCTCCCAGATCTTCATCATTCTCATATAGGGACTTCAAGTGCTCAAAGCCAAGGATGCAAGCATCAAGTTGGAATAGAAGCAAGTGCCTCCTTGACAAGGCATCGGCTCCTTGATTGAGCTTTCCGAATTTGTGCTTGATGGTGAAGTTAAAAGATTGGAGGAACTCCACCCACTTGGCATGCCGTGAGTTAAGCTTATGTTGCCCTTGAATGTATTTCAAGGCCTCATGATCGGAATGCAAAATGAACTCACTAGCCACCAAGTAATGACTCCAATGCTCAAGGCACCTCACAATAGCATAAAACTCTTTATCATATGTTGAGTACTTTCTCCTTGAGTCACAAAGTTTCTCACTAAAGAAGGCTAAGGGCCGCCCTTCTTGAGTGAGAACTCCTCCAACGTCAACTCCCGATGCATCACACTCCACCTCAAACACTTTATTAAAGCATGGTAAGGCAAGAACCGGTGCTTGGGTGAGCTTGGACTTGATGGTTTCAAAGGCTTCTTGAGCTTTGGGAGTCCACTTGAATGTTGTGCCTTTGATAACTTCGGTCATAGGGGCCATAATAGTGCTAAAGTTCCTAATGAACTGCCTATAGAATGAGGCAAGCCCATGGAAACTTCGCACATCATGGATGCTCTTGAGGGTTGGCCAAGACCGAATTGCTTCCACTTTACTTTCATCAACTTTGATGCCTTCACTTGTGACAATGTAACCAAGGAAGGTTACCTCATGAGTGAAAAATGTACACTTCTTGAGGTTACCATAGAGCTTTTCCTTCTCTAGAACCTTCATGACTTGAGTGAGATGTTGAAGGTGCTCTTCTTCATTCTTGCTATAGATGAGGATGTCATCAAAATACACCACAACAAACTTTGCCAATGAAGGGCCTGGAACACTTGGTTCATGAGCCGCATGAAGGTACTTGGAGCATTTGACAAACCGAATGGCATGACTAGCCACTCATACAAGCCTCCTTTGGTTTTGAAGGCCGTCTTCCACTCATCTCCTTCTCTAATGCGGATTTGATAGTAACCACTTCTCAAGTCCACTTTAGAGAACACTCTAGAACCATGTAACTCATCAAGCATGTCTTCAAGGCGGGGAATTGGATATCTATACTTGATGGTTATTTTGTTGATTGCCCGACTATCAACACACATGCGCATACTCCCGTCTTTCTTTGGCACAAGGAGGGCCGGAACCGCACAAGGGCTCAAGCTCTCTCTAATTAACCCCTTATCCATAAGCTCATCAACTTGCCTTTGGATTTCCATGGTTTCCTTGGGGTTTGTTCGGTAAGCCGGTTTGTTTGGGAGGATGGAGCCGGGTATGAGATCAATGTGGTGTTGGATGGTTCTTTGTGGAGGTAGGCCGGGAGGTATTTCTTCGGGAAAGACATGGCTAAAGTGTTCCAAGAGGGAAAGGGCTAGGGGATGTGACGGTGTGGGGGTTTCGGACTCCTCAAGAGCGGCTAGGATCCACTCCTTAAAAGCCTTGAATTCATGGTGAGAAGCCTTAAGGAGAGGCTCACTCACGGTTAGGAGCATGTCCGAATGGTCATGGTTTGATTGGGGCTTGATTTTGTGGAGTTGGGAAGGGCTTAATGGGGCAAGGGTGATCTTCCTCCCATCCTTGTGGAAGGTGTAAGTGTTCAAATAGCCATCATGCATGACTTTCCGATCAAATAACCATGGTCTTCCCAACAAGAGGTGACATGCATCTATGGGGATGATATCACACCACAATTCATCATGGTAATGCTTGCCAATTGAGAATAAAATCAAGCATCTTGAATTAACTTGCAACCCCTTACCTTGATTTAGCCATTGAATGTTGTAGGGGTGAGGATGAGCCGACGCTTGAAGACCAAGCTTCTCCACCATAGTCAAGGATGCTACATTTGCACAACTTCCTCCATCAATGATGAGGGAACACACTTTGCCTTGAATGGTACATCTTGTGTGAAAGATGTTCTCTCTTTGTTCTTCAAGTTCTCCTCTTTTGGTACTCAAGGCTCTCCTCAATACAAGCAACTCTCCCTCATCCGCCTCTTCAACTACTTCCTCTTGTTCTTCTATGTAGTACGCATCTTCTCCTTCTTCCTCCTCTACTCCCTCTTCTTCCCTCTTCTCATCCCATTCGGCCAAGGTAATAATCCTCCTATTTGGATACTCTGAAGCAATGTGCCCAAGACCTTGACACTTGAAACATCTTCTTTGGTCATTTGGCTTAGGATTGGGACGGTTGTGGGGTTGTGGACTTTTTTGTGGAGCTTGGTTCTTTTGTGGAGGTGAGGGTGTAGAAACCGAAGGTTTAGCAGGTGGGTAAGAGCTCCCCTTGTTGAAAGGTTGGCTCTTGGGGTAGGGTTTGGGAGGTTCTCTTTTGTAGAGCTTGGATTTTCTTTGTTGTTCTACTTTGTGGGCTAAGACACACACCTCATCAAAAGTAGTGTATTGTTGCAATTCTACCACATGAGCATATCTAGGATCTAACCCTCCCAAATATCTCACTATGGTCTGTTCCTCGGGCTCCCTCAAATCACACTTGATCAACAATTTTTCAAATTCCCTAGTATACTCCTCAACACTCATGTTACCTTGGGTAAGGTTGTGAAGTTGGGAGTAATTATCTTGTAGGTAAGATGGGGGTAAGAAACGGGCCTTAAGTTTGGCTTTCATTTTCTCCCATGTTCGAATCTTTCCCTTCCCTTGCCTAGCTCTCTTAGCACAAAGGTTAGACCACCAAAGAGAAGCGTATTTACGAAGCCTAAGGGCAACAAGTTTTACCTTATTTCCCTCCGAAATCTCCTTGTAGTCGAAAATCCTTTCAACGGTTTGCAACCATTCCAAGAACTCATCGGGGTCTAGCTTGCCTTCGAATTCTGGGATTTCCACTCTGATGTCTCCATGGCGTGAGGTGGGTTTCCTTCCTCTCCTCATTCTTCCATAGGCCTCTTCTTCACTTGATGAGCTCAAGTGCGGGGCCTCTCTCTCTTCTTGCTCGGAGTCAGAGGAGTTAGAAGATCGGGAACTCCTAAGCTCCTTGCATTTTTGCTTCAAAGAATCTCCGAGTTATCGCCTGAAGTACTCATTTTGACCTTTGATCTCTTCATTTTGCAGCCTCAAGGCCTCATAATTCTTCATGAGAGCCTCAAACGTCTCTTCCAAGGTCATACTAGTAGCACTCATGTTGAAACAAGGCGATACTCTACGGACTGGATGTGGCACGGGCGTGCTATTAGGCACGGGGTGACCGTGCTCAAGTTCTGGACGTGGGTGAAGCTGGGATATGGCTGGAAAAGGAGTGGCACGGTCGTGCTCCTTGGCACGGGGTGACCGTGCTCGAGTGCTGAATGTGGTGAAGCTGGAATGTTGCTGGGGCAAGAAGTGTGGCACGGTCGTGCGTCTTGGCACGGGGTGACCGTGCTGCTGTTCTGGTTGGTGAAAAACCGTGGGCACGGTTTTGGTGTTTTTGTGGGGGAAATGTGTTTGGGTGTTGGGAAGGGTGTTGGGCAGCAAGCTTAGGCCTAGGGAAGCCTTAGCTCTGATACCAAGTATGATGTATCCTCAAGGGCAAACAAAGAGGATGGGAAAAAGTGGAAGAAGAATGCAAGGAAGGGAAGGCAACTTTGAATTCACAAACTCACCTTAGATATGAATAGCTAACCGGAACTAACACCTACCTTGGATACAGAAGCACCACCAAGGAATGATGTTAGGGCCCTTAACTACCTCTTGGATACAGAAACACCACCAAGAAAGAAGTTAAGACTCTTACTAGATCACCACTCAACCCGGCCAAAGGAAGAGATAAGTTAGAAGAGAGTTTGAGAGTTCAAAGGAGCAAAGCTCAACTTCATTCAATATTCAAGCTTAATGGCCGGCCAAAGGGGCCTTAGAGGCTTAATACAAGGCTGCAAAATTCAAACATAGTCCCTAGGCTTACAACACAAGCTAAACTAGGCAAAATTACAAGGATCAAATCAAAGCATAAATGGGTAGATGCATCCTCCACTTGACAACTCTTCAATGCTCATCTTGAGGATGATGTGTCGACTTTAGGGACTAAAGGAAGCCTCCATTCAGCTGATGCACCTCATGCTAAGCTAGTTTAGGAGCTAAACTAGATAGAAATCACAAAATCGAAACAACACAAAACCGGTTAGATTGAACCCGGGCATGACACCTCATCTTTGCTGATCTTGAGGCTTAGGTGTCGACTTAGGGGCCTTTGGAAACTTCACTCAGTAGATTGGCACTCCTTAGGACAGCTCTTGCAAGTGGCTAAGCATGGATTAGAGCAAAAATCACCTCAATCATCTCTCCTTGTACCCGGCTGGCTATGGACTGGATTTTAGGGTGTTTTGTGCCTTGTTTTGGTGGTTAATAGCTCCTCATGTGTGTAATTTGGCTGAGATTTTTCATGGCCACTTGATAATATTTTTAAAGTACTTTCAAACCATAAAAGTTTCAAACCAAGTAGAGGAGAAATGGGTCACCAAACAGCCTCTTGTTTCAGCCACGTCCAGTTCAGCGCCAGGATGTAGCAGTTGACTTTGCTTGAGGTTTTGAGGTATCAAATGATCTCCAAATGACTTGCAAGAGGTCTTGATGGAAAGAGCACATCTTGAATTTAAACTTAGGCTTCCTGCAACCCCGTTTTAGCCTTGGGAAGGTTAGGAAATAACGTGCATAAAATCGGGTTTGTGCACGCCTGAAATTCCAGTTTTGACAAAAAAATTCCCTTGCTCTTCTAGGCTGATTTCTTGCACTTTGGACATGAGACTTGGACTTTTTGGGCTTCCTTGATGGCCTTGGATCATGTTAGGGGATGGACCTCCATCAAGAAGCTAGCCAGTCTTCTTTGAACTTGCCCCCAACCTTGGAGAGGATGTCATTTTTCAATTGCATTAAGGATCTCCAACCCCAAGCATCCCCATCCAAGGCTTGGCTATCAAAGATGTCCCCCCCTTTTATTTAATAAGCATCCACCCACTTAGTGAAAATTGAACGTGGAAAAGTATTTTCCAAAGCCATTTTGTGCACCTTGTTCTGGCCAAGAAGTTCCTTGAAATTCAATCCCCCATTGGGCAGTGTCTGAAAGACTGACTTACATGTTGTCCCTAACAAATAAGGCAAAATGACACTTTTTGTTTAGCAACATTAATTCTTCTACAAGATACACAAGCTAGATCATCACACACACTTCCGCTGCCAAACTAGGAGGTCCGTACTAGCAATAGTCCTAAACTACACTCCATATTCACTAATTAGAAAAGTTAACCTAATTAGCACAACACCTGAGCAGCTTGGTACAAAATCTCATCTAGCTAGGTACAACTGAAAATACCAAACATAATGAAACTATCAAAACCACTTACAACTTAGACAGACTGCCAATTGCCATAACATACCATCATCAAACACTGTTGGACCTTTTTAGTTTTCAATTCTCTCATTCATAGGAGAAGGTTAATGGAAATACAATTTTGACAATATAGGGAAAAAATATTCTAGGCAAATAACAACACTAAAAATAAATTAATAAAAATTATAAATTCATTATTAGAAAAAAAAAATCATGATCATACCATAATAAGAAAACAGAAACTAGATAATCAATAATACAATAACTACAACATCAATTCAATAACTAAAGAAAAAAAATTAACACTATCACAAGTGTTAGTGTATAGCACTATAAATAAATTCATAAAAGCCATAAAAAAAATTTTTTGAAACAAAATGCAGAGAAAATTACCATTATATTGATAATGAATAAGGAGAAGTTAGAAAATGAATGACAATGCCACGCAAATAATATAGCCTCAATAGTGAACAAATAATACATTCAAAACATATTAAGCTCACCAGTCATGTCTGTATCTCCATCGTTAACCTCAATATCTAAAGATTCCTTATCAAACAAAGCTACGGAGAAAATGAACAAAAATAAACTCATCAATAATGACTTTTAAGTACAAATTTAAAGGTATAACATTAAGCCATTAGCCTACTTATGAATCAAACTTTTCACAACTGTATATTCTTCAATTTCTTCTTTTCTACCTTCCATAATGTAAACATTCATTGTAAAATGCAATCTTCTCACATAAACTTGATTCCAGATTTATCAATACACTAATAAAAGTAGATTGATAATTGTTGTAAATTCTAAGATTCTAAAAATAACAAAATATTCAATCATAACAAAGACACTAATACATGGAATTCAAGAGCCCACATGGTTAAACTCTATTTTTCTCATTAAGAAGTGACGAACACAAAACATGAAAGATTTTCAAATAAGAAAAAAAAAAAGAGAGAGAAATGCATAATGTAGGGAAGGGGAGGAAAAAAAAACTCCCCTCCCATAAATGGTTTCTGTAAAATTTCTTATAACTGCTGCTTGGAGTGATTTTCATAATTATTCGCACCGAGAATTTTTTTTCCTTTTCAAAATTTTATCCTTGCTAGCAAGCTGACTCAACTCATGAGTACAAAGTAACGGGTATATATAATAATTTGCATGGGAAAATAAAGAAAGAGAAAAAAGAAAAACAAAATAAGCAAATTTTAAAAATGACATTGGAGGAAAGGCCGGAAATTACCAAAAGTAATTTTTTTTTTGAAATTTGGGGGGTTTACGTTTGCTCTGGTGGAGGAGGGGGACCAGAAACAATTTTTTCTTTTTCTTTTTTGGCTTTGTCTTGTATCTTTTCTTTTTTCTACTTGTTGGTTCTTTTTTCCTTTTTCTTTTTTTTTTTTTTGGTTCTGGGTTGGGATTTGAGTTCTGGGTACCTGGATAGTTGGGCCTTGGGTCTATGTCAAAATTTATTTTTTGAACCTTAGCTCGTGTTTGAGCCTATATTATTTTTGAATTTTTGAATTTTACAAAAATTGTATTAAAATACGCGCTAATAACGAAATGAGTCAGTTTGGGTGTAAACAAAATTGTGACTGGACCTTTCGCTAACAAGAATAGTGGCATTACATCTTTTACGCGATTTCAGTGAAGTAAAGAACTCTTAGAAGTTGTATGCACCATAGGGCCAATTTCATTCTTGCAAGATTTGAGAAAGGTCATTATTAGATCCATTAGGGTTAGGATATTTGTCAGTATGAGTAGAAAACAGCACTTGTTTGATATATTAATTTGAAAATGGTTCAAATAAATCAAGTTGTTGTTCATTGATGGAAGAGGTCCTCGTACAATAGCAACATTGTCAACACCTTGCATAATTGTGATCGAATTGTTTCCTTAAGAGTTGCTGATACAATTATGTGACACAATGGCCACAGCCTCAAACCCATCTACCATGTCCCTTACAACATCCTTTGTCGAGTGAACATATGCAATTATCTTACTTTGTTTGGCTTTTGCCAGAAAGTTTGTACACTAGTCACCAAAATGTGTCCAATCTATTTTGTTTTGCTTAATGTAGGATAGCGATGAATGTGAGATGGCCATATGCCCCTCTTTAATCACTTTCTGTTGGTGGTCAAAGTCCATATTCTATGGATCATCCTCTAATGCTTCTTGTATTTTCTCCAGTTTACCTCTATGGATCTCTTATTGATGATTAATGTCACCAAACTTGTTTTTATTAAACTTTTTCAAGTGCCTCTTAAAACTTTTCAGTAAGTCCATTAACTTATACATTTTGCATCCTTTTTCCTGTGTTCTATAGCTTGCAACACAATTTCTTTGAATTTTGGATCATTGCTTCACATGTCACATAATCCAATTATTACGACACTTTTAAGGCTCTTAGGGAAAGAGATGAAAAGGGGAGAATGATCAGACAATCCTTCAGGCATTTATTCTATTTGAACAAAATTAAATGTGACATACAATTATAAGTTGATGAGCGCTCTATCAATCGTAGACCAAGCTCTTTGGCCTTTTTCACTCTAGTTTGACCAAGGATGAGCATCAAACTGCTTAGTTTAGATAGTTCACACATCTGAATGAAGTATTGAAGTCATCACTTTCATTATCACTCACCTCTAGGCTACCAATTCTGTCATAGGGCATAGAACAGAGTTGAAATCACAAATAACATGCAACCCAATGTATATTTTGAGCGATGTATGGATAATTGGATCCCACAAAAGCCTGCTAAGATTTTCTCCTATTGAAACACTTTACAGGGAATCAATTGATCAGTAGCTCGCTTAATAGTCATGCCATTATCATTTCTCAATCAAAATTTAGGAAGAACGCGATGTTAAATATTTTCTTTTCTTTTCTTTTCTTTTCTTTTTTTAATTTGGGGAAGGGGGGCAAAGGTAGATAAATACCATGACAAATAGAGAGGACTTTCAAAATGTCATTCGGGTAGCACTGGATCGAATTGGGATTGAGTTGAAGTATACCGAACATCAATCACCCGCTTTTACCAATTTTCCATAGGCCACTCACCATCTTGTAAACATTTTATCGATATCCACTCATCAATCATCCATTGATAAAATTAAGTGGAGTACTTGGTATATGGTGACGAAAAATATGTAACGTTAGGGAAATTTATGAGAAAATTATTTTTTTTAAGGTTTATTTTTTAAAAGGGACAAGAAAACATTAAGAATGTGAGATTCATAAAAAAATGAGATTCACATTATTATTAATTATAAGAATCATCGTATTGCCATCTCAAAATACATAAAATATAATACAAAAAATTTAAAAAATAAATACAAAAAAATGATCAATGGATGCATTGTGTATGATTAATAGTCCGTTCTTTTCGTTGGTAAATAGGGTTTGGTAAATGGGTGAATGTAGTAAAAATTGATAGAAGTTGTTATTTGTTTAGAATGATTAGTCAAAGTTGGTTAAGATTGAAAAATATTGGAAGAAGTTGGTATAAATTAGTAGAAGTTGGAGGATGTTGGTAAGAAATGTAAATGAATGAAAATTTCTTGAAAGCGTTGGTAGAAGTTAGTCGAAACTGATCGAAGTTGGTTAAAGTTAGAAAGAACTGAAATTTTTTTATTAGAATTGATAGAAATTCGTAAAATTTAATACAAATTTATTTAAGTTGGCTAAAGTTCATAAAAAAAGGATTTACCAACAAAAGAATAGCCGAAGTGAGTGATTGAGTGCAACATTATCCAAATCCAGCCGTTTGTATTCACCCATCAATCCTTTTATCATTATTCACCCGTTATATATACATAGTTTTTTTAAAAAAATTTCTCGTTTATTCAAGTCAAATCAAATGAAGATTTAAGTGGGCTGGAATAAGACTACTGTCCCAAAGACACAATAGGCCTATCCACCTATGGCATAAAGATGATTAAATCCTGTGCGGTTACTTGGACCCGCTTGTGGGCCCACCCAAAAAAAATATATGCCCTGCCTCGTAGATTTCTGCCTGCATTTCACCTGTGCTTTCTCCGTCGGCGAGAGGCAAAAGCAATTTCAACGAAGATAACGCCCTTTGATTTAGATTTTAGAGGGTTAAAGGAGAGAGAGAGAATTGTGATCTTTTGTCTCTCTCTATGTCTCTGTAACTGTAAGCAACGCTAGCATCGATTCAGAACTGAAAAGGCACCAGCCATGGCGGGACATTGAAGACGACGGGGTTGCTCATGTATCTTTTGGTGGGCTTCTCCATGGCCGTCTTCTCTCTTTTTCTCATCGCCAATTATCAACGACAACGGCCATCCAGTAATCGCCCTCATCTCAATTATGTGATTAGCGACAATGCGCTGAAAGTTTGGCCTGTATGTCCCCTGTTTCTGTCTAATTCGATGTACCTTGTTTTATTTTCGTGCGTTTTTCTGCTCATTCTAAGAGATTAAAAAGAAATATTGATTTTGATTAACTGGGAGTTCAGAAACTGGAAATGGGATGGAGAATTGCAGTGGCCACAGTGATTGGATTTTCGGGTTCAGCCTTTGGAACAGTTGGTGGGGTTGGAGGTGGTGGCATTTTTGTTTCTATGCTCAACTTAATCGTTGGCTTTGACACCAAATCTTCTGCTGCTTTGTCTAAATGTAAATTACTTCTCTCTCCCCACCACTAACCCCCACATATTCAAGCTTCATTCCAACCCCTCTACTAAAACCCTGTTTTGTTTCCCCCTTTTTTCTTTTTTGGTCATACTTCTGTTTAATAAGTCTACTGATTGAGGAAATGGGGTTTCTTCTGTTGCGTGTATTTGGTGATCTCGGTTGAAAACCTTTTTTGCGTGCTTTTTGTGTGAAGGTGTGGTAATGGCAGCGTCGGCAGCATCAGTTTGGTACAATTTAAGAGTGCAACACCCATGCAAGGATGCCCCTATTTTGGACTATGATTTGGCACTCCTCTTTCAATCCATGCTTATGCTTGGTATCTGTTAGGTAAAATTGAGCGTATTTAGTTGCGGAAGCGATAGGATGAGACAGATATTCAGAAATTTAAAGAACGATAACAAGAACAAAGCAATAACACACAAGATTTACGTGGAAACTAAGTCTCTGCCTACCTTTCGTCGTCGCTTATTCGGCCTTACACGCCCGTATCGCCTGGCACGGTCCCACCATGCCGTTTCTTTGATTTTGGGTCACGAAACCCAACAATCTCTACCTTGAATCGAAATCTCCAATCACCAATTCTCTAACACCGTCACCGCACCCCGAAGGGTGATGTCCCCCAAGGGGCAATGCCCCGAAGGGCGTTTAAGCGATCCGAATGCCAGTTGAGTTCAAGTGATACTTGAACTTAGCTCTGGGAGACGACTTGTATGAACCTTTCTTCATATAATTTGTCATAGTAGATGCCTGCAAGACATAGAAGCTTCCTTGCCTCAAACCCTTCAGTAGTATCCGACTGCCTTTCAAAACCTTCAGAACTCCACCTTCAGCTGAATATTTGCGCCCCTTGGATTTAAGGGTGCCTAAATAAATGAGGTTACACTTCAAGTCAAGAACGTGATGAACATTCGATAAAGTCCTGACAACACCATCAAGGGTCTTGATTTTAACAGTACGAATTCCAGTTACTTCACATTGGGCATTATTACCCATGTGAACAACAATTGAGTCAATTGGATCATATGTTGAAAATCAATCCTTGTGAGGACACATATGATAGGTACACCCAAAATCAAGAATTCAATCAGAATCGCTCCCCCTTTCAGTAGAGGTAGCAAACAAAACGTCACTATCAAAATCCAAATTCAGCAAACGAAGTTTCAGTAGGCTCATGAGAATTATCTTCTTCTTTCTCCCTCTTCTTTTGCAATTGCCAACAGTTAGCAATAATATGACCCAATTTACCACAGTAATTACAGGTCTTATCAGCGTGAGAATTTCTAGACTTAGAACGGTTCTTACTTCTATTACCGTTCCTCTTTTCAGTTGTTTTACCTCTTACTACTAATCTCTTAGCAAAATCAATATTAATGTCAAGATCAAACTTCGCCTTAGACAACAGGTTTGACTTAACATCCTCAAACGATATACTATTAGAATTACTATATAGTATGATCTCCTTAAAGTGTTTGTAGGAGGGGTAAAGATACAACAAGCAGAATAGTTTTATCCTAATCCTCAATCTTTACATCCCGACTCTCCCAATCAACAAGAATAGAGTTAAACTCGTTCAAATGTTTTTGAACATGGGTGACTTTAGCCATACGAAAGGTGTACAACCTTTCCTTTAACCGGATCTTGTTGGCTAGACTCTTCGTCATGTAGAGTTCCTCCAGCCGAGCCTAAAGACCCACTGCAGTTGTCTTATCAAGCACCTCTCGCAAGACATGTGGTGCCAAGTACAACTGTATGGCAGAAAGTGCCTTCAGCTCTATTTCTTCCCATTCCTTGTCTGTCAACGATCCACGCCTCTTCTTTTGGTCTGTTGCCCATTGTTCATCAGTCATCTTCTCGGGTTTCATGTAAAGTCCTTGCAGAACCTTCCATAACCCATGCTGGATGAGAACTGCTCTCGTATGCACCTTCCAGAGATTAAAACTAATCTCGCCATCAAATTTTTGAATATCAACCTTCATAATTGAAGGCATCCTAAACCAAAACTCTGATACCACTTGTTAGGCAAAATTAAGCGACTTTAGTTGTGGAAGCGATAGGATGAAACAGATATTCAGAAATTTAAAGGACGATAATAAGAACAAAGCAATAACACACAAGATTTACGTGGAAACCACATGCGGGAAAAACCACGGACGGCGACGAGCACAATCAGTCCGCTATATGAGTAGGGAGAGTACAAAGCGATTACAATCACAACAAGTGATTTAATCCAATAGTAGGATTACAATATCTCTTGTAATCTCTCTCAAAACTCTCTCTACCTCTCAATGTATTTTGTATTTACTTGGTTATGGAACTATTTCAGATCCTAGGTAAGGTCTCTTTATATAGAGTCTAGAAGTTCAGGGTTTAACTCCTAGAGGAGAACCCTACCCGCTAAGAAGGCTGCACGCCAAGACACAAACCCTAACCGCCAAGAAGCCCGCGCCCGAACTGGGAACGCCGCACGGCCGTGCTGGGTGGCACACCCCGTGCCACCTGGCACGGCCCACCTGTGCCAAGTCCTTGCCTGTCTTTAGTCGTCGCTTCTTTGACCTTACAGGCCCATGTTGCCTGACACGGTCCACCGTGCCGTTTCTTTGATTTTGGGCCACAAAACTCAACAATCTCTACCTTGGACCGAATTCTCCAATCACCAATTCTCTAACACCGTCACCACACCCCGAAGGGTGATGCCCCCCAAGGGCAATGCCCCGAAGGGCGTTTAAACGATCCGAACGCCGGTTGAGTTCAAGTGATATTTGAACTTAGCTCTGGGAGACGACTTGTATGAACCTTTCTTCATATAATCTATCGTAGTAGATGCCTGCAAGACATAGAGACTTCCTTACCTCAAACCTTTCAGTAGAATCCGACTGCCCTTTGAAACCTTCAGAACTCCACCTTCAGTTGAATATTTGCACCCCTTGGATTCAAGGGTGCTTAAATAGATGAAGGTTACACTTCAAGTCAGGAACGTGACAACATTCGATAAAATCCTGACAACACCATCATGAGTCTTGATTTTAACAGTACCAATTCCAGTTACTTTACATTGGGCATTATTGCCCATGTGAACAACAGTTGAGTCAACTAGATCATATGTTGAAAACCAATCCTTGTGAGGACACATATGATAGATACACCCATAATCAATAATCCAATCAGAATCGCTCCCTCTTTCAGTAGATATAGCAAACAAAACGTCACCATCAGAATCAGATTCAGCAAACGAAGTTTCAGCAGACTCATGAGAATTATCTTCTTCTTTCTCCCTCTTCTTTTGCAATTGCCAACTGTTAGCAACAATATGACCCAATTTACCGCAATAATTGCAAGTTTTATCAGCGTGAGGATTTCTAGACTTAGAACGGTTCTTATTCCTATTACTATTCCCCTTTTTAGTTGTTTTACCCCTTATTACTAATCCCTCATTAGAATCAACATGAATGTCAAGATTAAACTTCTCCTTAGACAACAGGTTTGACTTAACATCCTCAACCGATATACTATTAGAATTACTATATAGCATGATCTTCTTAAAGTGTTTATAGGAGGAGGGTAAAGACACAACAAGCAGAATAGTTTTATCCTCATCTTTAATCTTTACATCCATACTCTCCAAATCAATAAGAATAGAGTTAAACTCATTCAAATATTTTTGAATAGGGGTACCTTCAGCCATACGAAAGGTGTACAACCTTTCCTTCAAACGGATCTTATTGGCTAGACTCTTCGTCATGTAGAGTTCCTCCAGTCAAATCCAAAGACCCACTGCAGTTGTCTTATCAAGTAGCTCTCGCAAGACATGTGGTGTCAAGTACAACTATATGGTAGAAAGTGCCTTCAGCTCTATTTCCTCCCATTCCTCGTCTGTTAACGATCCACGCCTCTTCTTTTGGTCTGCTGCCCATTGTTCATCAGTCATCTTCTCGGGTTTCATGTGAGGTCTTTGCAAAACCTTCCATAATCCATGCTGGATGAGAATTGCTCTCATCTGCACCTTCCAAAGATTAAAACTAATCTCCCCATCAAATTTCTGAATATCAATCTTCATGAATGAAGACATCCTAAACCAAAACTCTGATAGCACTTGTTAGGTAAAATTGAGCAACTTTAGTTGCGGAAGCGATAGGATGAAACAGATATTCAAAAATTTAAAGAACGATAACAAGAACAAAGCAATAACACACAAAATTTATGTGGAAACCACATGCGGGAAAAACCACGGACGGCGACGAGTACAATCAATCCACTATATGAGCAGGGAGAGTACAAAGCGATCGCAATCACAACAAGTGATTCGATCCAATAGTAGGATTACAATCTCTCTTATAATCTCTCTCAAAACTCTCTCTATCTCTCAATGTGTTTTGTGTTTACTTGGTTATGGAACTATTTTAGATCATAGGTAAGGTCTCTTTATATAAAGTCTAGAAGTCCAGTGTTTAACTCTTAGAGGAGAACTCTAGCCGCCAAGAAGCCTACGCACGAATTGGGAACGCGACACGGCCGTGCTGGGTGGCACAGTCACCCTGTGCCAGGGTGGCAGGGCCCACCCGTGCCAAGTCCCTGCCTGCCTTTCGTCGTCGCTTCTTCGGCCTTACACGCCCGTGTCGCCTGGCACGGTCCCATCGTGCTGTTTCTTTGATTTTGGGCCACGAAATCCAACAGTATCACCATTGGAGTTTCTCTTAGTGTTGTTTTCCCTTACTAGCTTATCACTACTCACCATCATTCTTTTCTTAGGTTGGTAGTATTCTACTCATGAAAAAGACTTTTCTTCTTTTCTTCATTGCTTTGAGTTGATGTTCATCTATTTAGTTCTAATGACTTGTTCTTTTAGTTTCTTCATTAATTTGAGTCGGTCTCCGTTTGTTTAGTACCCATCTTGTTGCTTTTTTTCATCTTATTGAATGACTTCCACTTTTAGTGGCTGTTACCAAATTTGCAGTCATTGTATGTTCACACATCACTGTTTTATGCTCTCAAATGTGCCTTTTAGGCACATCATCAAGGTCACTTTTGAAGGGTGTAGAGATGTGGAAGGAGGAGACATTACTGAAGGTAAGTTTGTCTGCATGACTATGGACCTCTGTCTCTGTACTTAGCAGCGATTTTCCTTTTGATTTCCTGCATGGTAATTAGTTTGCATACTTCGAAGAAAGAAACGGTTAAGCAACAAGAAACTCGTGTTAATTCCCTCGGTGAACGTGAGTATGAATATTGATTATGTGGTTAAATGAATCCCCTTTTAGATATTGGATTAAGCCTTAAGGTGTTTGGTTCCCTTTGATTCACAGTCCTGTTGGATACAGAGTATGGACCTTTAAGTCCTAGGGAAGAAAATTCAGCAATGGCTAGTAATTTCAAACTTTTGACACTCTATTTTCTTTCATACTCACCAAATACATGTTTTGGTTCTTTCGGGAACAGCCTTCCTATCTAAAGTTGTATAGACTTTAACCTTTTGGAGCAACTGTTAGATTCAGATGTGTAATAGATTTTCTTGGTCTACTTTAAAAATAAGCTCAGGAAGTGAGTTTACGAATGTTGATGCCATTTTGTTCAGGAAATTATTTGTTTCAATCTGAACTGGAAAAGAATACTGCTGCTGGTCACTGTGTGGTGCTGTTTCGTGCTTCTACAAGTGCTCAAGGTAAGCTAATTGTGTCTTTTGGGACCCCTCTGCCACCCTCCCCCCCAAAAAAAAAAGGAAAAATAAATTTACAGTTGACTATTTGAGGAACCATTCTTTTTATAAAAGAAACAATTTGGTATTTACCAACAAGCAAATGACTTGGCTGATTATGACATTTGTAATTAACTCCCCAGAATGATGTTGCAGCCTGTAGCACATGGTATTGGGTGTTGAATGTTCTTCAGGTATTCATTTAAATCCACTACATTGTCGGTCTTTCATTTCAACTGTAGTCCCTTGTTCTAAAACTTAAACTACCGTTGTGTTCATCTATCCTTCCTCTATTGCATCCAGCTTCCCACAGCTTTTGGGATGTTTGGCTATGAGGCATTAAAATTGCACAAAGAAGGGCAGAAAAGAAAGATTGCTGGGAACACAGAGTCCGTTTGTGAGGCTTCTATAGAGTTTACGCCCGTTACCCTTTGTTTTTGTGCACTTTGTGGTCTACTTGGAGGAACCGTTGGAGGACTTCTGGGATCTGGCAGTGGATTCATCCTTGGCCCACTACTCCTTGAGATTGGTGTGATACCTCAGGTACATACCTATCGATCATATCACTGTTGACAGTCCTCCTGGCTGGCATTTGGTTTTGGAGTCATATAACATCTGTCTGACCTCTGGGCATAGAACCTTGTGCGAGTCTCGTTACCAAGTCCAAAAAACATACATTCTTCCAAGTATTTCCTATAGGGCTGTGGAATTTTAGAGGTAGTTGCTGAAGTTGTACTATGGGCAAGTCCAATTTCAGTTAAAAAAGGTGTTAATACCATTTAATATAACTTTCTTGTGTAAATTCTCTGATGGCGGTGTCATTCAATGTACTGGTTAGGGAGAATCCTATTGCCGGAAACTCAAGTTCTTGATTTCCTTTTCTTCTGTGTTTTCTTCCCCCTTTCAAAAAAGAAAAGAAACTTGTTTTGTGCATATGCTGCTTTTATAATTGAGGTTGTGACATATTCAATGCCGGTCTTAGAGGTGGTGAATGTCAATGGAGGATAACAAGAATGTAGCATTTAAACTACTTATACTAGTAGCAGGTGCAGATTAGTTGCCTTTTGGTTTTTCTTTTTTTTCCCCCTATTTTTTGTCGGTCATATTTTTTTCCGTTTTTCTTTCAGCTCAGTTTTCACAATGGCATTGCAGGTGGCTAGTGCAACAGCAACCTTTTGATGCTGTTCTCATCTTCCCTATCAGTGGTGGAGTTCTATTTTCTGAAAAGGTTTCCAATCCCATGTGGTAGGCCCTAATCTCGTCTCCAAAACATACTTCGCAAATAATCACTGGGCAATTGACAAAATGCTGTCCTTCAACTAAAAGCATAGAATCTTGGGGATTCTGCTGGTAAATTGGTACATATGTTAGAATACATGGTGAGAGAGTGCACTGTTCAATGACATTATGCAAACATCTACCAAAATGCACTATCCACTATAATGCATGCATTCTGGTCCTACCATATAGCACTTTTCTTCTTTTTCATGTTTTTTCTTTTCATTTCCCATCATTGAAAGATCTACCATATACTGCTTCTGCCAACGTGTCCATGCATGGCCTCAAGTTCTTTGTTTAAATTTTTTTCCTTCGAATTGTTTTCTTTTATACTGCATCTTTCCAAAGTAGTTTTTGTTCTTGTTACGGTAAGGCTGTGTATGTCTGGTCCGGCGTCCACATTTTGCACATGATGTTTATTCTCGACACAAGTGTACATGGACAAAGAATTTAAAATCCCCCCTCTTCCTGCTAAGAAAATGGATGTTCGTAGTAGAATTTTGAGTACATCTGAAATAGTGGAGTATATGCTTAAACTGCCATGCATCTCTATAGGTAGATCTAACACCCACCAACCTCCACCCCGCCCCCCCCCCCCCCCAAAAAAAAAAAAAATACATGATAACGTCAATAGGAAATACGAAACCAGACGTTTGATTCATTTGGTGGTTGATGGGGTAGTGGGGTACCATGAAATGACTCTCAACTGATAGCGTGAAATCCTTTTTACAGCACTCTACCTAATGTCAATATCACTTCTAGCTGGCTTTTGGCGTCAATACTTTGTGAGGAAACTGGTTGCTTTCCGCAAAAGAGCTTCCATCATTGTCTTTATCCTCTCTGCTGTCATCTTCTCTAGCGCTCTAACAATGGGTAATTTCTGAACATCTTACTGTAGTTGCAAGATTTAATATTCTGTAATTTCATTTTCAGAAATCCACTGAATGTAATCTGTTTTTTGTGGCTCTCCGTCCTCTTTTTCCTTTTCTTTTCAGGAGTGATCGGTATTGAGAAGAGTATTCAGATGATTAACAATCATGAGTTCATGGGTTTTGTGAATTTTTGTGAGAACCAATGACCTGGAACAAGCGTATGGTGTTGCAAAGTTTTCAAGTTTAATGTCGAAGCACATGGAATGAAACTATAAATAACCATTGAAGAGAGCGCGTAAGTTTTGTCAGGGGAAAAATCCAGGGAAAGGAGGAAATCAGAAATTAATGCCTGTCCATATTTTACTAGTGTGAAAAGTTGTAAGGCATACTTGTCTTATTAGGGTGTTAGCTTAAATTCGAACATCATACTAGGAACATAGCAGCAAACTTTTAGTTTGAATAGCTTAACCCACCCCCCCACCCCCGGGCCGCCCCTTGTCCTCTGTAAGAAGAATCAAATTGAAGTAAAAGTTGCTTCCTAGTGCTCTTAATTCTCAATTATGAGTAGTTTTCAGAACAACCCCTCTTACAATTCATGTTTTGGACAAAGTTCTTTTTAGTTAGGTTTTGCTATTGGTCACTGTATAACATACGAAATAAGGTCATAAAACATCTTGACCCCCTTAGGGCTGTCAAGAGTTAACCAGACATGATCACCGATCTTAACTGAACATGAAATTAAGTGGATTTGCGTAAAGATTTTCAACCAGTTTAATTAAATAGGTTGACATGTTTAACTCCTTTAATTAATTAGGTTAGATTCAGGTTGAAAATTTTGACACGAAAAAAATACCTATTTAACCCGTTTAATTAAATGGATTAAGCCCTGTTCTTTTCAGTGGGAAATGTGGGGTGTGTGATGGATGAGTGTGGAAAAGGGGGGGAAGGAGTGGGTGAGTGTGGTATTTTTTTCTTAAGTGTGGGAAGGAGTGGGTGAGTGTGGGTGAAAGTTAAATGTAGTTGAATGAAGTTGAAGTATTGGTTATTAATATTTTTTCGTTTTATAGTGTAATAATTTTATTGTGATAGTAATTAATGATGATGAAATTTTTTTATTTTTGTTTATTCTTTTTTGTTCTTTTTTATTTTGTTCATTTTGTTTATTTTTTATTTTTGTATTTTTGTAATTTTGTGTTTTTTATTATCATTTTTTTATTTTTATTTTTTGTTTTTATTTTTAAATTTTTAAATTTTAAATTTTAAATTTTTTATTTTTATTTTTCTTAAATTTTTAAAATTTTTTTATTTTTATTTTTATTTTTATTTTCCTTAAATTTTTTATATTTTATATTTTATATTTTATATTTTTACTTTTATTTTTCTTAAATTTTTAAAAATTTTTAGTTTTAATTTTTTAATTTTTTAATTTTTTAATTTATTTTTTATTATCTTTTTTTTGGTATTTATTTCTTTATTTTTATTTTTTTTGGAATTTTCTGTAGGTTCTTTTTCTAGAATAAAAAATGAAAAATAAAAAAATAAAAAAAACACAACAAAACAAAAATAAAAAATAAAAAATAAAAATAAATACAAAAAATTTAAAAATAAAAAATAAAAAATAGAAAATAGAAAATAAAAATAAAAATAAATACAAAAAAATAAAAATTAAAATTAAAAAATAAAAAATAATAAATAAAAATACAAATAAAAATAAAAAATTATAAAATTATAAAATAAAAATACAAATACAAAATAAAAAATAGAAACTACAAAAATACAAAAATACAAAAATAAAAACAAAAAATACATAAATAAAAATAAAAAATACAAAAATACAAAAATGCAAAAATAAAAAATAAAAAATAAACAAAATAACAAAATAAAAAATAACAAAATAAATAAATAAATAAATAAAAATTTCAAGTAACATAAAATTTCTAAAAATAATGTCAACTACAATACGTCTGCACTTTCTATCACGAATTACGAACAATGCCAAAAAATTATATGTAGGAAAAACATCTGCAATTTCTATCATGGATTACGATGTACAGAAAATTATTCTGTTACATACACAGCAACAACCATATACGCTTTCTAACCTACAATAAATATCTCGTAACCAACGATAACCCAAAAAAAATAAAACTGTTCCATAACATCCGAAAAATTAAAACTGCTCATAATTGCTATCAAATTATTCGTACACACAATTACGTAAATTATAAAAATTTTCAGAATATGAGAAATAGTTGTTTTATATAGGCGTGAGAAGGAGTGGGTGAGTGTGGGAAGGAATTGTATTTTTTTTTTAAGTGTGGGAAGGAGTGAGAAGAGGAGGGAAGGAGTGGGTGAATGTGGGTTGTGTTGATTAAACTACGAAAAGAACAAGGCCTAAATAAGTTGATCAGTTTATCCAATTATCATGTATTTTTTTGGCGAAATTGTGAAAATATGGGGTTTAATAAAGTTGATATTTGTTTTGTGATTGTGATCCTTGTGAATCATAGACAGTGGTTGTATTATGATACTATATTAAAATCAGAAAATTGATTTATAATGCTCGGTATTCATATTTTAGTCAAAATATAAAGCGGATAAACAGGTAACCGGATAACCTGAACCTGACCCGTTTATATTAAGTAGGTTATGAGTAAATTTCATGTCAACCTATTTAAAAAATAAACGGGTACAGGTCGAAGTTTTCAACCTATTTAATAAATACGTTAGATTCAAGTCAAGGAATTCTCAGATCATTTAAATTCAACACAAACACGAATTCGATCCGACCTGACTTGTTTAACAGCCTAGTTGTAACATGATTTGTATTGGTCATTTATTATCATTTTTGTGGCTTGTTTGCTTGTAATTTTTGTTGCGAAGCCTCTGTCCTGCTCAGATAGTAATTTGATTGTGTTAGTAATGTGAAATTCAAGTGCTGTGAATGGCACTAATTCACATTCGGTTGCTGCCTGCTAACTTAGATGCTTTCCATAATTGATTGTAATCCAAAATGCTGGTCTTGAAATGAAAAGTACTCCAGAAGAGCTCATCGTCATGGCTTGCAGTCCAGCACTTCCTCACCAACCCTGCAAACCCCCCCCCCCCAAAAAAAAAAAAGCGATCGACCTTCTCTAAGGCTCCGTTTGGACCTTAGAAAATTTAGTGGAAAGAAAAAAATTTGAAAAAGTTACTTTTTTTCTTGTGTTTGGTTTAGAGAAAATCACAAAGAAAAAAAATATAGAGGAAAGTTAGATGGAAAATTTGTTAGAAACAAGTGATAAAATTTTTCTCATAAAATTGTGAGAAACGTTTGAAGAAAAGTCCCAACCTCCTCCAACCTCGTATTTCTTAGATGACATCAACATGATTCACGTAGTTTATCAACATTCCAATTTCTTATCCAAATTCTTGTATTTTTTCCTTAATCCAAACAAGAGAAAAAAAACTCATTTTCTCCTTATTTTTTTCCTTCACATTTTTTTTCCTCCAACTTTTCTTTCCACCAAATTTTCTAAGGACCAAACCAAGCCTAAGAAAATAAAAATAAATAAAAAAGTAACATAAATAAATGGGGGAAAACATTTTTGTCCGATTGAGCACTTTTGGAACATCTGTAGCGTATCTGGTTTTTGTTTGAACAATTATGGTACTCAATGTGATTTTAGTGTGAATTTAGTATGGATCTTGTCAATAGCATATTAGCATGAATTAGTATGAATCTTGTCGATAGCGTGTGATTGAGGTTGTGAAGGCGTTGAGTTTATTCACCTTGAGTAGGCTTACAAGAAATGCTTGGTTCGGCTATAAACTTGACCATATAGATGCTTGTTCGGCATCTTTTTGTTTATAAGACCCATTTGCAAAAGTTGAGACACTGGACAATATGATGGTAACACAATAGATACTCTTGATTAGTTTCTCACTAAAATTTGTTAGAGATGTTTGCTTCTTTAATAGATATCTTTTTGTTTCTAAAACTCATCTACAAAAGTCAAAGACACTAGATAATGTAATCGTGACACATAATAGATGTGTTTAATTAGTTTCCACCAATGTTGAGATAACCGACCCGGATCGAACCGGTCGGTTGAGCGGATCAATGGTTCAACCGGTCGGATCGTTTGACCCAGTTTACCGTCAAACTAGATTAGACCAGCACCACCTGGTGAACTTGGAAAAAAAATTTTACATATATTTGTTATATATATATTTTTTTTTTTCAAATTTCACTATATCAAACACAAACATCACAATTTGCAAATGGTAAGAACAATTTTACATTTCAAACCCAAAGTTCAAACATGAACCAACGGACTGAAGACTGAAGCAAGCACAGTTAATTGAAATTTCAAACTTAAGCCAGATTAAAAACTAATCAAGCAATCAAAGTAACTAGCCAATTTAGCAATCAAGCGATTAAATCAAGCACACCAAGTCACCAACCAAACACTCACCGAGGCACTTGGTTCTGCCCACAACCCCACACCACCAGCACAGCGCCCAGCATCAGTAGCAATGGCAAACAAAACGGTGCCCTAAGTCCTGAGGACCTGAGGTTGAGTCACTAAGACTCTGATAGATGAGAGTGAGAAAGCAGAGAGAAGAGAGTGAGAGTGAGAAAGACGAGGTCGAGAAGGAATCAAGGAAAGAGACATCGAGAAGAGAGTGAGAAAGCATATTACCTTGATAGCAGTCATAGCACCGGCGGCGACGCACCAGCCGGCGTTGAGGAGGGAGAGTAGGGGTCCGCCGTTGAGGAGGGAGAGGTAGAGAGAGGCGACACAACTACTGGAAGGACCAACAAAAAAGCCCCACGCTTGACACCATACAAAGCAACCGACGGCAACACACCGGTTGGCATCGAGGAAAGAGAGAGTGACGGAGAGCCAGCACGAGCCGTCGAGGAGGACGAGCTGCTAGGGTTGTGAGAATGTGAGTGACTATGAGAGTCGAGAGAGAGAGCCAGAGACAGCCACTTAAAGGACCAAAAACCAAAAAAAAACCAGTTCCTTTTATGTTTAATTGGAAAAGTCGGTCGAACCGCGGGTTGGCTGATTTGACCATGTTAGCCGGTCTAATCAGGTTTGACCGGTTTTTACCGGTTCGATGCTTAGAACGGTTTTCTGCAATTTTCGGTCCGTCGCTCTAACCAGTTCCCGGTAAGACCGGTCCGACCGGCCGGTTGAGGCTGGTTTTCTTAACCATGGTTTCCACCTAAAATTCATCAGAGAGGGTTGCTTGTTTAATAGGCATCTTTTTGTTTCCAAATCTCATTTGCAAAAGTCAAGACACCAGATAAATATAACAATACCACATAATAGATGTGTTAATTAATTTCCTGCTAAAATTCGTCATAGATGGTTGCATGCAACTTTTTAGTGAAATAAGAAAGGATTCCATTTTATCGGCGATATCTCTCTATTAGCTTATATGTTTTGGTTGTTGGTATAGTCTCGCTTCACCCAACATTTTTTGATATGTGTAAATAGAAACTTAATAATTACTCAAACTAAACTTTGATTTTATACTACTAATTCTATCTTTCAATTACTGTCCTCCTTTTTATTTTGGTTTGTCTCAATTTGATTGCTCTACTTTTTATATTTTAATGTGATTGCCCACTTTTACTCTTGATCCAAAACAAACCTCGACGGCCCATCAACCCACACAAGAAGGCCCATTAGATTGGCTTCAAATGTGGGCCACCTGGTGTACCCTGGCTCAGTCTATTCTTCTTCAGAACCCATAAACAAAGACAACCCTGCTAAATTACTAGTCAGCCCAGAACCCATAAACAAAGACAACCCTGCTAAATTACTAGTCAGCCCTTCTACATTGTACCCTATAAATACCCAACTACCACCTGAGAAAGGAAATGAATGCGTGGTATAGATGCCTAGGCATTGACGTCATGCACCAGTCTACGATTTTCTTGTCTTTTCTGCTTCTTCCTATCCTCTTGTAAGGTTCTGACTTAATTATCGGAGGGGCATTCCTGAGATCCAAATCCAGGGCGTGCCTTTGTTGTAGGGAGGACTGAAGGCTCGACGTTCCCGACAATCGCCATCCCGTAAGTCCGTTCTTCACCACCTCATCTATCCACTATTTGTGCTTAAACAGATTGGCATCATCTGTAGGGAAGGACAGTGAATGATGGTGGTTAGTGACGCTACACGAGCCCGCCCCTAAAGAGACAAGAACCCCATGACCGATCCCTTTGGGCTGCCATGGGGTCCCACGGCAAATGCTCACAAAGTCCAGGACGCATTAGAAAGCTCCTGAGCTACACCTCAATTGGTGGACCAGAGACCTCCCCTACCGGAGACGTATGTTACCATGCATGCCTTGAACACCCTCATGACGAACACCCTCTTACAGTAGGTCACTGATCAAGTCAAGGACCTTGGAGGGAGCGAGCTCTTTGAGGCAGCCGCCACTTCTTGGTAGGGAGGAGCACAGTCGGGAGCCCGACCCCCGCGAGGACAATAGGGCTTGCATCAGTGAATGGCCGGCCGATGAGTAGCTCCGAGCACCAGGTGGCATTCACATCAGACAGTTCATCCAACCGCATTAAGCCCTCCACAAGTCACATTGAGATCTGACACTGTCAAAAATGGCCTGGAAGGGAGAATCTCAGGGGTCAGTCGGCGTGGTGATCGTTTCAATGGACTGAAAAATGGGCGTTTCAAGTTCTCTTTATCCGAGCAGAAGGAGACATCGCTGGCCGAAGCCCTCAAAAAGGTCACCAACTTGATGAGGGCTACTAAGATATGTGCGCAAGGCAATGACAGCAATCATAGGGGTCAAGGCGAGGGAGGGAATCAAGCTAGGGCTGAGCGAGGGTAGAGGGGCAGTTGTTGGGGCCAATGCTTTGGTACAGATCCCTGGAGTATCCTCATGGAAATCAAGGGTCATCTCATGCTTAAAAAAGCACCGCCCTTGGCCTCGAGATTTAAGCCACGAAACGCCAGCAAATACTACGAGTTTTGTGAGCAGAATAGTCATACCATAGCTGAGTCTCAGGAGCTGAAGAAGGCTCTCCATGAGCATACTAACAGAGGCCAAATTGATCACTTCCTTAAGCACGGAGCAAGAGCTTTCGGAATAGGCAAAGAGAAGACCCACGAATCTTCCCAGGAGGAATGTTCTACAGAGATCGTCGCGTCCATAGCCGGGGGTATTTCTCACATAGCATTGAAGGCATGAATGCTCGGCGTTCAGCAAGTTGTGTGCGCAAAGAACGGGGGCACGGTCAGTATGCCCATCTTGACATTTAGCCAGACGGAAGGGAGTCCCATCGCGACCCCTCATGATGATCCCCTAGTGGTTGAGTTGAAGGTGGCCACCACACTGGTCCACAGAATACTCATTGACATCGGAAACTCAGCTGATATCATAACTTGGAAATGCCTCCAGAAACTTAAGTGTCTGTGCAAGGACATTATCCCCCTCGTCTACCCCATCCTAAGATTTGGCGAATAGACGGTTAACCCAGTCGGGATAATACGTTTGTCCTTGTGGTTTGGAGACAAGATTAAATCTAGGAATCTGGAGGTCGACTTCTTAGTGGTGGATATGCCCATTGCTTACAATGTTATCTCGGGAAGTCTAACCCTCCACAGGGTACAGGCTGTGATAGCGCCCTACTTGTTACATATCCAGTACGAGTCAAATGATGGCATTGTGAGGAAGTTGTTCGGAGGCTAGCACACCCCCTGTGAGTGTTAGCTAGTGAGCATAAAGCCCTTCGTAAGGCATGGGCACCCTGGGGGCCCCGCAGACAACCAAAAACCTAAGATGGGAGATCCAAACCCAGCCGAAGCTTTGGCTATCTATGCTATTGCAACCGAGGATCTGAAGCGGCCTCGTCCAAAACCTTTAAGCGATGCTGAGGCTATGATCCTAGAAGATGACTATGCTAATCGAATGGTCAAGGTTGGGGTAGACCTCCCAGAAGACACATGATAGTACCACCTCGTTGCGTTGTTACGGGAATACAAAGATGTGTTTGCCTTTAGCCCAGCTAAGATGCTCGGTATCAACCCCGTGGTCATAGAGCATTGTCTAAATGTCAGCTTAATGTCCAAGCCTGTGGCCCAAAAGAAGAGACACAAGGGGGTAGAGCGATGCGCCACCACCACCGAAGAGGTTCGAAAATTGTTAGAAGCAGGGCTTATTCGGGAATGCCAATATCCCGAATAGATATCAAATGTGGTACTTGTAAAAAAGTCAAATGGTACTTAGTGAATGTGCGTTGACTTTATGGACCTAAACAAGGTCTATCCCAAGGACAGCTACCCGTTGCCTAGGATCGACAAGTTGGTGGATGCAACCGCTAGGCACGCACTCCTGAGGTTTATGGATGCCTTCTCTGGCTACCACTAAATACCACTCCATCGAAGCGATCAGGAAAAAACTGCCTTCAACACCGATAGAGACATGTACTACTACAAGGTCATACCGTTCGGCCCCAAAAACGCAGAGGCCACCTATCAAAGGTTTGTTAACAAGGTGTTTGACTCACTTATCGTGAAGAACATGGAGGTTTATATGGACGACATGATTGCAAAAAGCAACGGTGACACACGGCACGCGGCCGACTTGAGTGAAACGTTTGCACTGCTCCGAAGATACGGCATGAAGCTGAACCCTAAGAAGTGCGTCTTCGGTGTCAAGTCAGGAAAATTCCTGGGATTCCTGATCAGTACCCATAAAATTGAGGCCAACCCTGACAAGGTGCAGGCTGTCCTTGACATAAGGTTGCTGCGAGCCGTTAAGGATATCCAATGGCTTGCCGGTCATGTGGTAGCTATAGGAAGGTTCATGTCCAAGTCTGTCGACAAATGCCAGCCGTTCTTTAGCTCCCTTAAAATGCCAGCTACCTTTAAATGGGATGAGGAAGTCGATGTGGCCCTCCAATCCCTTAAGGATTATCTCTCGCACTTCCCAAGATAGGGAGTCCGACCGTAGGCAAGCACCTCCTTCTCTACTTAGCAATGTTTGACCAGGTGGTGAGCATGCTGAATCATCCTCATGTGTTGTTTTTGTCTTTGTTTTTCATCATGTCTCCTTTCGATGTTTTCAGCTTTTATCGTCATTGAGCAGACTATTTTTTGCTTATTGTACAGCCGATTCGCTGCTAAAAAAGTGTGGTTTAAAGATGATTCATCGACTTTTTTGTTCACTTATGCAATTAAAAAAAAACCTAGTCTTGTTCATCCCATTCTTAGTTTTCCCATGGCTCTTATTGCTGATCGTACTTAACTATGTGGTGTCTATTTGTTTGGATTGATCTATCTAAATTGAAGTCTGTATCTTTATTATAGCACAGCATAACTTGCCCATTCTCAATGCATTTCTTTAGACAAAGACTCCGTTAGCCTAGTCGTCGAACGAGAGAAGGATTAGGTTACGTATACTATGTTAGTCACGCGCTCATAGGAGCTGAATTTAACTATCCTCTAATTGAGAAATTCGCCTATGCCCTGGTCCTGGCTAGCTGGAAACTATGACCCCACTTTAAGTTCATAAAATAATAGTGTTGACCGACTAACCGTTGAAGAAATCCTCTAGAAGCTTGACGCTTCTGGGCGACTGCTCAAGTGGCGGTTGAACTATCTAGGTACGGGATCGAGTTTGAGGCAAGGTGCGCTATCAAAGCTCAAGCCTTGGTAGACTTTTTCGCGGAAACCAACAGCTCCAATGGGTCGCCTAATTCCCCTTTCGAAGTATGGAACCTCTACGTACATGATTCATCTACAAAGGATGGCAGTGAAGCCATGTGAATCATTGAGACTCCGACTGGTGAAAGGTGTTAACATGTACTCAAATTCATGTTTAGGGCATCAAACAATAAAGAGTACGAAGCACTGATAGCGGGCCTGAAACTATGTCAATCATCAAGGGTCGATGCAATCTGAGCATACTTTGATTCCCAGCTAGTCGTCAGCCAGCTCAATAGGGAGTACGAGATCAAGGATGATACGATGGTTGCGTATGTCAGCCGGGTCTAAGAGGCGACCGCACGGCTATTCTCCTTCGAAATCGTTTATATGCCCAGATGCAAAAACCACCAGGCCGATGCGCTATGAAGTTAGCCAGCTCGTCATTGGATGGGAAGCCTAAAAGCAATCAATGGAAGACTCTCTTGGAGAGAAGTATTGAGCCATACGAAATTATGTGGCTGGACTGTAGATCCACATGGATGGAGCCCCGTCATGACCTACCTCCGAACATGACACTCCCCTTTGACGTCAAGGAAGCCGAGCATATAAAAAAAGGCAGAGTGGTTCGTCCTGTATAACGGAATCCTTTACAAGCGCTCATATGCTTGTCCCCTTCTTCGGTGTGTCACCCTAGAAGTTGGACAAAAGATATTGGAAGAAATCCATGAGGACGCATACAGTGCCCACATTGGCAGACGAGCGCTTACAGTAACGGCATTTCTCACAGGGTATTATTGGCCGTCCATAAGAGAGGATGCGATGAACCTGGTAAAAACATCGTGAGAAATGTTGAAAGTTCTCTCCTATGTAGCGGCAACACATCATCCCGTTACACCAAATGTGACACCCCTGATGTTCGTCAAATGCGGTATGGACATCCTCGGCCCTTTGCCTAAAGCCATTGGGCAATGAAAATACCTACTGGTAGCAGTCGATTACTTCACAAAGTGGGTGTAGGCCGAGGCCATGGCTTCTATTACCTTTAAGGAGGTCCGAAAATTCATATCGAAAAACATCATCGCACGCTATGGGGTGCCTAGAGCGATGATATTTGACAACGAACAGCAGTCCAACACCGACAAGCTAAAGGACTACCTCTACCAGTACGGCCACCAGGCTCGCTTCATCATTGTGGTGCGCCCTCAAACCAATGGATAGGTCAAGTCCACTAATAAGGCCATCTTAAGTGGCTTACAGAAAAAGTTAGATGCTGCCAAAGGAAAATGGGCAGACAAGCTCTTAGGTGTGCCATGGTCCATGTGTGCCATTAAAAAGAGAGCAACAAGAGAAACCCCATTCATGCTTGTGTATGGCTTAGAGGTCATCCTACCAGTGGAAGTCGCTTTGCACACTCATTGGCTAACCACATTCCAGGAGAACCTGAACAATGTTGCTCTGCAAAAAGCCCTAGACCTCCTATCCACCATTAGAGGTGATATCTACATATAGGAGCGCTTATACAAGCTCCACCTTGCCAGGCTCTACAATCACATAATCAAGGAGTAGCTCCCAGATATAGGAGACTTGGTAATGCAAAAAACGAAAGTAGTGGCAAGGTCCAATGAACATTGGAAGTTCACGGCTAATTGGGAAGGTCTATACCTAGTCATAGAACAAGTTAGGCCCGGCACCTATAGACTCTCTACTATGCAAGGGATCCCATCCCAAGAACATGGAACGGCTGCAACCTCAGGAAGTACTACACTTAACTTGCAATCGACCTCCACTCCGATCCGCCTCCCTTTTCCTTTTCCTTTCGCACTTGCTTCCATGGCCTGTTGTAAAAATAACCTTGTACGGGCTTTTTACTAAGTAATGAAGGGTGACACTACTTTGCACCTTCCCTTAAATCTCTCCCATATTTTGTTCAGTTTGAGGGTAACACATATACATCCATGATCGGTAAGGCCTAGCTAAGCCATGACCCGATCATGCGGCAGTAGACACGGGAATGGAAACTTAACCAAATATATAGTCAAATGAAAGGCAAAGCAATGAAAAAATACTTCATTGATATCTCCCATAAAAGGCCATACTCTTACAACGCAGGAAAAAAAACATGGAGAAGCAACACTAAAGGCGGT
Source organism: Carnegiea gigantea (assembly GCA_029747015.1). Lineage (NCBI taxonomy): Eukaryota > Viridiplantae > Streptophyta > Magnoliopsida > Caryophyllales > Cactaceae > Carnegiea > Carnegiea gigantea. Next base: position 310,783 of record JAKOGI010000536.1, on the reverse strand, counting down.
CAAGGGTGGAAACCGAGGATTAGTCGTCGACGAAGTCCTCTGCATCCTTGACCTCATCCTGACACCTTCCTCTGGGCTTTGCTCTGTCTCAGTTGGCTCATCATCCTCAGGGCACCCCACTGGTTCCGCCGGCTCTTCATCTTCAAGGGGCTGCTCATCTAGGTCATCATCGAGGGGTTGATCGTAGTCAGAGAAGACTAAATCAGGATCCTTGCTAACTCACCTTGCCCACTAATGGTCCTCCATGTATCTCACCCAAGCCTCGAAGTAGCCCTATCGAGTCTTAAAATCAGGGGGGAACAACTCATGCAGCTCTTGGAAAAAAGCGGTACGTTCTTTGGTGCCTTAGAGATGACCCTTACGCTCGGCCAATTAAGCCTTCCTTTGGGAAGTCGATCTTACTTCGAAAACCTCGGCCTCAACGTCAGCAACCCATTGGTGAAGCTCTTTTTCAGTCCTCTCCTGGCTTCTATTCTCCTTCTTGAGGTCCTTATACTTACCTCGATACTTAGCTGAGGAAGCTTAAGCCTTAGCCTTCTCCTCCTTAAGAACTCTGACTTGGTCCTCCAAATTGGCTACAGCGGGTGTTGTCCTCATAGCCTTTAGTGCTTAGGCAAAGATCTACAAGCTAAGGTAAAGGTTAGCCGGCTAGAGGTATTGACCAAGGATGGGGCACATTTGTTGCAAAACCATACCTCCGCAACGGCCACCTGCTTTGCTTCCAGGAGGGAGATCGACCCTGCGAACTGAGGGGAGTACTCCAGCTTCGTCATCTAGCGAATTCCCGTTGATCCACTCTTTGGAGAAGGACGGACACATCCTTCTGACCCAAATCACTTCGCGGGGGGCGGTATAGGTGCAACCTCCTCTGGGATGGACTTCGCAACCTCATCTCCCTGCTCAGTTGATTTTGTGATGGTTGTCTTCTCATTCAGCATCAGATGCTTCTGAGGTAGTGTTGGAGGGAGGGACATCATCGGTGGCGGGGTTGGTTTAAGCGAATTGAGAGTCTGGCCTACAGATGGAAAAAAGGGAGTTAGAGCATATCTCCTGGTAAGAAAGCCAGGAACAACCCCTGGAAGGGAGCCAACCTTAGCAACATAGGCCTCGATGCGTCATCTCTGCTCCTCATCCCTCTCCCGGGCTTGGTCTTCATGGATTTCCTCCCAGGTAGCATCCCCGGACTCTAGCCGAGATAGCCGACCGCAGGCTTCCATTGCAGAGAGAAACGAAAGTCAAGTCATTCCGATAGGGCGTTAAAGGCACAAGGAAAAGAGTGATACCCTTAGAATAGTTAGGCATAATGAGAAGCCTAGTAGCTACAAGGAAAAAATGATTCTAGAAGTAGGATAGCTTGGGAAGCCAGTTGGGCGGTTCCTTCTCGCTTGTTTTCACCCTATGATGTTCCGAATCTTTTCCCTGCTGTTGTTCTATGACTTTGGCCATGAAAGACGGAATCAGCCGAGGGCGATCATCCTCCCTGACCGTATACTGGAAATAGTTAGCTGCAACCACTTCAGCGTCACTGGGGACTCTGATGGGGGTGCAGACCGGATCGCTGCAGTTCCACCTAGGGAAGTTTTCCTGGGGCGCCTCACGAAGATGAAGTCATGCTTTCAGCTTTTTAATGTAGACTTTCTCTCTATCACAAACATGATTCCCCTTCTTATTTTTAAGACTAAACCAGTCGGCCTCCCTGGTCTCGCCAGGGGCCTTCTGCATAGTGTGCGCCTGAGAAACGCGTGAGCCGAGCACGCTAGGTCACACAACTTGCAGATCGCAATGAATGAGCAGATGTTATGCCAAGACATCAGGACAATCTGTACTATCCCTAATTGGTAACCCTCACATATGTCTTAAATCACTCTATGTAAGGGGAAGCGCAGGCCGTAGTCAAAGGTCGTGCGATACACCACTATGCAATGAGGGGGTAGCCCCTTTACAGTGGCGTCCAACACCGAGAGGATGATCTTATAGTCCCAAGGGAAGAGGTAGTGGTGCTCCAGCTCTTCGCGGTCGAGCTTGGTTATAACCTTTGGGTTCAGGAAGTGCGAACCCGAGCTATCCACGGGGTCAGAACGGGCAAGAGCGTTCAGGACGGCATTCCCGACAGGCACCACCTCTGGTGGGCTACTACCGCTCGAACTCACTATGCCCGATGTCGTATCGTCTGAACCACTAGCTCTGGGGCTGATCCCTTTACTCACCTCCTCTGGGTAGGAAGATGAGGATGAAGAAGCAAACGTACCTTTGATCAAACCCTCAGCCATGTACTGCTCCTATAGAATGAAGTTGGGTGGCTCCGTAAAGAGTTAAACTGGGGACTGAGTTTCTGTCTCTAAGAAGGTATTTCTCTCTCTAAAACACTGCGAACAAGGAGGCACGAATGAACAATCCAAATCCACCATATATAGATGCAAGGAAGGAAGTTTGAAAGGCCTGGCTCTTCATTCGAGAGATTAGGGCCACATGCGCCACGTGGCCTAAAACGGAGAAGTAAGCGAAAGCACCACTAAGTAGTGAGCCTAGAAATGGCTTAACCCAACAGGCCCATTATCTATCTCAAACTCCCAGTGGCTGAGGCCTAATCAGTGCGGCACAGCTTTAGCCCCCTGTGGTTAAGGGCATCAGGCTCGACCCTTAGTTCGACCGCAGTCCCTTAAGCTGCAGTGGAGGCTAAGTCAATAAAGGCTTAGCCTCATAGCCGTCCACTACACCTGTAGCCCCTATAGGGGTTGAGGGCATCAGGGTCGGCCCTTCGATTGACTGTAGTCCCTCAAGCCCCAGTGGGGGCTAAGAAAGTTAAGACACAACCTCAGAGCGGTCCACTGCACCTTTAGCTGCTTTGGAGGCTAAGGGCATAAGGCTCGGCACTTCGGCCGACCATAGCCCCTCAAAGCCCTGGTGGGGGGAGGCGATAAAGGCATGACCTCAAAGCTGTTCACTACACTTTTAGGCCCTTTAGGGGCTAAGGGCATCAAGCTCGGCTGATACCATAGTCCCTCAAAGCCCCAGTGGGAGCTAAGGTAATTAAGGCACAGCCTCAGAGCTGCCCACTATATCTTTAGCCCCTCTGGAGGCTGAGGGCATCAGACTCGGCCCTTTGGCCGACCACAATCTCTTAAGCCCCAGTGCGGGCTAAGGCAATAAAGGCACACCCTCGGAGCCATCCACTATACTTTTAGCCCCTGTTGGGCATATCCACTGCACCTCTAGCCCCTCTAAGGCTAAGTGTGGCAGAGCGACCCTTCAGCCGACCACAATCCTTTAAGCCCTAGTAGGGGTTGAGGCTATTAAGGCACGACCTTAAGCTGTCCACTATACCTCAGGATCATTGGGTGTGACTTTGGAGGGAAGATTGGAAAAGGATTAGAGGTGTAGAACAAGACCATGATATGAACTGTAACAGCAAACGCAACAGGAAAAGGCATTTATCATTCATTGATTGTTCGGAAAAGCTACACTAACAACGCAAAGGGAATGAAAAATGACATCTTGAATAGGTTAAGGGCCTAGTTAGCGTCGGCCCCTCTACCTAAGGTCGCGGGTCCTTGTTAGACCCCACGCTCTCCTCCTAACACGTGGAAGAGGCAGGGGCGGATGAAGGACCCGCCGGGGCCAGGGCCAGGGCCGTTGAAGGGGGTTGCTGAGCTGCCAAGAGGTGACGCCTGTAGACCCCAAACTACATCTCAAAGGCATGCCAACAGAGATCAGCCAACGCCGACTTCAACACTAGTGCCATGTTCCTAGTTAATATGCCCAATCCTAGGGCGTCATTAACCACCATGGCATATAAGGTGGCATGGATAAGTTCTGGCATCTCGAAGACCCGTGTGGCCTCTTTAGCTTCTCTTTGATCGAAGTCCAGACAAAGCCTATGATAGTCCTTATGAAGGGGACGGGGTTACTGAGGAGTGTCTGCATGAACCCCCTTTCATCCGTTGAAGGTCTCCCAAATGTGGTTGGCCATCTCCTCGGTGTTTAGGTAATAAGGAAAAACTATAATGAAGATTCACACAGTTGGCAAGAGGTGAAAGCCAAGGCAAGCAGAGTGAAGTTTACTCATCGTCACTTTCTTTTACACAAGGGGTAAGGGCATTATGGGCATCCAGGGTAGCCTTATAAAATGTGCATTTTGTACTTTGGGAATAAGCACTTTGCAAAATCAAGAAGTCCATTCCTTGGGAAGTCCCTCTCCTTAGCTTCGTCCTCCACATCCTCCTTAATAAAGCTTTAACATAACTGTTGGAATCAACAAGTAATGGATTAGGAGGAAGAGGAGGCACAACTTTATCCAATTGGCTCCAGTGAAACGCCACCCAGACGTGGGGGGGCCGTCTCACAGGTGTTAAGCGACATGGGGAACCACATATTTCACCAGTTGATGGTTCGAAGAGGGCCCTGAAAGCGTATGGTTCCGCCATACCTCCCTCCTTATATAGCAACATGAGGAATAGCCCTCTAATTTCCACTAATGGGAGCAGGGAAAATAAGTGAGCTCGGTATTTGCGCAGCTGGTGTCAGAGCAGCATAGAGCTAGAGCAATGTCGGTTTATTGGTCCACGTTCTACTCACCTTGGTCTTGGGAAGTACTGTACGGGTAAAATGTGGGGCTAAATTATCCAGAAAAAACCTCGCTGGCAGGGCCACGTCATCAACCCACACAAAAAGGCCCATTAGATTGGCTTCAAATGTGGGCCTCCTAACGCACTCTGGCTCAATCTCTTCTTCTTCGAAGCCCATGACAAAGACGACCCTGCGAAACTACTAGTTAGCCTATCTGCACTGTACCTTATAAATACCCATCTACCACCTAAGAAAGGTACTGAATGCGGGGCAAAGATACCTAGGCATTGACGTCATGCACCAGCCTCGATTTTCTTGTCTTTTCTGCTTCTCCCTCTCCTCTTGTAAAGTTCTGACTTAATCATCAGAGGGGCATTTACCGGATCCAAATCAAATGCGTGCCTTTGTTGCAGGGAGGACTGAAGGCCCAACGTTCCCGATGATCACTATCTCGTAAGCCCATTCTTCCCCCCTCATCCATCTAGTATTCGTACTGAAATAACTCTTAATTAAGATTAAATACACCAATCAAATAAGGAATGTAAATTCAATTCCACATAAAAGTCAATGGCAACTTGAGTAAAGTAATAAATATTTACATAATAATTTAACTTGCGTAATATATGCAAAAAGTCAAAAAGGACCATAACTCAGAGACGGTGGGAGTATTAGATTTGAGGTACAAGTTCTAATATGTTGGCAATGGATGGACTGTAGGCAAAACCATTGTCCCATTCCAATGAAAATAGTAGTACAATGCGGGGAAATATTGTTGCTCATTAATTAGCTCACCTCTAGCCTTTTATCATGGAGCAAGAGACTACAGATTGAAGAGGGTTGAGAATCTGTTCTGAATCTTGTTGCAGAGGGCTGATGTAAATTTGTTGATTTAAGTAATATACAAGTACCCACTGCTTCTGCCCCCCCCCCCAAAAAAAAACCGAAAAAAGTAGAATGGCCTGTATAGTGGGAGTAAGGGCACGTTCATTTTTAACATTTTGAAGAAGTGGTTAACAACTTAGAAAAAGTTGGATCCGGTTAGAGCTAGTAGGAGCATATTGAGAGTAATTTTGAGAGGGATTAAAGCGGATTAGAGTGAGTTGAAGCGGGTAAGAGCAAATAGGAGGTTTAATATGCTGAAAAATGAATAGACCGTAAAATTTTGTCACAGATACTGCATGGTCTAGTCAACTAATCCTGCTGTTTTTCTCATCTCAAACTCAAAATCAAGTCAGATATTTTAAGACTAGCTCCCCTCTTTTGCAATATTTTGATTATTTAACTTGGTTAAATTATGCTCAAATAGCTAAGTAAAATGTGCCTAGTTATTACACGAGTTGTATCAGACCGGCTGTCGCAAAAATATAATGATTGCCATAAACATGGATTTGAATCCTGCTTACAATGATCTTTGTACCTCATTCACCCGCCAAAAAAAAGGGAATAGAGTAGTGCACTGAAAATTGTACTCAATTTTATCGAGATTGAATTTTAAATGCATATTGAAATCTTTGTTAAATTTAATTATACACTGGTATAATAGGCTATTTACAGAAATTCAATATCTTTGATTTTAGTTATAAGTTATGGCAATTTATATTTTTTTAGACCAGTATCCACTGCTTCTGCCTCCCCTCCCAAAAAAACTAAAAAGCACAATGGGTTATATAGTGGGACTAAGGGCGTGTTCATTTTTAACATTTTGAAGGAGTGGTTAACGAGTTAGAAAAAGTTGGATCTGGTTAGAGCTAACAGGGGCATATTGAGAGCAATTTTGAGAGGGATTAAAGCCGATCGGATCAGGATGAAGCAGATAAGAGCAGATAGGAGGTTTAATATGCTGAAAAATGAATAGACCCTAAAACTTTGTCATAGGTACTGCATAGTCTAATCAACTAACCCTATTGTTTTTTCTCATCTCAAACTCAAAAGCAAGTCAGATATTTTAAGACTAACTCCCCTCTTTTACAATATTTTGATTATTTAACTTGGTTAAATTATGCTCAAATAGCTAAGTAAAATGTGCCCAGTTATCACATGAGTTGTACTAGACCGGCTGTCGCAAAAATATAATGATTGCCTTAAACATGGATTTGAATCCTGCTTACAACAATCTCTCTGCCTCATTCACCCCCAAAAAGGAATAATCTAGTGTACTTCAAATTGTACTCAATTTTATCGAGATTGAATTTTAAATGCATATTGAAATCTTTGTTGAATTTAATTATACGCTGGTATAATAGGCTATTTATAGAAATTCAATATCTTTGATTTTAGTCATGAGTTATGGAAATTTATACTTCTGTGTGTGTGTGTGTGTGTATATATATATATATATTATATATATATATATATATATATATTATATATATATATATATAATATATATATATAAGTACCCACTGCTCCTCCCCCCCCCCCCCCAAAAAAAAGTAGAATGAGCTATATAGTGGGACTAAGGGCGTGTTCATTTTTAACATTTTGAAGAAGTGGTTAACGAGTTAGAAAAAGTTGGATCTAGTTAGAGCTAGTAGGAGCATATTGAGAGCAATTTTGAGAGAGATTAAAGCATATTAGAGCAGGTTGAAGTAGATAAGAGCAGAAAATAGATTTAGTATGCTGAAAAATGAATAGACCCTAACACTTTGTCATAGATACTGCGTGATCTAGTCAACTAATTCTGCTTTTTTTTTTCCCCCCTCATCTCAAACTCAAAATCAAGTCAGATATTTTAAGACTAGCTCCTCTCTTTTACAGTATTTTGATTATTTAACTTGATTACATTATGCTGAAATCGCTAAATAAAATGTGCCTAGTATTAACACGAGTTGTATCAGACCGGCTGTCGCAAAAATATAATGATTACCATAAATATGGATTCGAATCCTGCTTACAACGATCTTTGTGCCGTATTCACCCCCACCCCAAAAAAAGGAATAGAGTAGTGTACTTAAAATTGTACTCAATTTTATCGAGATTGAATTTTAAATGCATATTGAAATCTTTGTTGAATTTAAAAATACACTAGTATAATAGGCTATTTACAAAAATTCAGCATCTCTGATTTTAGCTATGAGTTATGACAATTTATTACTTCTGTGTATATTTTTTTAACATAGTATCTTGAATGATACCACCAGGACACAACTGGGAAAATTACCCATACAAAGAAGATGACTTAACCAAATGAAAGAAATAAACATTCAAATTTCGTATACAAATATACTCAAAAAATTATAATTGCACCCACGAATTACAGATGTTCGAGTTGCTTCAAAAATTATTTGTCAACCGAAAGTTCAAGCATCCAGAGAGAACAAGAGCCCCCCCCCCCCCCCCCCAAAAAAAATGCACACCCAAAAAAACAAAAAACAAAAAACACAAGCACGAAGATCATCAGTTGACTCAACCTACGACAAAAGCAACACCTCCAAAATGAGCAAACTCTAGTGTTACCTGCCAACGAAGGGGAATAGATAGCATTTTTCTATTACTATTTGGTTTCTATTACTATTTGTCTGTAAAAGATGAAATTCTTCTATCACATATTTTTTTTTCCCAATCTTTATGTCCTTGTTTAAACTTTAAGGAGAAAACACTAAAATAACTAAGCTAATCTATACTAATAGTAGTCAATAAAATTTAAATCGTGAGCCGACATTACCACAATTGGGTCGTATTCCCAACTTTCAAGTCGCAGATTGCGCTTTTCTCTTTAACATTCACAAACGATAAACCATAGGATTCGATCTAGGGGACCCAATAGACCATGTAAAATTGGAAAAGGGAGATAGGATAAAGCCTGCCGAGACCCAGATACAAAGATTCAGCTATTCCATCATCACAAATATTCACATCAACTCATGCATTATGTAGTCACCGCAATTCAATCTTATAAAAGCACCTAAGATACGAGCTTTTAGCAAGTGGCATATTTCCACCTATAAATGGAGAAAATTGGCTTTTATCGTCCGGTGCAATTGACACAGTCTGTTTGTTGGCAATCTAACCGACGTTGTCCTTGTCCCAGGCTAAGGTTCACACTCAAACCAGCAAAGGGTCACCAATTTGCATTTGAATTATATCTGCTTTCCAGTGTGCATTCTTTTGATACCTAACAGAGAGATATGCCTTGTGCAATGATTTTACGCAACATCCCCCGACCCCCCCCCCCCCCTTTGGTGGAGAGGAGAGAAGCTTACTTTAATCTAATTACTTGACCCACAAGAACTGAATAAACATGGCATTGGCTGTAAAACATAACGACGTAATTTGATCCAAATCTCAATTGAATTTACAAAATAAAAACGACATAGAATTCGTCCAACCGAGAGTAAACTATAATTTCTTATTAAGATTATAAGACAAAGCCAGGCTGCAAACTTGAACTGAGGCACGCTATCTGAATTTATCAACATCGAAGCATACCCAACCTGATATTGCAATAGGCTTTAACTTGAAGTAAGCTCGAAATCCAGTTAACCCAAACTAACCAGAATTTATCATCAGAATATATTCTTGCTTCCAAAGCAATCATGTCTAAATAAAAGTCGGAGTCGACCTTAGGTTTTGGACTTCAACCCATTGTCCAAAATTTTGTGAAGTAATTTAGAAGTTCAACAGATTCAGGCAATTAGATAACTGGATCTAAACAACGGACAACTAAGCTGTGGAATGGAATCAAAGCTCTAGAGGTCTTCATAGGCATAAAAAATTTAATAATAAATGTCATGTTAAAAAAATAAATATAAATTGATCAATTGGGTCAGCCCATTTAGTTAATTTAATTTATTTAAATAAATTAGGTCGAATTAACTACCAAGTCATGACCTGAATGACAATCAAGTCAACGGTCAAATTGACTATTAAATCACCAGTCGAATTGACTATTAAATTACCAGTCAAATAGACTAACAAGTCAAAGGCCCAATCAACAGTCTAAGAAGGCGAATAAGTCGCAAACCCTAATAAAGTGAGATGATTCTTTCCCTACAAATAGAGCACCACTTCCTCCTACTCTGGGGAGTGGAAAATTCATTCACTCCGGAGGCATTATGAAGACTCAAAGGAATGATTTCTCTTGAGGAAGACAACAAGCACAATAAAAGTATGTGCCGTCTATTTCTGAAGATAAAAGAAAACTCGTCTAGATAGAGACTAAGCCTATTAAAACCTCTCTCGAGACCAAATTCATTCAAGACTATTCAAGGAGATCGACTCAGATGATTTATTATACTTGTTCTTGTAACAATTATACAGAGATTGTACCCATTTATACAATATCAATATGAAAACTCGATTTGTTTCTCAATTTCTTGTCTACTTTATTTTAGGCTCGAAATTTGTGTTTACAAATTTTTAGCATGCTCAGTGGGATATCTCTGCCTCTCATCTGTTTCTCCAAACTACAAACTCTGCATTCCTTTGAAGATAACATGGCCCCCAAGAATGCCATCCTTCAACCTTTGAAGAAGGAGACCATCGAATCTACATATGAAGGATCTGAAAAGGCTAGTATTGCATTTGACAATCAAAGCACAAGAGTGATGACTAGGAGGATGGCCAAAGTTGTTGCCTCCATCATTCTAAAACAACAAGTTGTAACTCCAACTTTGTAGTCACGCAAAACTCAAAAATTTGGCTCCAACTTGCCTACTAATGGAGTCAATCGAACTAGTTGCCTCCCTAATTGAAGCTATAACCTCTTGTTGCCTTCAATATGAGGAAGACTCTACCCTGTGCACTAGATGAATTCCAATCCTACACCAATCCTGTCTTCCAACCTTTCGATAAGGAAGATGATGATTATGTTAGTAGTGATTCTTCACTAACATCTCCAAAGAATTCACTTTTCTCACAAGTTGAGGTAGAATCCTTTAACACTATCGTCATGCCAATCATGGTGACAGAGGCTATCAACTTAGGGGAAGAATTGGCAAACATGAAGCAACTCTAGAAAGACTCTCTAAGGAGAGCGAAGAAAGGATGCTCAAATCAAGCTTCAAAATAAGCAGATTGCTGATTTGAAACAAAAGTTAGGGAAGTGGTCATCTAAAGCCTTAAACAAAGGCACAGGTGGTGAAGATTCTGATAAAGAGTCCAATCATAGCAAGGAGTCTGACAATGAATGCAAACCAAAGAATGATTCAACCTTGAACTCAATGTCAGTTGAGCAAATTCAAAACTTGATAGCTACTGCAGTGAAGGCTCATTTGGAAGGGGATTCTCATAAAATTCACTTGTGTAAGAAATCTTATACAAAGAGGATCAATGCATTTCGTATGTCTCATTTTTATCAACCACCTAAGTTCCAACAATTTGATGCTGAAGGTAACCCCAAACAACACATCGCCCACTTCATTGAGACGTGTAACAATGTTGGCACAGAGGGAGACCAACTGGTGAAGCAGTTTGTTCAGACTCTAAAAAGGATTGCATTCGACTGGTACACAGACTTGGAGCTAGAGTCCATTGGTAGCTAGGAACAAATGGAGCAGGAGTTCTTGAATAGATTCTAAAGTACTCAATGTATTGTTAGCATGATAGAGCCAACAAACATTAGACAATGGAAGGACGAGCCAGCCCTCAATTAGATCAATTGATGGAGGTCTCTTAGTCTTGAGTGCAAGGACCGTCTATCTGAAGCTTCAGTTGTTGAGATATGTGACCAAGGGATGGATTGGATATACTTTATGCCTTGCCAGTAAACAAGCCCAAAACATTCCAAAAATTAACAACACGAGCTCGTGATATGGAGCTTACAATTGCCTTTTACGGAAGACGGCTAAATGATGATGAATCAGTGACATCGTCAAGAAGTAGAAGCTCCATGCTTAGAGACTCTGAAGAGAAAGAATGCCCTTATTCTGAGTTTGATGTGCCAGAAATGCTTGACAAACTTCTTGAGAAAGGACTTATAGCACTCCTAGACTTAAACCGTCCTAAAGAAATTAGAAGAACTAATGATCCTAGATATTGCAAGTATCACAGGATCATCAATCATCCTATAGAGAACTGCAAAGCACTAACAGACAAGTCCTGCAACTTGTAGAAGAACGAAAAATCATATTAGACGAAGAAGACACTGAAGAATCTTATTGATCGTCTATGAAGATCATATTGGAAAGTGCTTTGCAAGAGAGTGACCCAAAATTGGCATTTAGAGGGCAGACTTCCAAGTCAACCTCTGTAGACTCCTAAATCATCAAAGAACTCATAAACTTTCAAGTCACTCCTTGCATAGACTTGAAGACTTTCAAGTCACTCATTTTAGACTTTCAAGTCGCCCAAACTATAAGACTTCTAAGTCAGCCTATACAGGCTTCTAAGTTTATAAACTCTAAGACTTTCAGGTCAGCTTCTACAAACACCTAAGTCATCAAACTCTCAGAACTCGAAGTCAATCCTACCAAACTTCGAAGTCAAGCTTGACAGACTCCGAAGTCATCAAATCTCGTGGTTCCCAAGTCAGACTTTTAAGACTCCTAAGTCATCAAATTTCGTAGACTCTTAAGTCGTCAACTCTCACAAACTGCCAAATTGTCAAAGTTTCAGACTTCTAAGTCAACAAAGTGAGGGATTATCAAGTTATTCAAATTCAAGACTCCTGAGTCTTCAAATTTCGTAAACTCCCAGGTTGTCACATTCGAAGATTTGCAAGTCACGTATATTAGACTTTTAAGTCCACAAACTCTAAGACTTCTAAGTTAATGTAATTGTATGCATGATAAAGACTTTCAAATTACTCCTAAAGACTCCTAAGTCACAATTCTGACTCTCAAGACACTCTTTAGACTTCTAAGTCCAAGCTTTTAGGCTCTCAAGTCAACACAAACTATCAAGTCGCCCACAGAATTCTCAAGTGATCAAAAACAAAGACTTTTAAGTCGTCTAAAGACCATCAAGTCAACAAACTTACAAACTTTAAAGTCAACTCAACAACTCTCAAGTCATTGAAGATAAAGACTCTCAAGTCATCATAATCAAAGACTTCCAAGTAGCCTAAAGACTATCAAGTCAACAAAATTGCAAACTTGAAAGTCAACTTAACAACTCTCAAGTCATCGAAGATAAAGACTCTGAAGTCATCATAATCAAAGACTCCCAAGTTAAAGACTCACAAGTCATCAAAGATAAAAACTCTCAACTCATCAGAATCAAAGACTCATAAGTCTCCCAAGTTCAAAACTCACAAGTCATCTAGGGTAAAGACTCCTAAGTCTTCAAAGTTTAAGACTCACAAATCAATGAAGAGAAAGACTCTCAAGTCACCAAAATTAAAAACAACTAAACCTTTCAAGTTTAAGACTCTCAAGTCATCGAAATTAAAGACTCCCAAGTCACCAAGTATTTTTAGGGTTCCTTCAAGTTAGGGGCAATGGACATAAGCATCCTCCTTCAAATTTGTGATTGTGATAATGGAGTCTTCTGCTTCAAGTTGTAAACCTCCTCTTTCAAGTCATCATCAACGATGATGTAAGCCTCCTCATTCAGGTTGGCGGCATCCCCCTGCAAGATGGGAACGGCAAGACAACCTTGCTCTCCTTATTGGCGATGCAGGCATCCTCATTTGTGTTGGCAACAAAATACTAGTCTTCTTTAAGTCGACAACATTCAGCTTCAAATCACATGGCGTTCTTGTCAAGTTGTTGACGACGACGACGTGGCCTCCATCTTCATATTGAAGAAAGTTGCCCAAGGTGGACCCATGTGGGCAAGCTGTCCAAGGGTGAGAACACTCGAGAAAATCACCCAAGGTGCGTGGACCCATGCGGGCAAGCCGTCCAAGGGTGAGAACAGTCGATAAAGTCACCCAAGGTGGACCCATGCAGGCAAGCCATCCAAGGGTGAGAACATTAGATGGAGTCACCCAAAGTGGACTCTTGCGGGCAAGCCATACTAATGTCGAAAGTAATAAAGGCAACCTATGGTAGACCGTTGCAGGCAAGTCATTCAAAGGCCAAAATTTAATTAAGGCGACATCTGGTGGACCCTTGCGGACAAGCCATCAAACTGCCGAAAACTAATAAAGGCGACATCTAGTGGACCCTTGCGGGCAAACCACCCGAATACCGAAAATTAATAAAGGCAACCTATGGTGGGCCCTTACGGGTGAGTCATCCAAAGGTCGAAAATTAATTAAGGCGACATCTGGTGGACCTTTGCGGGCAAGCCATCTAAATGCCAAAAATCAATAAAGGCGACATCTAGTGGACCCTTGCGGGCAAGCCATCCAAATGCCGAAAATTAATAAAGGCGATCTATGGTGGACCCTTGCAAGCAAGCTATCTAAATGTCGAAAATTAATAAAGGCAACATCTGGTGGACCCTTACGGGCTAGCCATCAAAAGACCGAAAATTAATAAAGGTGACCTGTGGTGGAGCCTTCCGGGCAAGCCATCCAAAGGCCGAAAATTAATAAAAGTAAGTCATTCAAAGGTTAGCCGATAATTAAGTCAAATTCGCCTTTGGTGGAGGATTTTCGCCCTAGAAGGATTATTAATTAGTGGTACGCTCCTTTTCGAAAATATTAATCTAGAGATTGGGGTCTTGCATAGTCTTGAAAGTCAGATACGTATCTAGTGATTCAGGTGGTCCATTGATGTACTCTTGTTGTAAGCCTTGACCAAATATAATCTCTATAATTTAATGTTGAAATGTTCTTTAATTTGAATGATAAACCTGGAGACACACACAAAAAAAAGGGGCCATATATCACAAAAGGGCCAAAACAAAAAGGCATGTATGAAAGGGGAGGAGGGCCTAATTTGACTTGAGACATGCGCCGTTGGAGATGGTGGAGCAAAATTACTCCACAGTGTTGCTATGAGATAATATCTGCAGTAGAGTGCCCTCGGATCATAATCGCGAGTTTGATGATTGATGATTGTCGATGACCTTATTTAATCGGCCTTTCTTTGAGTAGGCAAGCCGCGCCAATGGGAGGTCGAAGAATTCATTAGGTGCATTGCAGAGAAAATCGATTGGGATGAAAAGCAATTCCCTAGCCCACTCATTGTATATAACGTTGGGGTTCCAAGTGATGAGAACCCTCGCCCATAAGCCTTCGACTTTCTCACTTCCATCAAATTGGCCCTTTATAAGTTCAAGCCCACATAAAGTTGAATTATCCTATCCAGCCTACGTGGGTGTTTAATTAATTAAACTATGTCACTTGCCAAAAGGATTTGACATATTAATATCAACTTTTAAGCTTCGAGACCAGGCCGCATCAAGCACTCTAAAATCGTTTAATGCAGTCAGCTCTCGAGTGGACAATTTATAGGCATAAAAATTTAATAATAAATGTCATGTTATAAAAATAAATATAAATTGATCATTTGGGTCAGCCCATTTAGTTAATTTAATTTATTTAAATAAATTAGGTTAAATCGATTACAAAGTCATGGCCCGAACGACAACCAAGTCAATGGTCAAATTGACTATTAAATCATCAGTCAAATGGATTAACAAGTCAAAGGCTTAATCAACGGTCCAATAAGGTAACGTCTCAAAGTCTCATAAGAGGAGGGGGATTCTTTCCTTATAAATAGAGCACTACTTCCTCCTACTCTTGGAGGATGAAAAATTCATTTACTCCAGAGGTATTCTGAAGACTCAAATGATTTATTTCTCTGGAGGAAGACAACAAATACAATAAAAGTACGTGACATCTACTTTTGAAGATCAAAGAAAACTCATCTTAATAGAGATTAAACCTATTAGACCCTCTATCGAGACCAAATTCATTCAAGATTATTCAAGGAGATCGAATCGGAGAATTTATTATGCTTATTCTTGTAACAATTATACAAAGATTGTATCCATACATACAATATCAATACGAAAACTCAATTTATTTCTCAATTTCTTGTCCAATTTATTTTAGAATCTTGATTAAAAAAGGGGACTACATGGTCCAAAACACTGAGATATCCGGCCTAGATTCAAACACAGATATACCTTTTATTCCAAACATCTGGACATCCAAATCACAATTCTTAACATTCAAATAACTAGATTCAAACATTGAACAACATAAGTCAAGTTTGGTCCGGTTCAATTAATGACTTGAACAAGGCCTAAGTACCAATTTTTACAAGCGGACGCTAATCTAAAATTACACAAACCCAACACCGACTCAAATTTCTAGCGTCGTCGCTTCTCAAGTGTTTTTTTGAAGACGGGGTTTCATTAGCAATAAGCTGCGGAGGAAAAGGCACAGCACTTGCATCATTGTCCATCTCTTCCACTACTTTTTAAGGATATTTAGCAACTTTTGTCACTTCAAATGCCACCCAAAAAAGGCGAGGGCGCCCTTGCATCTGATTTATCTCAATAATTCCAAACGCATCTCAAGCACACCAAAGGTGAAACAGAAAGATCAAGAAGGGAAAGTGAACAAATGTTTTAGATTGACATAATTCCTAGGTTGAAAAGCATAGGCAGCAAAGAAGCACACAACAGTGGCTCATATCACCAATAACATAGTGAGTGCCATGCCAGTGGACTTAGTAACGGCTCTTAGGTGGCACTGGAGAGACGAATCACAAAGCCTGGACATATGAGCGTTAATGCCTTCTTTTGTACACACAAACAAGTTCGGAAAAAGAATGCACAAAAGTGGAGAAGAGTACAGCTGGGCACACCCTTCCTTTCCGAAGACAGAGAGGGGTTGAATATTTAGTGGCGCAATGCAATTAGTGAATGATAATCACAATTTAAAACATCAACGCTTTCACAATCAGCAATGTATCAACAGGGCAGAAGTAGCACGAGTGTACAACAGAACAGGGTCTCCTTCATCCAAGCACAGCATCACCTGAGAACCTGGACAAACAGCCTCAGGCAGCGGTTCGCCTGCAAGATATAAGAATGCATCTGATTCCAACACTGTCCCACTCCCAATAAACAATTGCAAATTGAATAATACACAATCGTGTCGATGCAAGCACTATGAGAACTTCATGGTTGGATTCCGCTGCCCCCAAAAGATGTCACAATAAACGGCAACCACTCACCTAGATGAACTGGTTACAACTGCCTTTGAAGGTTTATTAGGGGAAGACAGAGGATGCTTTCCAAGCTTTGGGTCTGTACTGATAGCTATACTCCCCATCCCTTTCTCCATCGCTTCCCTCTCATCCTTCTCCCTCTTCTGCTTATCGGAAGCAGCTGCAGTGTCCACTTGTTTACCTTCAGAAGGTGGACAAGGTTTTAGACGGTGAGGCCCCCCAGCAATCCATGGATGAGCCAGGCATTGACCAGCAGAAGGGCGCTTCTCAGGGACAAAATCAAGAATGGGAACTAGGAAATCCATCATGTCATTTGCATCTCGTTCACTGAAGTCATACTTCTCCATAAGGACCTTATTCAGTGGCCAGAAACGCAATCGACGAATGTGTCTCAGATCTCCATATCTGTTGAAGAAGTCACGGGAATAACGTCCTCCTAAGGCAATCTGGGAGTGATTGATGACATATTCACAGCTTAGAAGTGCATATGTTGCAAAATTACACACCAGTTTGTACTGAAGGAGCTGACATGTCTTCTTACCTTGCGTGGCATCATCCCCAAAAGCTCCATCATTAGGGCTAAGTGATCCTGTAAAGCACAACAATTGAAGCTGTTCGTTAGAGCTTTTTGCAGAGCTAGTTGCAAAAAAAATTCAAAAAACAAACCACCAACATTCATTGGCAAATTCTCGTCATAAGCAAGATCACTTAAATTTCATATAGCCCTCAGGCCTTAGCAAAGAATAATAGCAGAAATGGAACAAAAAGTACTGCCCACAAATAACATGGGAACAGCAAACATTATTTCATGTTAGCAAAGGCACACAGAATGGATTGAGTAGCAAATTATCTAGCTGTGGATGGTGAAGTTTAACATGTTTCACAGTTGCAAACTCCTGCAGATGGTCGATCTAAAAGTTCCGAGTACACAACTACTTCTTGAAGTCGAACGTATCACTCATAGCTTGAAAAGGTACATTTAATCGTTCTTTAAAGAGGAAAACAATTATATTATGAAAAGAAGGCATTCATAATACAACCCAAATAAAGCCTGTTCAGATCATTTGTTCTCCTCTACTTGGGTCAGAGGCAGAGAGTGGCGAAGTTCATCATTCAAAAGAAAAGAAGGCATTACAATATTACAGTGGCAGATTTGGAGGGAGTCTCACTTGGATGCTACGGCAGTTCTGAATCATCACCCGCCCAAAACTACAAAATCCATCACTAATGATACAGGGGATTTCATCACTACAAATAGAGTCTTATTTCCATCCAACGAAGACAGCTAAAGGACAGGACAAGACATCTTTTTTTTTAAAAAAAAAATGTTATGAGTCATAGGAAAAGAAATAATTTTAACTTCCGTCTTCTTGATGTCCCTCCAGAAAAAAACCGTCAGCTGTAAGATTTGACTTCACAAAATTTGGAATTAGAGGGATACCCAAGCAATAAAGGTTTCATGACTTGATTCCCACGAAGAATGGAGCAATCTTTTAATCTAGATCCAAACGTGTGACCATCTCAAACAAAGAATATATTTTTGAGGAGCAGATCTTTAAAATACCACTGCACCTAGAGAACTAAATGAAAGTAATGCAAAAGAAAGCTCCAGGGGAAGTGACCTAATATTAAGTTTCTCAAAAGAGGAGCTATGATCCAGCTCATGCTAATTCTACATGATGAGACTTCTACTCCAAACGACAAAGCTCTTCTGGAGAAATCTTGAACACAAGCATCACTGGTGAAAAAGCATCATGCACAAAATGAAAACCAGTAGGATAAATCACCAAGACACCAATAAGAGGTTCACATGTAAAATCCAAAACTAAGCCTTTTTACTTTCAACTAGGACATGAAGACAAAGTAACAGATTATTAAGAGGAAGAATATGGCACTATCTGCTGTTATGCCTGATAAATGACAGGAACCATCAGATCCCTTAAAGGTCACCATGTAAACAAGGAAAACCAAAAAAAAAAAAAAAAAAAAAAGGTTGTCCTGAGTAGAACATCACACCACCTATACATTTACATGTATGACAGTAGTTTCTTAGGTGCACATGCTTGTGTGTGTGTGTGTGTGTGTGTGTGCATGCGAGCGTTTGTGTGAGACAATATATTGATAAGTATAATACTAAGCAACAAAGATAATGAAGGGACCCCATACATATGTAGTAACCAGTTTGACGATCATCTCCATTTTGGGTATAACCTTCAGTACTCCTATGCCATTATGCAAGTAATAAAAGTTGTCCTTGTCATTTGAGTAAGGACCTCGTACTAAAACTTTTTTGTATTCGATAGTGCATTCATCATTTAGACACTTCTAAAGTGTTTTCCCGAAAATGTTTATTACTTCAGACTTCGTTTAGAAAAGCGCAGGGCACACCGTGGCGCAAAGCGTCCTGGGGCCCCAAGCCTGGGCTTCTTGGATGCAAGGCACAGTTTTACTCAAAATGCTTTAAAATACTCCCAAGCCATATTTTTTTACAAATAAGTTAGACATTTATTCAATTGCTTTCATAAAATAAAGTATTCTAATTGGGGTTCATTATACAAGGAAGGACAGGCACACTATAACAGAGAGGCTGAAAAAGCATTAACAAGGGAAGAAATTTGTTTTGGACTGTACTGTTTCTCTACCTATATATGATTCTTTCCTATATTAAAGATTACATGACTTAAAAAGAATGAGAGGAGGGGAAAAAACCCTACCCCTTCAGTAATACACACTGTCCAGTCCCCATTTACTAATGTCATCCCTAACCAGACCATATTACCGGCAGCCAGAGAAGGTCAGCCGCCAGAGATGCACAAGACAGCATGGCCGGCCTTCTCTGTCTCCACTGAAACACCATTCAAGCCTTTAGTTAGAGCAAAATCCTTACTTCGAAAATTAGGGTTTCAAGATCTAGGGTTCTTCAATTTAGGGTTGAATGCTGAGTAATTCTATGCAATTAACTGAGGTATTTCATTCGAAATTAGGTTCTATGACTAAGCTAAGTGTCGATTCGAGGGAACTCTATTGTTTTGATTGTCAGATCCTCCTTCCTCGCTCTCTACAATGAGCTTCATTCCAGGAACTCCATGAGGCACAAAAGCGCCTCGCCTCACGCCTCCCTTGAGGTGAGCTTGAGGCACACGCTTGGTAGGGTTTATGGAGTCAGTGCACCTGGGGTGGTCTCAGGCGAGGTGTGCTCCTCAGGTGCGCTTTTTTAAACTAAGCTTTCAGACAACCCTCCTTACTGACATAATCTCTTAGTTTCTGCTCTCATTTTTCATTGTAAGTCAATTCCCCTCAGGTTTGTCGTAGTCTAAGTTGCAAAAGTCAGAAGACCTACCAATCTAATAATGCCCTGCTGTTTTGATAATATGATAATATTTATTTTACAGCATGCATTTTCACACAATGGAGATCAAGTATCGCCAGTTATGTGCCCCTCCCCCCCCCCAAAGAACCATTATTAGATCCTTCTAAAACATTATCTTATGATCATGAGCTCATATGAAATAAGTACATTTTTGCTATTTGGTCAGATTTTTCCTTCCAAAATGGACAAATCTAGTCCAAATTTAATGAATGGCAATGAATTCTGTTAACAGACACAGTAACTTTCGATGTAGAAATATGATATTAGAAAAGTCTTAAACATATTTTCAGTTAATAGTATTTTAAAATCTAAATTGAACATTATTCATTAGAAAACTATGATCAAAACATTTTCTTCCCCCATTAACTAGTCAACAATATATGACGATCAAATTGGAATCAATGGTCAAAACAGTTTTTCCATTAACTAGTTTTTATACATGGCATACACGGGTTATGATTGATTCATGAATATCAGTCCATTATTAGGGGACCCCACTTATAGAATATCTAAGATCCACCATTGTACCATGCTTGAATGATAAAGGAACAATCATCTAACACAGAGGTCTTACAAGAAAATGATATAGAACGCTCTAAGAGCAATTCCTATAAAGGAGAATAATTGATGTAGGACACTCTAAGAGCAATTCCTACAAAGGGAAAAATTCACAAAAGAACTTTCACTTCAATTCAATATCAATTCTTATTCATAATCTGCCTTCTTCAATTACATAAAGGGGTTTATATAACCAAGAGGCTAACTAGTATTAGAAAACCTAAATAATAAGATATAAACTAGAACAGGATAAAAATATATAACCTAATATTATCCTAATAGGAAACTAAATCTTAATACAATATCACTAAATATTCTTATTTTGGCTATCCTAAAATATGCTCATAAATGACCTACGAAAATAATAAAAAAATACAAAAGATCTCCAATATCAAAATATTCTAATTTTGTAAATCTTTTTACCCATTTTTTGCTCTTATCCTGCATCAGAAAAGATCTAAACGACAATGTGAAGGGGATTATGTATAATAGAAAATTCAGACAGGGGTTGGGACAGAAGGTAAAAGAAACAGGTTGCTAAGATCCCTAGGCCTTTACAAGATCTTGGAAAAAGTATGAAAGGTGTTTTACAGGTTACGGCTACCAACCCCCCGCCCCCCTCAAAAAAAAAATTCATTCACCGAAGACTTAATCTTTCTGCACTCAAAGAGTGTTATGAGTGCAGCTCCTTCTCGGATTAGTCCCCTTGACTATACTGTTCCTGACCCTTCGCTGCCCAAAAAGACTAGAGTGCTTGATTGATACCAGAATCATCAAGAAGCACGATCAACAACAAATCCAGTGGTTCGTCAAGTAGGAATATTATCCTGCTGAATAGTGAATATGCTGCTTGGAACTCTGCCACAAAAATGGAGATTCATATCCAGACTTGATTGTTGTGGACAATGATCAACTAGAGTAGGGGTATTGATACGGTCCGCATGGGAAAGTCTCAGAACGGTAAAATATCAAAGGAACAAACAGCTGAGCTGAACCTGGTATAGCGTTCACATCTGCTGGAGTGATAATGGAAGAAAAAAACAATGGGGTGTGGTGGGAGCTGCAAAATCTTTGGTCTCCCTTGTCATCTTTCCTGATGTCACCAGTTTTTTTTAAGGAATTTAGAGAGGAAATATTCATTGGGGTCTATTGAGAGAGGCAGCTTGCTTATAGAAGTGGCTAATTATGATCAATTAGGACAAATGAAGAAATTTATCTCTCTCTATATATCTAGCTCTACTTCTCTAGAATTCCAACTCTCAGATTCCCAACTTTTGCAAAAGTTATCTTTCAACCTTCACCAACATCTGTAGTTCTGATTTGATTCTGACCCCTTTCTTTTGCCCGGGGGGGGGGGGTTGATCAGTGAATCAAAGGCATATTTGAAGGAAACCAAGGAGAGATACTACACATGCGCAAAAGTGGAAAACTACAAAGAATCATGCCCTCAAGTTCTCATGCATTGTATTATCTACAAAAGAACCAAGCATCGTTCACAATTAAGCACTTAGCCTAAAACTCACAAAATTATCAAATAATCAGATCAGGATTGATCATGAGCTACTTGAGCAAACCTTCTAAAATTTGCATCAGGTCACTGGAGGGAAACATTCTGCCAAGCTCCGAAAAGCAATCTCCAAAGTCAACTCTACAGTCAGCATTCAAGTATGTTGGCATCCAACCACGATAATCAACCTCATACTTCATTCTAACTATTCCCTTCCAAATCTTGCCATTCTCATCCACTGCCATGGCCAATCATTTGGAGGGGCTTCACCAAAAGTAAAGGATTTTTTAATACCCACAATCCTTGGATAGGTTCTTCTTTTAGATGACCTCCAGCGGCAAAGCTCCCATGATGAAGCGGCAAAGAAGAGGCAGAAATAAGTTATGATGCATAGACTCAAGTGTCAAGTATCTCCCCACAGAGATGCTTGAAAAATTAAGCCTACCAATGTTCCCAAACCAATCCAAAATACTCTTTTTTCAAACTTACCGCCCAACAAATAGCAAATGCAACCTGTTGGCAACAAAACCAATATCATGATGCAAGATGCTAGACAGGCAGAAGCTGAACATTTGTCTAGCGAAGGTTAGAATCCTTTGAAAGGTCAATTCTCAATGCCAAAATAACCTCCAGCCATGTGAGCATCCCTCAAAGATTGAGAGCTTGATCCCACAGACTATGACAAGAAATAATAGCGTCATCTGCAATATAGAGGCTAGTTATGATCACCATATTCAGAGATTCCCTATTAACCAAAGTATCAATCCAGCTTGATAAGTAAAGAAGATCATCTACACAAATCTTCCTTGACTGGCAAAAAGAGAGGAGAAAGGCGATCGCCTTGTTTGAAGCCTTGGCCTTAGCAAATAAATAGGAGAACCATTCATGTGAATGGTAAGGAAGAGATTAAGTGCGCCAAAAGACAGCCATTACTACTGATGCCCGTTTTTCCCCAGAAGCCCTTTTTTTGGTGACTTATGCTAAGAAGCACATAACACTGTTTTGAACCAAAGAATGAATGTGGGATTGCAATACGTAATCTTGCCAGGATCCCGGAACACAGGGGTAGGTTCATTCGGGATGCTAACTAGGACTACAATTCAGAGTAGAAATTATTTCGTGTCGCTTTTCTACTAAGGGCCAAAATGTGCTTTTTAATTGGACAATATTTTTATGATCACTTAAATAAATGACATGCAGCCAGAAAAAAGTAACTTTATATTTCATGCCTTTACTACTTGGAATTCACGTGAGCAAAACAAGAATCTTGGCGGGGAAAACAAAAAGAGTAGAATTAGATGTGTGGGCCTAGGCCCAGAACACGTGAACTCAATTAAGGCACAAAACTTTAAGGCTTGGTCATTGTACAGTTGTACTGTTATTACAATTCATTAGTCAAAGCTCAGAACCCCAGATTGAAGCTAACCCTGGCAAGACAGAAAGCGGGGCAGGGAGAGAGAGAGTGAAGGCCTACTCGCAGACTAGTCATGGGCGTTCTACTGCTTCTGCTTTATCTGTGCCACTTCTTGTGGACATGAGAGGTAAAGAATAAGTAAACACGCTTAACATAATTTTCATTTTCATAATAGCAAAAAGAGAATTATGTAAAGGGGATCTTGATACAACTTGTAACATATGAAAAAGTATGACAATGAGGATAAACACAGTGCTTTGGAATTAATTTTTGAGTACCTTCAATATTTCAAGATCAGCATTAACATTTCCATCTCATTTTTCATTCATTCTTTTCCTTAATTCTTTTTTTTTTTTAACTTTTTTTCATTACGCATAAACAAAATCCATAGAAACAAACTTGTTTCTGTATTTAATTAATATTTTTGGTTTCTTTCTTTGCATCACTAACTATCTAGACGAAGAATTTGGGTTCTAAATAAAAATGAATCAAAACCCAGAATTGTTTTTAATCAAAATGTGAAGTGTCAAGTAAATTTTTCTGTGTTTGGTGTAGGATTTCAAAGTAAAATATTTTACATAAAATATGCATTCAAACTGCAAAGGAAGTTGTATTATTCAGAATAATAATAATAATGGTGATAAAAATAAGAAGAAAATGAAATTGGAAGCAGCTACTTTAAGGTGATGGGGCTAAGGTTTTCACCTGAACTGGCATTGATTGAGGAGATTATGCAGCTGCTTTAAGGATTGTTGAAGTCTCTATCATTGGCCCTTGCTCTTAATGGAGGGGGATGCTGGGAAAGTAGGGGCAGATGGAGGAAGAGGTTGGAAGGGACAATGGGTTAAAAAAAAGGGCTGCAGTAGCCACCGATCGCTCAGCAACACCAGTGGTGGGACATCCGGCAGCTGAACAGCCTACCATTGACCTACCTCTGGCGGCTGAGGATAGTTGTATGGTAGTGCTTATGGTGGTGGAGGGGTTGAGAAGGGTAAGAAGGAAAAAAAAAAAGCGAAAAATAAAAATTAGGATATAATGGTCACTTTAGGACTAAAACATGAGAAACATAATTATGTCAGGGTACTTGAAATTTAATTCCAGAACCATGGGTTTAGAGAAAATTAATGCACTAAATGGCAAAACCCCCTGGTACAAAAAAGTAAACTTTCCCCAAAATAAAAAAGCCAATGGGACCAACAAGCAACACTGATGGAGAAGGATGGAGATAAAGGAAGACAAAGTGGAATGAGCAATTGTGGAAAGTAAATTAGACAAATAGGATAAACGGCAGAATCAAGCAGGGTACACAACATAATATAGACTTTTATAATCATCACTCCTAGTATCATTGGGTGCAAAAATCGCCTCTAAAATCACCTTTGTGAAAATGGAAATAAAATCCAGTATGGCTGGTTAATTATGTTACGAGGGCTTAACTGAAGTACATGTTCAACCGTCAAACTTGCCCTTTTTTTCAAGAAGTTTCGCATGCTTTTGGCCTAAAATGAAGTACCATATGTCCATTCTCATGTTCGTATTAAAGTGCAATACTAGTGACTGAAGTGTAATGAGGAGTCCAAGGCAACTGTCCAAGTAACATGTCCACACTGATGTGCATAGCTCCCCCCCCCCCCCCCAAAAAAAAAGTTAAAGGCTATGATACATTTCATATGGCAGAACCCAGCATCAACCATAGCAATTTTTATTTTTGTTATTTTTTTTTGGGGGGGGGGGGGGATGACCATTCTCACGTATAGCATTCAATTAAACAAATTCCTGTGACGCTACCATCATTGCCTAAATGCCCCAATGAATGTTGAGGAGAGAAAAAACATGGGCAATGGAAGACCACAGAAGGGCACTAAAATAATTAAGAATTATACAACGCACACCAAAAAGAAAAAAGATACCTACAAGTTAAAAATATTAGTAGTTTTGAATCTTCCCTCAAATCCCAAACAAGCCATTGGTAAATTCTCCTTGGTAAACCATCTCATTTAACAGATGAAAACTCTATCAACATAGAAATGTTCTGTTTTCACTAGTTTCAAAGGTCTCAATAGAAAAGGACCAAAAAGGATGAGAGGCCGTATTTTCATATGAAATAAGGGTAATATCCATATAAAAAATGTGATGGAAATGACAAAAACAATTTGTCCTGAAGTTCGAAACACTCCTTGGAAGTGTAAACATGAAAGTTACATGAATGGAAAGGAAAGAAAATATTATTCTCATACAAGTTCTAGTATATATTCAGCAACAGAAAGGGAAAGCAATGTTCGTGGAGTAACCCCAATCTCGATGCTTCTTGTTATAACTACGGCCATAGTTTGCTCTAGGAATTATAGAAGATAACTTTTTTTCTTTCTTCTTCAAGACTACTTCTTTATCATAAGAAACTGGAAGTGAAAATACACTAAAGATTTTGGATTAGATATATATTTTCCTTAGAGACTTCCAGAAGAAGAATTTTCCAGCTCACCACAACCACCTCTGCGTTTTCAAGAAGTCATGTTTTTAGGAACTTGATCCCAAGGAAAAATCAAAGAGAGGACAAGCAAACAGAAGTTTTTATTTTTTGAGAAAAGGCACAAGAGGAAATGAATTCAGAAAAAAAAAAAATGCACGATGTTGTGGACAAGCTATGCAAACAACCATCGTAGATACTCAACGCAAGGTTTTTATTATTCTATTTTCAGGTGAACAAGGTCCAGGATGGTGGAAAATGCTTATGTTGTACTGGTAGTAGACCTAACCAAATTGTCAGCCAGGTTGAGGGTTGATTGGTAAGGTTTTCTCGACCTTGGCACCACCCGAACCTCATGTGGGTTGGCATACTGCCAACCTTGACCCTGACCTTACGGGTAATCTCAAACCTTCTCTATATAGAAAATGAGATTTTTCACTAAGTTGCATTTTCATCACAAAGTTCAACACCAAACACCCTTCTTAACGAAAGGCCAAGCAATAATATATATTTCAATGAAAATTATCGTAATTACAAACATTCTAATACGTAATTTAATAACTATAACAATTAATTCATTAAAACAACTACTTCAAATATCAGATAGGGAGCGTGAAGGACAGAGGGTCCGCCAGACTTAAGTAGGGCAATGGAAGCAGGGCTAAGATGAGGCAAGAAAGTAGAAAGCCAAAAGGCTCTGAATAAATGAAACCCAATGTTTTTTGTTTTTATTTTAAATTTTCGAATCAGAGGGTCAAAACCTTTACCCGTGCCCAACCCTCAGCACAATCCAGCACCCTAAATTTGAGGCTCTAAGCTGGTCAGAAGCCCTTTTTTTGTTTTTTTTTTTTAAAAAAAGTCAACCCTGACCCTCATTTCTAGAGGTCATGTTGATCAGGTTTAATTGGGAGTGACAAGAATCGAGCCCAACCAGAGCCTCACCTAAGTACAAGAGATATTAATAAGGCAACAGCTGTTATCCAAAAGCAATCCTCCCTATTTTGGTATTTATGGGCCGTATGGCAATGGGCCATGAACGTCATCCAAACTTGCTAGACACACTTCACTCAAATATGTCTAGATCCTATTTCTTGGACCCCATGAGTCTTAAGAAGTTCAAGGTTTAAAAAGGTCTAGATAGATCAGTCACGGTCTGACACCAAATTTTTTCATACCAAGACATGACCAAATCCATGTGCAAACTAGACAATTTTTGTAACATATTAAAATTTTATTTCTTAGTTTCTAGGCATTCTCGTATTTTTCCTTGTGTTGTGGTTGAATATAGCCCTCTATGTGAGAACTTGAGCACTTTGTTGTCAAAAGTCATAGTAGTAATTGTAACAAATTTACTGCACTTTGCAGTCAACACCCAAAACTTAAGAATGTAGACGAGTCTACCTAGGGACCAAGGTTGCATCCCTAACAAGCAGTTCATGGAGACAACAGCAAGAAAAGAAACAAGGAGACAGAAAAAGGAAGTGCTAACATAAAGAAACCCATTTAAGACCCACTGTAATACTTAGGGCATGTTCTTTTTTTTTTGTTTTTTTGGGGTAAGTAACACTTAGGGCATGTTCTTTTCAACTTATGGTAAGCACTTATCATTAGCATTCAACACATTTCAGCACAATTCAGCACTTGTAAAATTACTTAATTGATTAGATTGTGATTAAATCCAAATCACGCATTCATTATCAATAATTGGGCTTATTTTAATAATAATATAAACATGTTTATTATTGTTATTGTCAAATTCGTTTAAACTAAAAAAAATTACATTGTGCAACAAAAAAAAATGTTCTATACTTTTAAGTATAATATAAAAAATATTAACAGTATTATATTCGCAAAATGCATATTATTTGATGAATTAATGTCAACACATAGATTTGACATAAATTATGTAAAATTGCACACTTATTTAAAGAATGTAATTAAAATTAAAAGTAAAAGACAAATTTTTATATCTAGTATATTCTTACATCTAATTTTTACCCTATCTCTTGATTAAATAAAAAAAATTTACCCTATATTGCTCTCCTCCTAACAACCTGCTAATAAATTAAAATTACTTTATTACTTAGAACACCAGCCCCTCCATTTACTACACTATCTATTGATAATGTCGACTTCTAATTTACTAACAACTATCTAAAAATGTGTATTTCAGGTATTTCTAATTATAATTATTTTCAAAATTGAATTAATTTTGCAATTCATTGCTAAGGATACATGAAATTATTGTGTTAATAGTAGCCACTACAAATTGAACATATATTTGCAAATTATTTGTCTATTATATGTATCATTTAACAAAGTCTTTGAAATTTAATTTACAATAACCACATCATATAAAATACAACTCATTTGAAATGATCATATTCTACCATTACGTACATAAATATGTATTTACAAGTTCTCATTTTGGGCATATACAATAGCTACACTATATACATATATTTCCTTGCTTAATTACAATTAACCCCTAATTATGTAAACTCATTCAGCACCATTCAACATGTTTATGTTTCAACATGATTTAGAAAGAAGCACCAATATGTACTTATTAGTCCAAAAGAACGTTAGTTCCAACTGACTTGGGTTTGGATCCCGTTTTCCAAGCTCAATGAATCTCGAATGGTCTAACTTTCAAGTAAGTTAACATAGCTAGGATCACTCTGGAATGCTAAACGAGTTTGGGATCGCAATGAGCAATTTTGTAAGGATACCAAATTGCAAGGGTGGGTTCATTCAGGATGCTATTTTGGATGATAATTCAGTATTAAAGTTTGTTTGGATAGTCAAGAAAAATGACGAAAATTAGCCTTAAAAAAAAATTTATTATTTAATAAGGACAATATAACAATTACACTGACAATTTGCGTCCAATGGAATAAATCATTACTAACATAATTTAATACAGTGAAAAGATATGCTAGGACTTCATTAGGGCTTGGGATTCTAAAGCATACTATTTAAATATTATCACAAATTAGTTTAATAAAATTGGTATTCAGCAGCTAGTTTTTTAATGAGTAATCAACAGATGTATACATATAAAGGGGATCTCACTCATGTACAAAACGGGCAGTTGCAACAATCTTATCTACAAAATCCAAAAAATATCACTTTGAACATCTTTCACTCTAGCTATAAAAGGTATCCCAAAAAAAATATAGGTAAAATTCTTGATAGTATATGGTATTGCCTTCAAAATTTGAGGATTCTTTCCTTCCAAGTATTCTACCAAATTGCCAATAGAATCACTTTCCAAATACCAAATACCCCATGCTTTTTCAACCATCTTCTCCAAGCATCCAACACAACTCTATACAACTCTCATAGTCGTACGTTGCATCCAACTAACCCACATCAAAGAACGACAAATGCGAAAGTAAAGAAACCAACAAACAATGCACAAGGAGGCACTATGCTAATTCTTCCTCCCCAAGACACACATAGGGCATCAACTTTTCTGGTAAAATTTTCTCCTTCTAAGCATATATGTAGGAATCTTTCTTTTGGCCCCCAACCAAGCAAAAAGCAAGCTCTTTCTTAATATGTGGGTAACTAGAAATAACTTTTTCAACTTCCAATGGTGTGGCAACTAGTCAATATATTCTTCACCCTAAGGCTCTATAAACAAAAGAATATTTATGTAAAAAAATTATAATGAAGAAACTTTCTAAACTTCTGTATGAATCTCTCTTCCCTTCTCCCCCATCCTCTCCATCTCATATTTCCCTTAAGTTTCCTTCTTCTTTGAACCCATGCTCATCTTGTTGTATTCTCCTTTGTTGCCTCCATTCTTGTCCTCCTACACAATTGTCCTCTAAGCCTCCCGATCCTACATTTGACTCTTCTATTTCTTAAATTGTCTTGATTTCCTCCTCAGCTAGCCTAGTCTCAATTCAATAATGCTATGCAAGTAGTGGTGAAAACTGTAAAGGGTGAAAGATAAACAAGATATATCAAGTGTAAGTCAAATCCATTTCTTAAAATATTTTCTCAAATGAACACAAAAAATGGCTTCGCAATACTACCAATCTAGGATGCAATCCTATGCATTTTGGAATGTGACCAAACCATCATCTGGATGCGGATCATTCGTCACATATTCTAAGGGTTGGTGAATTAGCTAAATATGATCCAGACCAAAAAAGGCCATAGTTCGAGGTCAATTCAACAGACAAAGATCCATATTCATCCCACTTACCAAAATATCATGCTATATTCATTTAACTAGGCTTCCAATTTTCCTAGCTTCAATTCAATGTGTTTTTAAAATTTTCTAAACTCTTTAAGCATCCGTTCAAAAAGATTTTCTTTGAAGGTATCTCAAAAATAATCTCCCTACTTATAAAGGGTGTAGTTATTCATTTGGATCTTTGCAAACCCTCAGCAAGATGTACAATGAGTTATTGCTGCTGTATAACTAAACTTATGCACATTAGAGAATGTCCTCCTATATTAGCTCCTAAAACTTAATAATAAAATGTGTATTTATCACCAAAAACCAAAATCACAAGAAAAAAATAATCATGAAGCACAAAAGAAAGAACTCAAGATACCTCATCCCTGTCATAGTTGTCACCACTGTGAGGGTCAAATAGAACATCACCAGTTGCCAGCTCAAAACAGATGCAAGCAAAGGACCACATATCAGCAGAAGTGGAATATTTTGATCCAAGGATCACTTCGGGACACCTATATTGCCTAGTTTGTATATCATTTGTGAACTGTTTGTACGTCCAACAAGCATTTCCAAAGTCAACCAATTTACACTTGAGGTCAACAGACTCCAACAGTTTCGTTCTGGTGGATCGGCTTCCTCGCTTATGGTTTGTACTTCCTCCGGATGTTCCCTTCAAACCATCAGCATCTGATGATCTATTCACAATGTTAGAAAAATTCATTTGGACTTCCATACAATCCATATTTGAACTTTTTACAATGATCATGCAAACCATACTCCACCTGATGCTTGGGCATCCTGCTCAGATCCAACAGAAACTTCCTTCCCTGCACAACCTTGGGCAGCAAGCTTAGCTTTCCTTCGGATCTTTTTCTTCTGATTCTTCGTCAAATCGCCATTTGATGCTTTACCATCCTTTGCTGTTCCAGAATCATAAATGTTTTTATCTTTGCTACCAGGAGGAATAAGAGGAGCTCCAGACTTTCTTGGGTCCTTTGATGGGTCTATCATTGATAATAGCAAAATGTTTTCTGGCTTTAAATCTGTGTGTATGATGGACAGTTGCTTATGCAAATAATCCAACCCAACCAAGATGTGATAACATAGCTCCTTCACCTTGGCAATAGGCATTCCACGATAGTCTGTATACTTTATTAATGTTAAAAGATTATCACCCAAATACTCAAACACCATACAAACATGCTGTCCATTGGGACCAGAATGCTTGAAATGATCCAAAAGCTTCACCACACACTTCTTATCATCTGGGTCTCCTTCTGCAATCTGTTTCAATATTGTTATCTCATCCATTGCCGCCTCAGTGTAATGTTGTGCACTTTTTTGTACTTTCAATGCCACATACCGCTAATGCAATAAACAACCAATCAGAAGAACAGAATAAGATTTTCATGAGAATAACAGGGGAAAGTGGGAAAGAAAGAAACAACTCTTTGAAAATTAGAAATGGCTCACAACCCAAAATCTTGAACAAGGAGGTGAGGGCACGAATCGAACATAGGAAATGTCGCTCAAAATGCCCCATAGGAACAAATATTTCAAAGAAAGACCTAACAGGACTAAACAAATCAATCAATGCAAAGCATCTGAACAAAACATCAGACTAGCCAGGAATATCTAGTGAGAAGCTCCAAAATGCTTCCTTTAACACTATGGTACACCATTGTAGATTTAGATCACAAGACAATGAAAATCCAACACCTAATGAGAACTTCCAAAACGCTTCTTCAAACACTGATATGTCATTTGAGCATGGGAAAAGTTCCACAAACAAAGCACACCACAAGTCCAACACATTGAGCACATGCCACCAGGTATACATAAAATTACTCATGTGGCGAAAAGCACAAATTAATCATCCTATTGATCATGAAAAGCAGACACAGAGAAGGACCGTGAACCTCTGGCAAAGCTCTCTCTAAAATACGAGGGTTTTAACAATAAGGACCCAATAACTCCAAACCTTTCAAAGACAAAGCAATTCAGCACTCAAAATACGTTATCCTTAAATACTTCACTTGAAGTGCATCGACAAAAAATCAAAAGGAAAAGATATGATAAAGCTAGAGGAATAAAGAAGAGCGAGAAAGAAGGAGGGATATACCGAATGTTTGGTGTCCCAAGCGAGCCAAACAGTGGAAAAATGGCCCCAACCGAGCTTGCTCTGAACAACGTAAGTTCCATGCTTGAAAGTATCACCGATTCTGACGGCATGGTAGCCTCCTCTCCTGTAATCCTCGGTGCCCTCGTCCTCCGACGTGTAGTCGCTCCCACTGCTCTCGCTCACCACCTCATCCTCCGCCCTTTCTCTCTCCTCAGGCTGCTCCGCCACCGACCGTCGGCCCTCCATATCCGTTGACGACGTCGGAGAGGTTTTGGTCTTTTCCAGATGGCAGATGGAAATATCAGTCACAGCGGAAGAAATTAGGTGAATCTTTCTTCCTTCTGATTTACCAAATTATTAAAGTACACCGCGATGCAGGTGGCGGACGCGGAGCTGCCCACAAAAACGCGTCAATTTGTCTGGTGAGAAAGCGAGAAAAATAAAATTGTTTTGCTAGGGTCAATTCAGGACCTTGAACTGCATTCATTAAGCTTTCGAAAATAGTTCTAATGATTCACCATTTGGTGTGACTTATTTTCTTTAGCATGGGAAGCATTTTTTATTAAATTTTGTAGCAATTTCATTTGATGCTTTCCTAAAAAACACGAACCTATAAAATTCAAATTGTATGCATTTATTTGAAGTTTAAATTGTCAAAAAAATACAATGAAAAATATCCCTTATACTAAAGAAAATAAACATTTCCAACAATGGGATCACTGGACGCTATTATTAAGGGTTGGATTAATGGCACCCAATATCTATAAATATTGGAATAATAGCATCCAATGTTCCAATTTTTCTATTTTTGTTATAAACTTAAAAAATGTGCATGCGACGGATGAATTAATTAATTTAATACAACAACAGTCACTATCCATCTAGATATTGGCCCTATTCAGCAACGGTTTTAAAGGTCAAAACAAGATCGATCAGTAACTAGTGATCGGTAAGCTAATATTTGAACTAGCATTTGGAGTACGTTTAACATTTCAACAACGTTACTAAAAGCTAATAAAATTAGCTTTTGACTTTCAACGATGGTGTTTCACATTTTATGGTCAAAATAACTGTTTTTAATACTATATTTCGCAAAATAACCTTATTTTTTAAAATTAATTTACATTAAACAGATAATACAATAGCTAAATTTACCGAATATATTCTGTTTCAGAAACTTTCCGAGTGCTGCTAAAGGTGACGCGGGATGAAAGAACGGGCTTACATGACGGCACATACAGATCAGCTGATGGTCCTCTCCTTTAATGCTGGACCTGCAAAAAAGGCATCATCGGGTTGTGGTTCGGGGAATGCCTCTTTGACGGTCAAGTCAAAGGAGAGTCCCAGTCAAAGATAAAAGCAATAAAGAGAGAGAATGTCAGAAATATAGGGAATTGAGTGTCAATCCTTTTTCCGAAGTAGATAGGTGAGTATTTATAACTCCTGTAGTAAGTGGTAAAATGGTAATTTCACGCTGAAAACCCCCCAAATGGGCTGCTAAGCCTCAAGGGTGCCACTAGGGCCCACTATGCCTGACTGGGCTAGGCCCATGGTTGGGAACGAGTGGGCCTTCTTAAGAAAATCATATTTTCTGAATTATTTAGCCTTCACATTGTACCTGTATGTATGCCTGTATGGATAGTCAGATGAAATGTGGAGTGTATCTGTGCAACAGAGGCCGGCGGGTCTCAAAAAACGCCCTGATTTTTGTCGGTTACCCTTTCTTGAGCTGACACTTGGCTGTCGGTCAGGGGTTTGCTCGGACTTTTGAGGCAACCCTGATTTTCGAGGCTAGACGGCGGCATGGGAACTCGTCCACTTTTGGAGTATAGGATGGTATTGTTTTAGAGCCACACTTCATGCTTTGTATGTGAATTTCCCTTGCGTAAAGGCATTTTAAGATGCGGCTCCCTCATTGGCTGACGACGGATGAGATGGCTCTCTCTGTTCTAGGGAACTTCAAGTGGCACCACAGGGAGGTAGCATTTCCTCCTCTACCTCTCCTGTCTGATCATGAGGACCTCTGCTCGAGTTTCGATCTGGCGGTGGCTGAGGAGTATGCCCAAGACTACGGTCTTCCCGAGACACCCCAGGTGGTGTTCCTTGCGATGCTCCTTAATGACGCCGTGAAGTTGGGCATTCCGCGGATGGATAATTGGCATAATGGAGTCGGCCCTCAAAGAGTTGCAGTGGAGCACCTTCCAGGCATGGTAGGATGCAACAGGAGCAGAATCTTGGATGTCCGCCATCAGGAGGCGTACAGCGATCAAGATGAGGAGAAGAGCTCAGGGTCTAAAGGCGCGTCCTCCCTCCCTAGTGACGACAATGAAGAATAGAGTCCTGTCCTGTAGCGTTTGTTTAATGCGCATTACCTTTTCTTCCATCCTGTCTTCCTCCTTTTTTTTGTGTACTCCTTGAACGTTCATAATAAAATGATGGCCTTCCTTCGTAGAGCCTCGCCCTTACTCTTGTACTTTTGCTTGCTTAACTTGGCCTAAGGGTCATGCCACCGAGGGTTGATCTTTTGTTGTTTTGCGGTCGAAAGGCCACGACTCTTGAGGCTCGGTTCCCACATCCATGGCTGGAGTGAACGGCCTTAGGACCCTTCTACAGGGTTGTAAGCCCCCTCGTTTGGGGATTAGCGACATCCAAGGTAGCTATTGAGTACTTTGGTGCCATGTTGCATGGGCGAAGTGGTACCATGGTCTCGGGACCACCTTAGGGGGTGTGTTGTCTTTTACTTCCCCCGCTTCCCTTTATAAAGATGGAGTGGGAATCCTCGTGAAGAGTCACTTGAGCACGCTCCCGAATCTTCTTTAGAGAGAGAGACAAGGATTCTAGAGATAGAAACTCTGCTCTCCCCTTTATCATGGCTTTTTCCCCTTTTTGCGATACTGAGGAGATGGCCGATCACGTTTGGGAGACTTTTAAATGGCATTTGAGGAGGCCTCGCGTCCTTCTCGCCCGCTCCCTGAGGATTACCGGGCCTATGCCCGAGTTTCACTCTACCTGACGTTGAGGAGGCAATGCGCAACTTTGACATTCCTAAAATCGTCTAGGCCACTTTCTATGCTATGGTGGTGAACGACGCTGTGAAGTTATCCGCAGTGAGCAGGGACATGGCCAAGGCCCTAAGGTCGATCTTCAAAGGTTTGTGGTGGACTACTTTCAAATTCTGACTGAGTGCCAACAAGCATGCCCTTTCTGGAGGCGCAGCTCCGCCGACAGGCCCATCCTGGAGGTGGCCCCGGGCCAGTGAACGATCAGGAGGAGAGTTGGGGTTCGAATGATGCCTCGTCCCCTTCTGGTGATGAGGAGTAGTCTTAGGTTTCTTTTGTAGCTCATGCCTTTGTCGCATTTCTCATCCTTGTAAGGTTGGTTTTGACAATGATAATCGAAGGTTGCCCCTCTACGCTAGGGCTTGATTTCTTCCCAAATGTTTTAATGCTTTTCCCCCTGTAATACTTTCACATAGCTATGGCGACCAACTTCCATTCTTGTCAAGCCCCTGGCCCTTTATGGGGGCTGGGGGTGTAGCTCCCATCGCTGGGGTTACGTTTGAAGTCCTAGCGACCGGCCTTGGGGTCATATTCCTGAGCTCTCGGTCCCTGCAAACTCGAGGCAGTCGGCCCACGGGGTATACCGCAGGGCCGCGAGCTCCTTTTGGGGGTTTGGAGATGTTTGAGGCAGTCTCGAGTATGCGAGTGCCACGTGGCGTAAACAGAGTGGTGTCGTAATTTTGCCACCTCTTCGGGGGGCGCTTTGTCCTTTATTCTACCTACCTCCTTCTATAAAGGTGAAGTGGAACGTCTCGTGAAAGATCACTTAACCAGTCTTCTCACCCTTTGTAGAGAGAGAGAGAGCGAGTGAGTGTGATAGAGAGAGAATCTAACCATGGTATTTCCTGACTTCCTTAACACCGAGCAAGCAGCCGATTACGTTAAGGCGACCTTCCTTTAGCGTTTGCGGGAGATCTCTTGTCCTTCTCGGCCACTTCCCGAGAACTACCACGGTCTTTGCCCTTACTTCGACCTTGACATGGACGAGGAGTCTGCCCGAGACTTCCGCATTCTCAAGATGACTCAAGCCGTCTTTTATGTCATGGTGCTCAACGATGCTGTGGAGCTGGGAGTCACGAGTGGGGTCATGGCCGACGCCATGATGTTGGTTCTGAAATGTCTGAACTGGGATATCTTTGAATCTTAGTTGGGGAGGAATGAAGAAGCTCTTGGAGAGCATAGATCCAAAGGCTTGCTAACCCGGGGGCCGATCCTGCTCCGACGGGTGACGCAAAAGAAAACTTGGAGTCGAGTGATGCCCCTCCTCTTTCCAGTGATAAGGAGTAGGCGTAGGGTTCTTTTATATCTCGCTTCTTCATTGTCTTCTTTATCTTTGTAAAAGTTGATCTGCAGCTGCTCACAATGGTTATGAGAAGTTGTCCCATTCCGTATGAACTTTGTTTTCTTTTTAATGTTCTTGTGTTCCTCTTTACATGATACTCCCATATGGGCTTTGTGACAAGCCCCTAGGTCGTGCCGGGAGGCTGTTAGTCCCTTCTAGGGGACTAAGTGAGTAGCGCCCGTCCCATGGCCGCGCTTAAAGACCTCGGCTCTTTCCGGGGGGTAGGGGACACGACGACCGGCCCTAGCTCATGCTGTTGGATCACCTGCCCCCTTTGGGGGCTAGAGTTATTCCAATTGGCCTAGAGTCTGTGCTTAAAGACCCTTAGCCCCTATTAGAGTTAAAGGCATAGCGACCTACCCTAAGGCCATACTTAGGGAGTAGCGCCCAGCCCTGAGCCCAAGCTTAATGACCCTTAGCTCCCATTGGGGCTAAAGGTGCAACGACCGGCCCTGAGGCCATGCTTAAAGATCCTCAGCTCCCATTGAGGCTAAAGGTGTAGCGCCCGGCTCTGAGGTTGAGCTAAAGGACTCATAGCCCCTATTTGGGCTAAAAGTGTAGCGACCGGTCCTAAGGCCGTACCTAAGGATCCTTAGCCCCATTGGGACTAAAGGTGTAGGGCGCAGAGGCCGAGCATCAGGACCCTTAGCTCCTATTGGGGCTAAAGGTGTAGCGACCGGCCCTGAGGCTATGCTTAAGGAATCTTAGCCCCCATTGGGGCTAAAGGTGTAGCGCCCGGCCCTAAGGCTGACCTTAAGGACTCTTAGCCCCCATTGGGGCTAAAGGTGTAGCGAATGGCCCTAAGGTCGTACTTAAGGATCCTTCGCCCCCATTGGGCCTAAAGGCGTAGCGTCTGGCCCTAAGGCTGAACTTACGGACCCTTAGCCCCGTATTGGGGCTAAAGGTGTAGTGACCCTTAGGGCCGCACTTAAGGACTCTTAGCTCCCATGGGGACTAAAGGTGTAGCGACCGGCCCTGAGGCTGTGCTTAAGGATCCTTAACCCCTATTGGGGCTAAAGGTGTAACGCCCGACCCTAAGGCTGAGCTTAAGGAGGTGTAGCAATCGATCCTGAGGCCGCGCTTGAGGACCCTTAGCCCCCCGTGGGGACCAAAGGTTTAGCGACCGGCCTATCGGCCATGCCGTTAGATCCTTAGCCTTCTCTAAGCCATCACCATAATGGGCAGTTCCTAAGACGAGTGATCAAGTCCTTAATCTTCAGTTGGTTACGTGGCGCTATGGTGGCACGTGTTGGGGGTTGAGCAGTGTTCCGTTTCCTCAAGCACCTGGGGAGGGCGCCTCCCTTCTTCCTCCCCTACTTCGCTTACATAAGCAAAGTCTGGTTCTTTGGGGGCCCTTATTTCATCTTGCCCTCAAATCCTTGCCTAGAGAGAGAAGCAGATTTCTAGAGAGAGAAGCTATGCCTCTCCTTCCTAATTCTCCTTAAATTTCACTGTAGCATCTTTAACCCTTCCCTTTGAATCTTCAAGGGGTTTGAGTGTTTCTTCAATCCTTCCCTTTGAATCTTCAAAGGGTTCGTGTGTGCCTTTAACCCTGTCTTCAACACCATCTTCAACCACGTTATCTTTCGCAAGTACGCCTTTCGTGCCTCCTTTGAGGGTTGTTACTGTATTATATTTGTGTAATCATGTCTTCATCCTATTCATTAAGCGGGGACATTCCTCAGTTTCCAAGCCTCCCGGCCCTAATTAATGGCCAGGCGGTCATGCGCATTCCCCTAAAGAATCAATTTAGGGAACCTTAGAAAATCCATTACGCGATACCGATCTTTGCGCCCGGCATCCCCTCGTGGTCTAGCTGCGAATACTCCTCTACTCCTAGTATCCTCAGCATTGAGGAGGATGGTGTCTATTTATAGGAAATTGATGTAGCGGTTAATCATATGCATGACTTTCAGGAACGCAGGATGGCCAAGATCAGGATGGCCGGCCGACTGAGGAGTCCAGACGAGTTGCTAGCCGAGGGAACTTCCGAAGGTAATCTTCGCTCCGCCTCGGGCTCCCATAGGTCGAGAGTAGAGGTTGAGTCTACCAGTACTAGCTCCTCATCGGGGGAGGAAACAAGTAGCTCGAGAAAAGTCGTACTCAAAAAGAGGGGTCGTGCTCGGGAAGAGCCGACTCGTGAAGTTGTGGCTGAGGGGATGGTCTTCCCCAGGACTCCCGAGTGCTCGGATATCCAGGATGGGCCGAGTACCCACTTCCCCAACCCAAAGGTCATGGCCTCCCTGAAGAGGTCGGTGCTAGAGGAGAAGTATCTCTTGCCCACGGGGTATAAGTTCATAATCCCTAAGGCGGACGCTACTGTAAATAAGCCACCCCCCAAATGCATAGCGATTTACAGGGCGACCTTTCCTTACGACGTCGGGTTCCCGCTCCACTCGGTCATTGTGGAAATCTTGAATAAGTACGAATTGGCGCCTACATAGATTGTGCCTACGTCTTGGCACAACATATGTTCTTTCATTGCGATATGCAAGTTGCATGGGTTAACTTACACAGGCCGTGTGTTTGAATTGGTCCATATGGTCCAAAGGGCTCCCAGTGAGACTG
Source organism: Carnegiea gigantea (assembly GCA_029747015.1). Classification (NCBI taxonomy): domain Eukaryota; kingdom Viridiplantae; phylum Streptophyta; class Magnoliopsida; order Caryophyllales; family Cactaceae; genus Carnegiea; species Carnegiea gigantea. Next base: position 271,598 of record JAKOGI010000536.1, on the reverse strand, counting down.
GGGGGGACCTTGGGTGGTATTGTTTCAGTAATAAAAAGGGTTTCATGACAGCCATCGAGGAGAAGTCCAAAGTTAAACATTAGAAATATGACTTTCTTTTCATACGTCGGGAAATGGGTTAAGGAGATCTTCCCAATTGGACCGATGGGAAGCCGATCTGGAGTCCTTTTAGAGAGTCGACGGAGGTCGAGGCAAAGACGGCCCACTACTTCCACTACTTTGTTTGTGAGGATGATCGTTCTAAGCCGATCCCCTCTTTCATGGCCAGGGTAGTGGAGGCCGAGAAAGGGCCAGAGCGGAAACGGAGCAGATCCAGCGATAGGGAGCCCTTGAATTGGCTTCCTAGGCTGAAATTTTTTGCCAATGATTTCTTCCTAGCTGCCGCAGGCCTCCTTATTCTTAAAAATTATTCTAAGGGTACTTTACGTCCCCGTTGTATGTTGCCTTTTCCCTTTAGGTCTGACCTGACTCTCTTTTGTCTCGTGCAGAACAAGTATAGGAGAAGTTGTTGCCCCTTGAGACCGGGCAAGCCACCGCCGAGCAGATTGCGGCTGAAAATGAGCATCTTCACGAGGAAGAGAGGCGCAGGCACGTTGAAATGCAAGCAAAGAAGGTTTGGACACTGACCCTTCAGCTGTCTTTCCTTGTAACCCTTTTCTAAGTGGAAAATGTTTACCGATTTCTTCTTCCTACAGGCACCGTCGTTGGCACCACGCGGCAAGAAGCCTCTCGTGGTGTCATTGAATCTTCCTCATGTGGGCTCCCGCAAGCGTCCACGTGCCGAAGGCGGGCAGAATGCGGCTGCAACATCGGCTCCCATTCCTTTGAGGGCCAGGGCTCCTTCATCAAAAGGCAAAGGAACCAACGGGCCTGCCCAGCCTCGACGGTCTGGAGACCGCTCGGCCTCTGATGAGGCACGGGGTCTCCTGCTGCCGCAGGTCCCGAGGTAGCCAGCAGTTCGCGCCACAAGTCATGAGGGAGCCCTCGGTGAATACCCAGGTCCCGACCGCAGATTTCTTGGCGGCTGACAACTCCGCCAAGCGCGCCTTAGTGGATAAGTTGGCCAAGTCATGGTCATTAGCCCCAGCGGACTCGACGGAGCCGTCCGCAGTTGATGAAGAGCAGGTAGTCATTACTGAGGTAAGGCTAAGTCTATGTCATTTCTGTTGTTTATTGCTGTCCTTCCTTAGCTGACCATGTTGGGTGTTCTCCAGGCCTTTGCTCGAGCATTGAAGGTGGGGAGGTCGAGGCTATCTATTTCTACCCTGAAGAAGTGGATCTGCAACCTTGAGAGTTCTGATGCCCTTCTGCCGGCGCAAATTGGCGACCTTCAATCAGAGCGCCAAAGGTCAGAAGAGGCGGCGGCTAAGTACGAGCACCACTTAGAGAAGTTAAAAAAGGAGAAGGAGGCCTTGGAGGTCGAAAAGAAAGACCTACAGCAGTAACTAGAGGAAGCTTGCTCCCATGTCGCGGCCGAAGAAGAGAAGTCGAGGAAAGCCGAGGTACCAGGGCTATAAGCGGGGACGCGGGGAGAGTGCCGAGTTCTTTTGAGAGCTCTTGGTGACTTTGGCACTCGATGTCTTCTGCATAGAAGGCTACTTCGAGGCATACGTCTAGTAAGTGGAGGATCGCCCAGGCCGAGGGGTGGAACCTCGAGCTGGTGGAGTTCAACCCACCTGCAACAGAGGAGGATGGCCTCGACGACGAGGAGACTACGCCTCTGAATGGCGAGGCCAGGTCCCCTGGTGATGAGGACAATAAAATCGCTGCGCATGAGGGCAGTGACCATGACAAAGATCCAAATGCCCAGTCCTAGGGACTTTAGTTGTCGTTCCTTTCTTCTTTGGCCTCCCAACCCTCTTTATTGGTGTTTGTAATCCCCAGCTTATTCAATAAAAAATTTCTAACTTTTCGTAATGGAGTCTTGAGCTTTATTACTTGTCTCTTTACTTGTTGTTTTGCTTACTCCTGTTTACCTGTTTACTTGTGCATTTGCCTTGCTAATTTGCTTATGCTCTGTGAGATGGTGGCCCCTAAGTGAAATAATAAGTAGGGGGTGGGGTCACTTATAGGATGAAGCCTGTGGCCGCCTTTGGGATTAAAGGTGTGGCAGTCGGCCTTAACGTTTTAAGGCCGTGCTAATAATAAGTAGGGGGTGGGGTCACTTGTAGGATGAAGCCTGTGGCCGCCTCTGGGATTAAAGGTGTGACAGTCGGCCTTAACATTTTAAGGCCGTGCTTAAGGACCCTTAGCCTCCATTAGGGCTAAAGAGTATAGCGATTGGCCCTAAGGCTATACTTAAGGACCCTTAGCCTCCATTGGGGCTAAAGGTAAAGCGATCGGCCCTGAGGCCGTGCTTGAGGACCCTTAGCCCCCATTGTGGCTAAAAGGGATAGCGACCAACCCTGAGGTCATGCTTGAGGATTTTTAGGTCCCATTAGGGCTAAAGGTATGGCGACCGACCCTAAGGCCGTGCTTAATGACCCTTAGCCCCATTGGGGCTAAAGGTATAACAACTGGCCTTGAGGCTGTGCTTGAGGACCCTTAGCCCCCATTGGGGCTAAAGGTGTTGCGACCAGCCCAAAGGTCATGCTTGAGGACCCTTAGCCCGCATTGGAGCTAAAGGTGTAGCGACTGGTCCTAAGGCAGTGCTTAATGACCCTTAGCCCCCACTAGGGCTAAAGGTATAGCGACCGACCCTAAGGCCGTGCTTGAGGACCCTTAACCCCTATTGGGGCTAAAGGTGTAGCGTCCGGCCCAAAGGCCATGCTTAATGACCCTTAGCTCCCATTGGGGCTAAAGGTATAGCAACTAGCCCTGAGGCCATGCTTGAGGACTCTTAGCCCCATTGGGGCTAAAGGTGTAAGAAATTAAGATGGATCCAAAATTGCCTTCGTGGCCATTGTGTTTATTGCATGGAGAACGTAAGTACATAGGCGTTGTGCTTGAATGAAAGAAAAGTACTAGTGATAGTACTTTTGTAGATTACTACTGTGCCATGTCCTTGGGATGAGAGTTCCATAGGGGCTTTCTAGTCGATACATACCCGGGCGTATTTGACCTATGACCTTATACGAGCCTTCCTAATTTGCCGTGAACTTACCATGTTCTCTGGCGCATGCTATAGCCTCTGTGCGATGAAGGCTGAAGTCGCCGATATTGATGGGGTGAAGTTTGACAGCGTGATTATGAAGGTGTGTGATGCAGAGCTTATAGAGTGCCTTTCAGAGGAGGGCATCTCCTCGGACTGAAGGTAGGAGGTCCAAAGCTTCTCAGAGAGCCGCGTTATTAAGCTCTTCCTGGAATGTGGTAAGGCGGTGGGTGTGAAGTGCGACTTCAACCGTAAGCACAGCTTTTGACCCATACGCCAACATGAATGACGTTAGACCTGGCAAATGGGTCGTTCGGCTCAGGTACGGGTCGAGTCAAATTTGGTTCGGGTCATGTTCGGGTTAAGTGACATTTCGGGTCGCTTCGGTTTGGGCCGCGTATGGTTCGGTTCGGGTCGATTTTCGGTCAACCAATTTTTGGTCAAATACGCTCGTCATGCCAAAACAAGCAACTTTGTAGAAAATTTCAGGTCGTGTATGGTTTGGTTTGGGTCAATTTAGGTTTCGAGTTAACTTTCAGATGAGCATATTTCGGATGTCGGGTCGGGTATGGGTCCGGGTCGTTCAGTTTGGGTTTTGGGTCTGTTTTGCCAGGTCTAAATGGTGTTTCTCCTGCTGTGGTCTTTTCGGTTGCCCTAAACAACCACAAGATGCCATGTAGCTCATTGGCCCATTTGCCTTTGGCCTCGTCTAACTTCTTCTGTAAGCCATGAAGGATAACCTTGTTGGCAGCTTCGACCTGGCCGTCAGTCTGAGGATGAGCGACAACGGTGAACCAGGCTTGGCACCCGAGGGTGCTAAGGTAATCTATGACTTTGGTGGTGTCAAACTTCCGTCCGTTATCGAAAATCATTGTGCGAGGGATGCCAAAGCGGGTGATAATGTTCTTCCAGATAAACTTTCGAACTTCGACCGCAGTGATGGAAGCGATAACCTCGGCTCTATCCACTTGGTAAAGTAATCCATTGCAACAAAAAGGTACTTGCGCTGACCCATGGCTTTGGTGAAAGGTCCAAGTATATCCATGCGCCAAGTAGCAAATGATAAGGGGCCAACAATAGGTGTCAGGTGGATAGTGGGCAGTCATTCAACCGGGGCAAACTTCTGACACTTATCACAAGTGCGAACTAAGTTCATATCTTCTTCTCGCGGGCTCGGCTAGTAGTAACCGGTACACATTGCTGTAACGGCAAGGGCGCGACGCCAATGTGGGAACTGTACACCCTCTCGTGTAACTCCTCCAGTATCTTCTTTCCTATCTCCGGGGTTGCACAGCGTAGAAGCAGCCAGGCGAAAGATCGCTTGTATAGGATCCCATCGTATAGTATGAACCAATTCGCCCATCTCTTTATGCGGCCGGCCTCCTTGTGGTCTGGGGGTAGCATGTCATCAGCCCAGTACACGCGTATGGGGTCTATCCAGGTTGAGCTCCTATCAAGCCAAAGTACTTCGTGAGAGTCAATACTTTGCTCCATCAAAGTTTCCCATTGAATGTGTTTTGGCTTCCCATCCTCAGAGGAGCTAGCTAGTTTGGACAGCGCGTTGGCTTGCCCATTCTCGGACCGCAGTAGATGGGTGATTGAGAAGTGCTTTAGCAACTTGGTGGCCTCGCGTACCCGACGAACATAGGGCATCATAGGATCGTCCTTCGCTTCATATTCCCCATTGAGTTGGCTGACTACGAGCTGAGAGTCCGAAAACGCTCAGACCAAATCAGCCCCCGCGGTATAGCATAACTCCACTCCTGCTATCAACGCCTCATATTTAGCCTCATTGTTTGATACCTTGAACATGAACTTCAATGCATGCTCATGTTGTTCCCCTTGAGGGCTCTCAATGATCAGGCTGGCCTCGCTCCCATCCTTGGTGGATGAGCCATCCATATAAAGGTTCCAAGAAGGAGGGGAGGAACCACTGTCTACAGCGGTCTTGGCGCTCTCGGCCAAGAAGTTCGCCAGAGCTTGGGCTTTAATGGCCCGTCAAGCCTCGAAGATGAGGTCGTACCGCGACAGCTCTACCGCCCACTTCAGGAGCGGTCCAAAAGCATCCAGCCTTTGAAGGACATTCTTCAGGGGCTGGTCGGTGAGGATGGTTACTCTATGTGCCTCGAAGTAAGGCTGTAATTTTCGGCTTACCATCACCAATATGTAAGCGAACTTTTCTATAAGAGAGTAATTCACCTCGGCCCCTGTGAGGACATGGCTTACATAGTACATAGGGATTTGTTCCTTGGCTTTTTCCACCACTAAGACCGCACTTATGGCCTATTCTGAAACGGCCAAGTAAAAGAGGAGCGTCTCTCCTGGGAGCGGACTAGCTATCTTGGGCAAATGAGCCAAGTACGTCTTCAGCGGTTGGAAGGCCTCGTCAGCTTCTTGGTCCCAAACGAAATTGACGCGCCTTCATAGGGGGCGGAAAAAAGGCTAGCATTTATCGGCGGATCAGGACATGAACTGTCCCAGGGCTGCGATACATCCTGTTAATCGTTGGACCTCTTTGATGTTGCGCGACGACTTCATGTCTAATTCAGCCTGGATTTTGTCCGGATTAGCTTCTATCCCCCGGCTACTAATCATGAACCCGAGGAATTTCCCTAATCTAACCCCGAACACGCATTTCTTTGGGTTAAGTTTCATCCCAAATGCTTGAAGGATATCGAACGTTTTCTGCAGGTCCCGGCTATGCTCAGCGTCGAGCATGCTCTTCACTATCATGTCATCTACGTAAACCTCCATGGTCCGGCCGATGAGGGGTTCGAACAACTTGTTCACTAGCCATTGGTATGTGGCCTCCGCATTCTTCAACCCAAAAGGCATTACCTTCTAGCAATGTAGACCTCGATCGATTATGAACGCGGTCTTCTCTTGGTCTGCGGGAACAAGGGTATTTGGTGATACCCTGAGGAGGCGTCTATGAAGCTTAGTAGCATGTTCAGCCATGACATTCACTAGCTTGTCGATCTTTGGGAGGGAGTAGCTGTCCTTTAGACAGGCTTTGTTTAAGTTCGTGAAGTCTATGCACATTCTCCAAGTCCCAGTGGGCTTTTTATCTAAGACATTATTCGGGACCCACTCCGGGTACTGACATTCCCTGACGAAACCTGCCTCAAGCAGCTTCTACACCTCCGCGGTTGCCGCTGCGGCCCTTTCAGGACCCATGTGTCGCGTCTTTTAGATATCCAGTTTGTAAGTGGGATCTACGTTCAGCTTGTGCCCTATGACGGCAGGATCAATACGGGGCATCTCTTTGGGGCCGAAGGCGAAGACATCACGGTAATCCTGCAAGTGTGTGACCAAGGAGTATCAGGTAGGAGCCTCTATCTCCCTACCCAACTGGACCGTGCGGCCGGGACGCTCCTTGTCAAGCGGGACTTACTCCACGCCATCTGTGGCCTATAGGCGGGGTCGCTCTGGCTCAGCCGAAGTCATCGTATGTATGACTAAGGCTACGGCCGCAGGAGGAGGTGGTTCGGTCCGTGGATTCTTGTCCAGCGGTAGGGGTCCGGCGGGCCCTCCTTTGGTAGTCTGCTCTACCAGCGGCCGGATGCTAATGAGGTAGCATTCTCGGGCCATCCGCTGGTCTCCTTGCATCGTGCCAACGTGTAATAACCTAACCCTAACCCATATTTATTTATTTAAATCATATTTATTTATCTAATTAATCATGTTAATTCATTTAATTAATCATGTTTATTGATTTAATCACTCATGGTTATTTGTTTAACCAAATCACATTTATGAATTCAATTACACTCAATTTATATATTTATCGAATTATCTTATGTCATTTAAATTTTCCCTTTCATTTATTGTATTTAATTATCCCGGTTGGGGGATATTTCATTTGGGTCCCATTTTGCAATTCAAGTTTCATTGATTGTTAATTCCAATTTCGTTGATTGATTAAATATCGGATGAATCGATAGTATGCCTCGATAATTATTGTTTAAGAAATTATTATTATTATTATTATTTTTATAACCTCGCAAAAATTTAATTCGAGTTACGAAAATTCAATCGCATACGGTTTACATTCGTTCCCGGGTCCAAACCATATAAGCCAATCATAGCCCACCAAGCTTGCATTGTTATCCATGATTTAAACTTAACCATGGTTAGTAAAAAGCCACTTTATGAAAGAACAAAGTCTAGCTAAGTAAACTTCAAGCCATTTCTAGCCAAGCAAAACACACACACATCTTTCTCTCTCCCTTCTCTCCTCTATAACCATGGCTCCCCCCTCCCCTCTTTGCTAGTTGCTGTTGGCCACCCAACCACCACTGGAACAACCCCCTCTAGCCACCACCTACATCCGCTCAAGCATCAAACCTCACATATATTTCTTTTTTTTCAAGCAAAGTAAGTAAACCCTAACCTTACTCTTGTGGATGTTGATTGTATCTTGGTTTTGATTCTTATTTTGGTTGTTTTGATGGTTAATCATGTTCCTTGGATAGAAACAAGATTTATTTTGATGTTTTTAATTATTGATTGAGTTTGGATCATGCTAGGATTTAGGGTTATTCATGAGCATGCTTTTAAGGGTGGAAGTATGTGTTTCTTGGATTGTTTGTATTTGATCTAGTGGCTTTAATCTCTGATAATATTTATGAGGGTATCTTTGGTGATCTTGCATGAGATGAAGAGGAAGTACGTTGGCCAAAAGTTAGGGTTTTAATGATTATGCAATGTTTAATCTTCCTTTAATAGCAAGCATGTTGCTGGTGTATATTTGATTGAGCAATGGTCTTTGATGTATATAATTATGAAGTGAAATTAAGTGTGGCGGTTTTGTATGGTGATGGGAAGGACCAAAGCTTTGTTACATGATTTTAAGAAATGATTTCAGTTGAGGATTTATGTGAAAAGAGAGGAGAAAGCAATGACAGTGAGGGCTGAAAAATGACAGAAAACAGGGCAAGATTTGCCAATAAATTGGTAATGATCGCCTGAGACAAAAATTATGATTTTAGGTGGGTAGATAGGTCGGTGTGTCAGACTTCAAATTCCTTTTGAATTGCCATAATCCGAGTTGTGTGGAAAAAGTTATGGCTATTTTGCTTGAACTGCGTAGGTTCGACCAAAACTGACACACTTGTGTTCTAACCCCATTTTGGGAACCCTATTGTGGGAATCATATTTTATGTTATAAATGGAAGTTTTTTAAAACTTTTTAATCTTTCCATATTGGGGTTTTAAGTCTCCATTTGAGATCAAGGATGAAAGTTATGAATTTTTGACGTGAACTGACCTGCTTTGGTGCAAATTGGGCTGTCATTGTAATTTCTGTGCAGCGTATACTTTAAGGAAAATTCTGAAACTTTTACCATAGATTGTCCATACTATTTTCGAGTTTTCTATAAGATTTCATGAATTTTGGTTGAATATTTTGAGTTTGATGATTTTTGAAAGCATTTTGAGCAATTGTGTCAAGAGCAATAATAAAGATTGAGTGAGATTGATCATGCACTCATTTTTGTGTATTTTGGGCCAAGTAAGGTCATTTAAGGAAGAAATGAATATTCATGGACTTTCTTGAAGCTTTTAGCTTGATTAATGAGAAAGAAGAAGATAAGTATACAATTTGGGAGCTTGTTTATGAGCTTTGAATCAATTATGGATTTTACAAAGAAAATACCAAGTTTAGTGAGCTTAATAGCTTCCTCATTGAGGTGGAATTCTATATCTAATGATTTATGAATGAAATATGGGAAGTGGAGAGAATTTTTGACTCAGAAACCATATTTATCAGACTAAGTTATTGCAGCTTATACTATTTTGAACCAAGATATATCTCTCTTGGCCTCAAACCTCTATTACTTACTTAATTCAGAATGTATCAAATGTATTTATCAAGGCAATCCAGTATACTCGTTGTTATCTTGAACCAAGCCATACATCAGCGAGCCTTAAACCCATATCAGCAACCTGTTTCAGAAAAGGCCAAAACCACTCTCCCATTTATCACCATCAAGGCCTTTTCTTTTGTAATCTTATTTATCTCATTGTGGTATATCTTACTTTCATTTACTTTATGTCGGATTTAATTACTTTCATTAATTCAGTTTTGAAGTTATATTGAAATACCCAAGTTATGTATACCATTTAATTACTCTATTTCTATTACACATACTTTTACTTAGTCAACGTGAGTAAGGATCATTTACTGACTGCACATACCTATAATGACATTTATGAAACATAGTCAAGGCCTAGTTATCGTTCCCCATTGTACATAAGTGTTATCAAGTCAGGACATATTTATCAAGGCAGATGATATTTATGAAACAGCTGATTTTTATCAACTCAGATGACATTTTTAAAGGCTCAAGGTACGTCCATTGCCTGTATCTTCAGAAAGAAGAATATGTTTATGAAGTTACAACTCTTAATGGGTTTATCAATGAATTAATTTATACAGTGATTTGCCATTTAACTTGTGACCTCATCAGTTATCATCCATAGGGCATCAGCCAATCATTTACCCGTGCAACTTCAGGCTAACTCTTGAATGGATTGGCAGTTGTACACCTATGTATAGATCATATCATTGCAAGGGATTCACATCCAGATAATAATGAGAAATTCAGTTTCATATTACTTTCATTTTCATTGTTCTTGGGAACTAAATGAATTACAAAGGCGGGTACCCATCAACAGTATTCTACGCTCATTTCACAATATAGGAACGCATATACTGAGTTTTAGCTTAAATTTTCGAATTGTTTTCATGTTTTCTATTTTAGGTGATTAAGTATCATATGTTTCTCCATTTAGTAGGCCCTTTTAAAAGTCATCAGATGCTCACAGTGGATTCAGCATAGCCTAAATGTTGGGATCGACGTTAGGGTCAAGTTGGGTCTATATTCAAAATATGCTTGTTTGGTGTGGAGTGCGAGTTAGCACATGGTATGATTAAATCGATTGTATTGAAGTTGAACTATTATGGACTTTGGTCTTGGAGTGTTTCAGTTTAATCGATATTGTGATTATGAATATGAGTCGCAAGATTGAATAGTTTCAGTGAGCCTTGTCCTTATCAGGATGGCGATAACACCTTCTATCAGTAAGTCTTCCGCTGCAGTTTTTCATAAATCATGTCATTAGCATTTTGAGGGCATCATAGATTTGGTATCAGAGCTAAGGTTTTAAGGGCCACTGTGAGCTAGCAAGTATTTATGAGTTAGCTATGAAGGTGTGTATGAGTTATATTGTGAGCTATTGACTATAAGTTTATATGCATGGGCATATAAGGAGGAACCATTTTCATTTGGGTGACCCAATCATTTGATAATATCCTGAGATCCAAGCATTAGCAAGGTGGAGTGTCGAACCATTTAGGTGACCTGTTAGTGAGACATGCTCTCATTTATCTGGGAGTTGTATCGTATGTTTCATTTCTTTCATTTGTTTAAATTTTTGCAATCGTGTACTCTTGGTGTGTGACCTGTTGAGTTATGAACTTCCGCATATGGCCGTTGAGCTATTAAATTGTTTCTCTCCATTTCAGGTGTCTATTGTAAGGCTTTAAGCTGGGTTTTAGTAAGTTTTTAGGTGAAACTCTGTCCGTTTTGCCTTAGGATTTGAGAGTTTTGTTGAGGTGTGTTAATATACCTGATCTTGGGTACAGTGATGGTTGAAACCCGATGTGGGGATGCCATTTGCAACTTCTTAAGGGATTAATATAGTGTCAAGTTATGTGATTTGCAGTTCTTCCTAAGCATATTTGACCCATTTTACTTATAGTTCAGTCATCACTATGTTCATATTTTTACGGTCACCTACTTTAACTCCTTGCTTCTATTTGGGCACTATTCATTTATTGCTTGCAAAGCCTTTGGTTGCTTCAGACCCAGTCATCGAGCACCTTTTCAGCAATTAAATGTATCCACATTGTTCGTGCTTCTATAGCACCGGAACGTCATGTCGGCATACTACTCTATGGCCGTGACTGTATGTCATTATTCAAATTATTTTGGCAATCCTTTCTTTAACACTCCATTACAAATCAAGAGAGTGTAAGTGATAAAAAAATGAGGCCTCTGAACAATTCAAGGTAACTAGGGCAGAAATAAGTCAATGACAGAAAGCAATGGGAGCATTGCTGATATAAGGTCTTAGTGTCAAGACCAGATAATTCCTATACATGATAGCTTAATCTTACTTGTACCACCTATATAATGCCAAGTAGCACACCATAAGCTACTAACTGTTATCAGTAGACATAGGCACTCATTGTAACATTCATCTCATACTAGTTCACTTCAAAAAGCAATGGGAGCATTGCTGATATAAGGTCTTAGTGTCAAGACCAGATAATTCCTATACATGATAGCTTAATCTTACTTGTACCACCTATGAAGTTGCAAATGGCATCCCCACATCGGGTTTCAACCATCACTGTACCCAAGATCAGGTATATTAACACACCTCAACAAAATTCTCAAATCCTAGGGCAAAACGGACAGAGTTTCACCTAAAAACGTACTAAAACCCAGCTTAAAGCCTTACAATAAACACCTGAAATGGAGAGAAACAATTTAATAGCTCAACGGCCATATGCGGAAGTTCATAACTCAACAGGTCACACACCAAGAGTTTACTTATAGTTCAGTCATCACTATGTTCATATTTTTACGGTCACCTACTTTAACTCCTTGCTTCTATTTGGGCACTATTCATTTATTGCTTGCAAAGCCTTTGGTTGCTTCAGACCCAGTCATCGAGCACCTTTTCAGTAATTAAATGTATCCACATTGTTCGTGCTTCTATAGCACCGGAACGTCATGTCGGCATACTACTCTATGGCCGTGACTGTATGTCATTATTCAAATTATTTTGGCAATCTTTTCTTTATTAGTACAGCCTATCATATTAATAATAAATAACGATTTGTGTTATTTTGATATGCCAACAGTTTCGGAGTTTATATACCTACCTAAGACTTCCATTTACTGCAGAGTGTGTTATTGATAGATGCCATCATGTTCAGTCATAAGACTGACTTCTTTACTTTGACAGATCAGCCTTTCAAACATCAGATGAATAAAATTTTCCTTCTGGTGGTATTGACCCTCATCTTCATCATTTTACTCATATACGGGTACCGTATGACTTTTCAAATGCCTCTTTGGTAAACTGTTAGATTTCTTCACCTATGTTTTTGAAGTGAACTAGTATGAGATGAATGTTACAATGAGTGCCTATGTCTACTGATAACAGTTAGTAGCTTATGGTGTGCTACTTGGCATTATATAGGTGGTACAAGTAAGATTAAGCTATCATGTATAGGAATTATCTGGTCTTAACACTAAGACCTTATATCAGCAATGCTCCCATTGCTTTCTGTCATTGACTTATTTCTGCCCTAGTTACCTTGAATTGTTCAGAGGCCTCATTTTTTTACCGCTTACACTCTCTTGATTTGTAATGGAGTGTTTATGAAAATTCTCATATGTGGTCTGTGGAGAGTCCTTTAAACACATCTGACCAACCTTTCTTATGGACGATTCAAATACTGACAATCATAACTGTTTAATTCTCTGTTTTCATAATAGAGTCTATAATGACCGCCGGTATGCATTACTATGTGATTTGCAGTTCTTCCTAAGCATATTTGACCCATTTTACTTATAGTTCAGTCATCACTATGTTCATATTTTTACGGTCACCTACTTTAACTCCTTGCTTCTATTTGGGCACTATTCATTTATTGCTTACAAAGCCTTTGGTTGCTTCAGACCCAGTCATCGAGCACCTTTTCAGCAATTAAATGTATCCACATTATTCGTGCTTCTATAGCACCGGAACGTCATGTCGGCATACTACTCTATGGCCGTGACTGTATGTCATTATTCAAATTATTTTGGCAATCCTTTCTTTATTAGTACAGCCTATCATATTAATAATAAATAACGATTTGTGTTATTTTGATCTGCCAACAGTTTCGGAGTTTATATACCTACCTAAGACTTCCATTTACTGCAGAGTGTGTTATTGATAGATGCCATCATGTTCAGTCATAAGACTGACTTCTTTACTTTGACAGATCAGCCTTTCAAACATCAGATGAATAAAATTTTCCTTCTGGTGGTGTTGACCCTCATCTTCATCATTTTACTCATATACGGGTACCGTATGACTTTTCAAATGCCTCTTTGGTAAACTGTTAGATTTCTTCACCTTCAGTATTTAATACTCCCTCTTAACTTTACAACATCGTTCATTTACTTTACTATCATGACCATTATGAATAAACTGCATGTCTTGTATACGCAGGTCATTTATATGCCTTACCTCTTTCATTAGGATTCTTCCTCCTTTCATTCATTCAGCTTACATGTCAGTCCTTTGTAACCAATAAAGAAATATCTTTATAAGATTTCATAGTGTGGTTACATCTCTTCACATTTTAGAGTGCCCCCTGTCATTTCAATTTACTGAGACCAGTAAGCAGTTGAATGTGTTGTCTTTTATAAATATGCCTCCATTGGTATTACAGGAACCATATTCCTTAGGCATTTAATCCAGTTTGATTGGCAGACCTTGTTATCATTACGGGGATGAACTGACTATGTACTTATAGAAGGTGACTTGTAACGATCTTAAGGTTAGCTTGAGAAATAAGGAAAGACTAGACGTGTATTTCTATACACTGTGGGAAGAGAAAACCCTATTTTCGCCCTAATTATACTGTGTAACCAAATGAGTTATCGTGTCATTAATGCATTGAATATTAGTGATATGCCAGCCACACTCGGTATATGCATATCCATAATTACAATTTGTGAATCTTGAGATGTTTCATCTGAGGACTTTCAGGACTGTTTTCCCCCAAGAAACAGTAAGTTTTAGATCAACCTAGTTCTAAGTGCTCAATCCATTTTCAGAGCCCTTATCACATGACCCCCAACAGAGTTCAAAGAACTAAAGATTTAGTAAGATAAGTTGTTATACAGAAGGGAGTTATTTGACTAAGTGTGTCACCGTGGGAAACCTTAGTTTTATATGTGTGAAGAAGGAAAGCAGAACCTTATGATTGTGTACTGTATACAGAGAGTTGAATAAGATCACTATCAAAAACAGGTGCCCTATACCTTGAATAGATGATTAATGGGATTAACTGTCAACAATAGAAGTCTTTTCCAAGAATGATTTGAGGTCCGAATAAAACACCAAAACCATGCAACCATAGTTTATCTTTTGCAAGAATGCCCTTTTATATTAATTCTTGAAATTGTTTGCTTGTCTTATCTTCAAAACTTGATACGATCCAATATTGTTTAATCTCCCTTGCATTTCAACCCTATATTTCCTATTAGCATGATCTTCCATGTCTTTGCAAACCCATTGTTAAATGTGCAATACATTTTTGTTTGACCTTATATGGTTGTCAACATTCTAGTGTTCTCGACCTTCACCGTCTTTATTTCACGATCATGAGTTATCGTTCATTTCGTTGACAACTGACTCACACATCTACCTTACATCTCATTTACTCATAATGATAAGCTTGTATAACTTGTTTTGAACTCATAATGTAATTCAACTCTCATTGGTGTGGGTGATTGCGATTGTCATAATCCCCTTACTCTCTTTATTTTAAACTTCAACTCCCACAATTATATCTTACATTCTGATAAATAAACTTCTGCATTATCTATTTAATCTTATTGTTGTACTCGAACTGGCTTCATATGAGCAAAGGCATGCTCCTATTGTAACTTGCTTAATCTATTCATCTATCCATTGGCACTTTGCTCGTCCAATCCATTTATCTATCCATTACACTTTGCTTGTCCAATTTATTTGTTTATCTATTGCACTTTGCTTATCTAATCTATCTATCTATTTATTGCACATTGCTTGTCCCATCTATCTATTGCACTTATCTCATTGCTTGTGGCTATAAAGTCACCTCGTTGAAGCTCAGTCGCTTGTCATCTTGTTTCTAATTCGTCAGCTAAACCCGAGTATAACTGGGCCATCTTTCTCCTTAGTTGATTATTTATTGGACCCATTATGATCCATATTTATAAATCACAATTCTTGTGGCATTATATTTTAGAATTCATTATACACCTATGGTTATCTTTATTCTAACCACCCCATGTTAATCCCTCCTTTATAAATATTTTTTAGTCTCATTGTTTATTTCTTTTATTTGTAATGACTCACTTAACTACCAATTTCATCATTTTCATCTCTGACCATGTTTATACTAGCGTCTAATTTAGACTCAGAGTAGATCTTAGACTAGTTTGATGAGGGAAGATCATGTGATGCATTAAGAACATTAGATGAGAACATTTTGATATGGGCATAATCTCAAACAATGTCTAGCGGTATTAGAGTAAGTTAGAAGAAGCATCGAGAATAATGAGACAGTTCAAGTGCATGCTAAGGTGATACAAGGACTACACAAGAGTCATATGGTCATATTGGCCAAAGAAGAAGACAATCAAAGTTCAGATGAGATACAAAGTATTCTAAAGGGCTTATCTAGTCAAGGGTGTCAAGAGACTAGATATCAGAGATAATTGAATCCTCGTTATATTGGGCTTTGTGAGTCAGTATCAGAGTACTTATTAGGAAATGCAATGGTTTCCATACTTATTAGTGGTCAAGACAGAGAACTAGTAGAGTAGAGTACCTCCTTTGCAGTAACAAGTTTTTCTTTTGAAGAGAATATCAATTTTGAACCAAAATAATCGAGCCAGTAAAGTGACTGAGGATCTAAATACTCGACCGCAGGATTAAGCAGCTATGCACTTTGGACTAATCGTACCTTTTTGGAGGGAAGCAGTGAAAACTAACTATCCATACTTGAGGTGGCATGACCTACATGATCAAAATCATAAGTTTCGAGGACGAAACTCTTTAAGGGGGGAAGGCTATAATAGCCCAACCCTAACCCATATTTATTTATTTAAATAATATTTATTTATTTAACGAATCATGTCAATCCATTTAATTATTCATATTTATTTATTTAATCACTCATGGTTATTTGTTTAACCAAATCATGTTTGTTAATTCAATTATACTCAATTTATATATTTACTGAATCACCTTATGTCATTTAAATTTTCCACTTTCATTTATCGTATTTAATCATCTTAGTTGGGGGATATTTCATTTGGGTCCTATGTTGTAATTCAAGTTTCATTGATTTTTAATTCCAGTTTCGTTGATTGATTAAATATCGAGTGAATCGATAGTAAGCCTCGGTAATTATGGTTTAAGAAATTATTATTATTATTATTATTATTATTATTATTATTATTATTATTATTATTATTATAACCTCGCAAACATTTAATTTTGAGTTACGAAAATTCAATCGCATACGGCTCACTTTCGTTCCCGAGCTCAAACCATATAAGCTAATCGTAGCCCAACAAGCTTGCATTGTTAACCATGATTTAAACTTAGCCATGGTTAGCAAAAAGCGACTTTATGAGAGAACAAATCCTAGCCAAGTAAACTTCAAGCCATTTCTAGTCGAGCAAAACACACACACACACACACACACACATCTTTCTCTCTCCCTTCTCTCCTCCATACCCATGGCTCCCCCCCTCTTTGCTAGCTGCGGTTGGCCACCCAACCACCACTAGAGCAACCCCCTCCAGCCACCCTAGCCACCACCTACATCCCCTCAAGCATCAAACCTCACATATATTTCTTTTTCTTCAAGCAAAGTAAGTAAACTCTAACCTTACTCTTGTAGATGTTGATTGTATCTTGGTTTTGATTCTCGTTTTGGTTCTTTTGGTGGTTGATCATGTTCTTTTGTTAGAAACAAGAGTTATTTTTATGTTTTTAATTATTGATTGAGTTTGGATCATGCTAGGGTTTAGGGTTATTCATGAGCATGCAAGCTTAAGGTTGGAAGTATGTGTTTCTTGGATTGTTTGTATTTGATCTAGTGGCAATCTCTAATAATGTTTATGAGGGTATTTTTGGTGGTCTTGGATGATATGAAGAGGAAGTAAGTTGGCCAAAAGTTAGAGTTTTAATGATTATGCAAGGTTTAACCTTCATTTAATAGCAAGCATGTTACTTGTGTATATTTGATTGAGAAATGATCTTTGATGTATATAATTATGAAGTAAAATTAAGTGTGGTGGTTTTATATGGTGACGGGAAGGACCAATTACATGATTTTGAGAAATGATTTCAGTTGAGAATTTGTGTGAAAAGAGAGGAGAAAGTATAGACAGTGAGGGCTGGAAAATGACAGAAAGCGGGGTAAGCATGGCCAATAAACCGGTAATGATTGGCCCAGCCAAAAATTATGATTTTCGATGGGTAGATAGGTTAGTGTGTTAGCTTTCAAAGGCCTTATAATCACCTTAATCCTAGTTGTGTGGAAAACGTTATGGCTGTTTGGTTAGAACTGCGTAGGTTCGATCAACACTAACATACTTGTGTTCTATCCGCATTTTGGGAACCCTATTGTGGAAATCATGTTTTGTATTGTGAATGAAAGTTTTTTAAGACTTCTTAATCTTTCCATATTGGGGTTTTAGGTCTTTATTTGAGTTCAAGGATGATTGGTGCAAATTGGGCTGTCATTGCAATTTCTGTGTAGCGTATATTTGGAGGAAAATTCTTAAAATTTTACTGTAGATTGTCCATATTATTTTTGAATTTTCTATAAGATTTCATGAATTTTGGTTGAGTATTTTGAGTTTGGTGATTTTTGAAAGTATTTTGAGTAATTGTGTTAAGAGCAATAATAAAGATTGAATGAGATTGATCATGCACTCATTTTGTGTATTTTTGGCCAAGTAAGGTCATTTAAGGAGGAAATGAATATTCATGGACTTTCATGGAGCTTTTAGCTTGATTAATGAGAAAGAAGAAGACAAGTATACAATTTGGGAGCTTGTTTATGAGCTTGGAATCAATTATGGATTTTTACAAAGAAAATACCAAGTGTAGTGAGCTTAATAGCTTCTATTAAGCTCAATGACTCATTGAGGTGGAATTCTACATATAATGGATTTATGAAGGAAATATGGAAAGTAGGGAGAATTTTTGATTCAGAAACCATATTTATTAGACCAAGTTGTTGCAGTTTATGCTATTTTAAACCAATATATATCTCTCTTGGCCTCACAGCTCTATTACTTACTCAATTTAAAATGTATCAAATGTATTTATCAAGTCAATCTAGTGTACTCGCTATTATCTTGAGCCAAGCTATACATCAGTGAGCCTTAAACCCGTATCAGCAACCTATTTCAAAAAAGGCCAAAACCACTCTCCCATTTATCACCATTAAGGCCTTTTCCTTTGTAATCTCATTTATCTTATTGTGATCTATTTTACTTTCATTTACTTTATATCAGATTTAATTACTTTCATTAATTTAGTTTTGAAGTTATATTGAAATACCCAAGTTATGTATACCATTTAATTACTCAATTTCTATTACACATGCTTTTACTTATTCTATTATGTAAGTAAGGATCATTTACTGACTACACATACTTACAATTAACTTTATGAAACAGAGTCGAGGCCTAGTTATCATTTCCCGTTATGCATAAGTGTTATCAAGTCAGAACATATTTATTAAGTCAGATGACATTTATGAAACAGCTGGCTTTTATCAAGTCAGATGGCATTGTTAAAGACTCAAGGTACATCTATTGCCTGTATCTTTAAAATGCAGAACATGTTTATCAAGTTTAAACTCTTAATGAGTTTGTCAATGAATTATTTTATACAGCGATTTACCATTTAACTTGTGACTCCTTCAGTTATCATCCATAGGGCGTCAGCCCATTATTTACTCGTGTGGCTTCAGGCCCACTCTTGATCGGATTGGCAGGTGTACACCTTTGTATAGATCATATCATTACAAGGGGTTCACATCCAGATAATAATGAGCAATTCAATTTCATATTACTTTCATTTTTATTGTTATTACGAACTAAATGAATTGCAAAGGCGGGTACCCATCAACAGCATTTTTATGCTTATTTTATAATACAGGCATACATGTACTGAGTTTTAGCTCACATTTTCGAATTGTTTTCATGTTTTCCATTTTAGGTGATTAAGTATCATATGTTTCTCCATTTAGCAAGCCCTTTTGGAAGTCATTAGATGCTCACAGTGGATTCAGCATAGCCTGAATGTTGGGATCGACGTCAAGGTCAAGTTGGGTCTATATTCAATATACTTGTGTAGTGTGGAGTGCGAGTTAACACATGGTATGATTAAATCGATTGTATAAAAGTTGAACTATTATGGACTTTGATCTTAGAGTGTTTCAGTTTAATAGATATTGTGATTGTGAACATGAGTCGCAAGATTAAATGGTTTCGGTGAGCCTTGTCCTTATCAGGATGGCGGTAGTGCCTTCTATCATTAAGTCTTCCGCTGCAGTTTTTTATAAATGATATCATTAGCATTTTAGGGGCGTTACAGATTTGGTATCAGAGTTAAGGTTTTAAGGGGCACTGTGACCTAGCAAGTGCTTATGAGTTAGCTATCAAGGTGTGTATGAGTTATGTTGGACCAGTTAAATGAGCTATTGATTATAAGTTCATATGTATGGGCATATAAGGAGAAACTATTTTCATTTAGGTGACCCAATCATTTGGTAATATCCTGAGATCCGAGCATCAGTAAGGTGGAGTGTGAAACCATTTGGGTGACTTGTTAGTGAGGCATGCTCACATTTATCTGGGAGTTGTATTGTATGTTTCATTTCGCTTATTTGTTTAAATTTTTGCAATCGTGCACTCCGGGTGTATGACCCGTTGAGTTATGAACTCTGGCGTGTAGCCGTTAAACTATTTAAGTGTTTCCCTCCATTTCAGGTGTCTATTATAAGGCTTTAACCTGGATTTTAGTCAGGTTTTAGGCAAAACTCTGTCCGTTTTGCCCCAGGATTTGAGAATTCTATTGAGATGTGTTAATATACCTGATCTTGGGTACAGTGTTGGTTGAAACCGATATGGGGATGCCATTTGCAACTTCTTAAGGGATTAATATAGTGTCAAGTTAGATGTAAACCTCTAGACAAGAAAATGCTTTGTGGGTGCAATATCTTTGAAGTGAACCAGTATGAGATGAACGTTACAATGAGTGCTTATGTCTAATGATAACAGTTAGTAGCTTATAGTGTGCTACTTGGCATTATATGGGTGGTACAAGTAAGATTAAGCTGTCATGTATAGGAATTATCCGGTCTTGACACTAAGATCTTACATCACTTCCTGTCATTAACTTATTTCTGCCCTAGTTACCTTGAATTGTTCAGAGGTATCATTTCTTTGCCACTAATACTCTCTTGATTTGTAATGAAGTGTTTATAAAAATTCTCATATGTGGTCTATGGGGAGTCCTTTAAACACATCTGAGTAACCTTTCTTATAGGCGATTCAAACCCTAACAATCATAACGGTTTAATTCTCTGTTTACATAATGGAGCCTTATAATGACCCCCGGTATGCGTTACTGTGTAATTTTTTGTTCTTTCTAAGTATATTTGACCCATTCTACTTATAGTTTAGTCATCACTATGCTAATATTTTTACTGTCACCTACTTTAACTCCTTGCTTCTATTTGGGCACTATTCATTTATTGTTTGCAAAGCCTTTGGTTGCTTCAGACCCAGCCATCGAGCACCTTTTCAGCAATTAAATGTATCCGTATTGTTCACGTTTCTATAGCACCATAATGTTATGTTGGCATAGTACTCTATAGCCGTGATTGCATGTCATTACTCAAGTTATTTTGGCAATCCTTTCCTTACTAGTACAACATATCTTATTAATAATAAAGAACGACTTGTGTTATTTCGATCTGCCAGTAGTTTTGGAGTTTATATACCTATGCAAGGCTTCTATTTACTGCAGAGTATGTTATTGATGGATGCCATCATGTTCAGTCATAATACTAACTCCTTTACCTTGACGGATCGGCCTTTCAAACATCAAATAAATAAAATTTCCCTTTTGGTGGTGTTGAGCTTCATCTTCGTCATTTTACTCACATACTGGTACCGTATGACTTTCTAAATGCCTCTTTGGTAATCTGCTAGATTTCTTCACCTTTAGTACTTGATACTCCCTCTTAACTTCATAACATTGTTCATTTACTTTACTATCGTGACCTTTATGAATAAACTGCATGTCTTGTATATGCAGTCCTTTATATACCTTACCTCTTTCATTAAGATTCTCCCTCCTTTCATTCATTCAACTTACATGTCAGTCCTTTATAACCAATAAGGAAATATCTTTGTAAGAGTTTATGGTGTGGTTACATCTCTTTACATTTTAGATTGCCCCCTGTCATTTCAATTTACTGAGATCAGTAAGCAGTTGAATGTGTTACCTTTTATAAATATGCCTCCATTGGTATTGTAGGAACCATATTCGTGGGGCATTCAATCCTGTTTGATTGGCATACCTTGTTATCATTATGGGGGTGGACTGACTGTGTACTTATAGAAGATGACTCGTAAAGATTTTAAGGTTAGCTTGAGAAATAAGGAAAGACTAGACGCGTGTTTCTATGGACTGTGGGAAGAAAAACCTCATTTCCGCCCAAATTATACTGTGCAAGCAAATAAGTTATCGTGTCAGTAATGCAATGAATATTAGTGATATGCCAGCCACACTCGATATATACATATCCATAATTACAATTTGCGAATGTTGAGATGTTTCATCTGAGGACTTTCAGGACTGTTTTCCCTCAAGAAACATTGATTTTTAGATCAACCTAGTTCTAGGTGCTCAATCCATTTCAGAGCCCCTATCATATGACCTCCAACAAAGTTCAAAGAACTAAAGATTTAGTAAGATGAGTTGTTAAAGAAGGGAGTTATTTGACCAAGTGTGTCACCGTGGGAAACCCTAGTTTTATATGTGTGAAGAAGGAAGGCAGAACCTTATGGTCGTGTACTGCGTACAGAGAGTTGAACAAGATCACTTTAAAAAACAAGTGCCCTATACCTTGAATAGATGATTTATGAGAATAACTGCCAACAGAAGTCTTTTCTAGGAATGATTTGAGGTCCGGATATCACGCATAAACCCTGCAACCATAGTTTATCTTTTACAAGAATGCCCTTTTATAGTAGTTTTTGAAATTGTTTGCTTGCCTCATCTTCAAAACTTGATACTATCCAATATTATTTAATAACCCTTTCATTTCAACCCTATATTTCCTATTAGCATGATCTTCTGTGTCTTTGCAAACCCATTGTTAAATGTGCAATACGTTTTTGTTCGACCTCATATGTTTGTCAACATTCTAGTGCTCTTGACCTTCACCATCTTTATTTCATGATCATGAGTTGTAGTTCATTTCGTTGATAGCCGATTCACACATCTGCCTCACATCTCATTTATTCATAATGATAAGCTCGTAAAACTTGTTCTGAATTCATAACATAATTCAACTCTCATTGGTGTGGGTGATTCCGATTGTCATGATCCCCTTACTCTCTTTATTTTGAACTTCAACTCCCACACATATATCTTATATTCTGATAAATAAACTTCCGTATTCTGTATTTGATCTTATTGGTGTCCTCAAATTTGCTTCATAAGAGCAAAGGCATGCTCCTATTGTAACTAGCTTAATCTATTTATCTGTCTGTTGGCACTTTGCTCATCTAATCCATTTATCTATCCATTACACTTTGCTTGTCCAATCTATTTGTCTATCTATTGCACATTGTTTATCCAATCTATCTATCTATTTGTTGCATATCGCTTGCCCCATCTATCTATTGCACTTATCTCATTGCTTAAAGTCACCTCGTTGAAGCTCAGTCACTTATTATCTTGTTTCTAATTCATCAATTAAACCTGAGTATAACCGGGCCATCTTTCTCTTTGGTTGATTATTTATTGGACCCTTTATGATCCATATTTATAAATTACAATTCTTATGGCATTACATTTCAGAATTCATGATACACCTTTGGTTATCTTTATTCTAACCACCCCATGTTAGTCCCTTCTTTATAACTCTTTTGTAGTCTCATTGTTTATTTCTTTTGTTTTTAATGACTCACTTAACTACTAATTCCATCATTTTCATCTCTACTCGTGTTTATTCTAGCATCTAATTCGGACTTAGAGCAGATCTTAGACTAGCGTGACGAGAGAAGATCATGTCATGCATTAAGAACATCAGATGAGGACATTTTAATAAGGGCATAATCTCAAACAATGTCTAGCGGTATTAGAGTAAGCTAGATGAAACATCGAGAATAATGAGACGGTTCAAGTACATGCTAAGATGACACAAGAACAACACAAGAGTCATATGGTCATATTGACCAAAGAAGGAAACAATCAAAGTTCAGATGAGATATAAAGTATTCTAAAGGGCTCATCTAGTCAAGGGTGTCAGGAGACTAGATATCAGAGATAATTGAGTCCTCGTTACGTTGAACTTTATGAGTCAGTATTAGAGTACTTATTAGGAAATGTAATGGTTTTCATACTTATTAGTGGTCAAGACAGAGAACTAGTAGAGTAGAGTACCTCTTTTGCAATAACAAGTTTTTCTTTTGAAGAGAATATCAATTTTGAACCAAAGTAATCAAGACAGTGAAGTGACTGAGGATCTAGATACTCGACCGTAGGATTAAGTAGCTATGTACTTTGATCTAATCATACCTTTTTGGAGGGAAGCAGTGAAAATCAACTATTCATACTTAAGGTGGCATTGCATACATGATCAAAATCATAAGTTTCGAGGACGAAACTCTTTAAGGGGGGGAAGGCTGTAATAACCCAACCCTAACCCATATTTATTTATTTAAATTATATTTATTTATTTAATTATTCATGTTAATTCATTTAATTAATCATGTGTATTGATTTAATCACTCCTGGTTATTTGTTTAACCAAATCATGTTTATTGATTCAATTACACTCAATTTATATATTTACCCAATTACCTTATATCATTTAAATTTTCTGCTTTTATTTATCGTATTTAATCATCCCAATTGGGGGATGTTTCATTTGGGTCCCGTTTTATAATTCAAGTTTTATTGATTGTTAAATCCAGTTTCGTTGATTGATTAAATATCGGATGAATTGATAGTAGGCCTCGATAATTATGGTTTAAGAAATTATTATTATTATTATTATTATTATTATTATTATTATTATTATTATTTTTATAACCTTGCAAAAATTTAATTTTGAGTTACGAAAATTCAATCGCATATAGTTTACTTCTGTTCCCGGGCCCAAGCCATATAAGTCAATCATAGCCCAACAAGCTTGCGTTATTAACCATGATTTAAACTTAACCATGGTTAGCAAAAAGCCACTTTATGAGAGAACAAAGCCCAGCCAAGTAAACTTCAAGCCAAGCAAAACACACACACACACACACACACATCTTTCTCTCTCCCTTCTCTCCTCCACAACCGTGGCTCCGCCTCCCCTCTTTGCTAGCTGCTATTGGCCACCAAACCACCACTGGAATAGGACCCTCTAGCCACCCTAGCCACCACCTACATCCCCTGAAGCATCAAACTGCACATATATTCCTTTTTCTTCAAGCAAAGTAAGTAAATCCTAACCTTACTCTTGTGGATGTTGATTGTATCTTTGTTTTGATTCTTGTTTTGGTTCTTTTGATGGTTGATCATGTTCTTTTGATGGAAACAAGAGTTGTTTTGATGTTTTTAATTGTTGATTGAGTTTGGATCATACTAGGGTTTAGGGTTATTCATGAGCATACAAGCTTAAGGTTGAAAGTATGTGTTTCTTAGATTGTTTGTATTTGATCTAGTGGCTTTAATCTCTAATGATGTTTATGAGGGTATTTTTGGTGATCTTAGATGAGATGAAGAGGAATTAAGTCGGCCAAAGGTTAGGGTTTTAATGATTATGCAAGGTTTAACCTTCCCTTAATAGCAAGCATGTTACTTGTGTATATTTGATTGAGAAATGATCTTTGATGTATATAATTATGAAGTGAAATTAAGTGTGGTGGTTTTGTATGGTGACGGGAAGGACCAAAGCTGTGTTACATGATTTTAAGAAATGATTTCAGTTGAGGATTTGTGTGAAAAGAGAGGAGAAAGCAATGACAGTGAGGGCTGAAAAATGACAGAAAATGGGGCAAGCTTTGCCAATAAACTGGTAATGATTAGCCCAGCCAAAAATTGTGATTTTTGGTGGGTAGATAGGTCAGTGTGTTAGCTTTCAAAGGGCTTATAATCGCCTTAATCCGAGTTGTGTGGAAAAAGTTATGGCTGTTTTGCTAGGACTGCACAGGTTCGACCAAAACTGACACACTTGTGTTCTAGTCCCATTGTGGGAATCCTATTATGGGAATCGTATTTTGTGTTGTAAATGAAAGTTTTTCAAGACTTCTTAATCTTTCCATATTGGGATTTTAGGTCACCATTTGAGGTCAAGGATGAAAGTTATGAGTTTTTGAAGTGAACTAACATACTTTGGTGCAAATTAGGCTGTTATTACAATTTCGGTGCAGTGTGCACTTAGAGGAAAATTCTAAAAATTTTACTGCAGATTTTCCATATTATTTTTGAATTTTCTATATGATTTCATGAATTGTGGTTGAGTATTTTGAGTTTGGTGATTTTTGAAGCATTTTGAGTAATTGTGTCAAGAGTAATAATAAAGATTGAGAGAGATTGATCATGCACTCATTTTGTGTATTTTGGGCCAAGTAAGGTTGTTTAAGAAGGAAATAAATATTCATGAACTTTCATGGAGCTTTTAGCTTGATTAATAAGAAAGAAGAAGACAAGTATACAATTTGGGAGCTTATTTATGAGCTTTGAATTACTTATAGATTTTACGAAGAAAATACCAAGCTTAGTGAGCTTAATAGCTTCTATTGAGTTCAATGACTCATTGAGGTGGAATTCTATATCTAATGAATTTATGAATGAAATATGGCAAGCGGGGAGAATTTTTGATTCAGAAACCATATTTATTAGACCAAGTTATTGCAGTTTATGCTATTTTGAACCAAGATATATCTCTTTTGGCCTCAAACCTCTATTACTTACTCAATTTAGAATGTATCAAATGTATTTATCAAGCCAATCTAGTGTACTCGCTGTTATCTTGAACCAAGCCATACATCAGCGACCCTTAAACCCGTATCAGCAACCTATTTCAGAAAAGGCCAAAACTACTCTCCCATTTGTCACCATCGAGGCCTTTTCCTTTGGAATCTCATTTATCTCATTGTGGTCTATTTTATTTTCATTTACTTTATATCGGATTTAATTACTTTCATAAGTTCAGTTTTGAAGTTATATTGAAATACCCAAGTTATGTATACCATTTAAGTGCTCAATTTCTATTACACATACTTTTACTTACTCAATTATGTGAGTAAGGATCATTTACTGACTACACATACCTGCAATGGCATTTATGAAATAGAGTCGAGACCTAGTTATCGTTCTGGGTTATCCATAAGTGTTATCAAGTCAGAACATATTTATCAAGTCAGATGACATTTATGAAATAGCTGACTTTTATCAGGTCAGATGACATTTTTAAAGACTCAAGGTACGTCCATTGCCTATGTCTTCAGAAAGCAGAACATATTTATCAAGTTACAACTCTTAATGAGTTTATCAATGAATCAGTTTATACAGTGATTTGCCATTTAACTTGTGACCCCATCAGTTATCATCCATAGGGCGTTAGCCCATTATTTTTCGGCGTGGCTTCAGGCCAACTCTTGATCGGATTGGCAGGTATGTATAGATCATATTATTGCAAGGGGTTTACATCCGGATAATAATGAGCAATTCAGTTTCATATTACTTTCATTTTCATTATTATTGCGAACTAAATGAATTGAAAAGGCGGGTACCTAGCAACAGCATTTCTACGCTCATTTTACAATACAGGAATACATGGACTGAGTTTTAGCTCACATTTTTGAATTGTTTTCATGTTTTGCATTTTAGGTGATGAAGTATTACATGTTTCTCCATTTAGCAAGCCCTTTTGGAAGTCATGAGATGCTCACAGTGGATTCAGCATAGCCTGAATGTTGGGATCGACGTCAGGGTCAAGTTAGGTCTATATTTAATATACTTATATAGTGTGGAGTGCGAGTTAGCACATGGTATGATTAAATCGATTGTATTGAAGTTGAACTATTATGGACTTTGGTCTTGGAGTGTTTCAGTTTAATAGATATTGTGATTGTGAACATGAGTTGTAAGATTAAATAGTTTCAGTAAGCATTGTCCTTATTAGGACGGCGGTAGCGCCTTCTATCATTAAGTCTTTCGCTATAGTTTTCCATAAATCATGTCATTAGCATTTTGGGGGCATTACACAATGCTTCCATTGTCAGCCTCAAACTGAAGTTGGAGCAAGTATGGGGCGATGACGGCCTTTACTTTGTGCAGAGTGGGCCGCCCTGGGATTACGTTGTAGGCTGTGGGCACGTTAACGACCAACAAATCTACCTCCAGAGTTCTTGCTTTAGCCTTGTCTCCAATGCGCAAGGGGAGACAAATCATCTCCGTGGGGGTCACCTCTTGTCTCGCGAATCCCAAGATGAGGTGTACCAAGGGAACGATCTCTTGGTAATGATCTCTCTCCCCAAATACTTCAGTTTCTTTAAGCAGTCCCAAGTAATGATGTCCACGGAGCTCCCCATGTCGATAAGAATTCTCCGCACAATAGCGCTAGCCACCTTCATTTCTACCACCAGTGGATCATTGTGTGGGGAGGTGAAGTGTGGGCCTTCCCCTCCACCGAACTGCACTGTGGGCACTGTAACTTGGCTGCTTTGGTAAGCCGTGAGAACTTGCTGGGCCCCTCGAAGCTGAGCCTTCTAGGTGGACAGAGTGATGCCTTTTGCGTATCCACCGGCGATAGTGGCCACAATCTCCGTAGAACATTCTTCATCTCGGGGCTCGGGCCGCGTGGTATCGCACTCCTCTCGAAGGAAGCGCAGTCCTCTCTTCAAAAATCGATCGATTTGACCCTTATTTGGCAGCTCGTGAAGAGCCTTCCTCAACTCTCGGCACTCAGCGGTCATATGCCCATTCTGCTCATGGAACTCATAGTACTTCCGCGCATTGTGGGGTTTTGGTGTCGCGGTCATCAGGGGCGGTCTTTTCAGCATAGGGTGCCCCCCACCTCTATGAGGATGCTCCGAGGGTCCGTGGTGAATCAAGGGTCGACGCCCCCAAGCCACGGTTTCCTGTCCCCTTGGCCGGGGTTCCTATCGACGAGAGCTTTTGCTTTCTTGGGAGCGTCCGGACCTTCAGCTCATATCTCGGTGGCACCGATGAAATCGGTAGCTTTCCCTAGTGCGTCCGCTAAAGTGGTCTCCTTCTGCTCGGCCAAAGAGAACTTGAATAGTCCGCTTTTCAAGCCATTTAGGAAGGAAGTGTATGCCACCCCATCCTTTAGGTCAGGGATCAAGACCGCCTTTCAGAGGAAGTGCTTGACAAAGTCTGTCAGGGACTCCTGTGGCCCCTGCTTGATCTTGGAGTGGTAGATGCTGGTTCGCCTCTCCTTGCGGCTGGTGATGAATTGGCTAATGAACCTATCAGCCAGGTCCTGGAAATACGAGACACTTCTCGGCGCCAAACCGTTGAACCAGGACTGAGCCACCCCCTTCAAGGTAGCGGGAAAAAATCAGCAGTAAGCGGCATCGTCTACGTCTTAGACGTACAACTATGCCTTGTACACCCCTAAGTGCTCCTCTGGGTCAGTGGTCCCATTATTTAGATCTATGGTAGGCATCTTCACTTTTTCGTAGCGCGGAGCATTAACAATCTCTACGCTAAACGGGCTGGAAAAAGGAACGGGCCCCGCCCGGGCGGCCGTGTCGGAAACCTTAATGGGAGTCTTTGGGTGCCTCTTTACTCCATCATTGATGCACTTCTTCGGGTAGGAACGACCATCGGGGATCTGGGTGGGGTCCGGTTGTGCTGGCGAGACAGCTGCCCGCACCTGTCTCGAGGGGGACTGCGCGTACGTTCGCGATGGAGCGACGCTCTGGGGTTCGCTGTCGTCCTGAAGCTTCCCCTCCAGGCCTCGAGGTCTGCTCCTGCTCCTCGAACCAGGCGGTTCGTCGGGAGTGCGTTGCATACGGTGTTGAGGCCGTGGTTAACGACCATCCATGGCTCGTGCGATGGCTGTGTAGGGCCTCGGCCCTAACGAACCGGTCACGGTTCTCTCCCTCGATCGGTCATTCCTGTTAGCATGAGGGGTCTCTCTTCCCTCACTATGGCGATGGGACACCACAGGACCGTGTCTATAGAAGGGCTCGCAACCCGTGGCAGGGACGGACTCGAAACGGGGGAGAGACCTTATGGAGCTCGCGGCCTCCACTACTTTCTTAACTTGCTCAGATACTTGTTACATAATGGTGTCAGTCATAGTGGATATGAAGTTCTTGAGTGCATCTACTATGATGTAGGCCTCCCGCCTAGCCGGCCACTGGCCGACCGAACAGGGATCTACCCGGGAACTCTCTGGGGCATCCTCACCTCAGGGGGTGACAGGGCTTCCGTTGCGGGCACTTTATCTCTTCTAGCTCGGCTCGTGTAGCTTCACTGATCGCCATGGTTCACCGGTCTTTCCCCACAGACGGTGCTAAATCTGTTTCAGGAACTTTCCGAGTGCTGCTGAAGGTGATGTGGGATGAGAGAACGGGCTTACGTGACGGCAGTACAGGTCAGCTGACGGTCCTCTCATCCAGTGCTGGACTTACAAAAAAGGCACCCCCAGGTTCTGTTCGGGGAACACCTCTCTGATGATCTAGTCAAAAGAGGGTCCCTGTGAGAGATAAAGACAATAAAGAGAAAAAATGTTAGAAATATAGGAAATTATGCTAGAGTGCCAATCCTTTTTTCGAGGTAGGTAGGTGAGTATTTATACGTCTTGTAGCAAGAGGTGAAATGGTAATTTCGCGCTGAAGACCCCCAAATGGACTGCTGGACTGCTTGCCCCGTTTGGGCCTCTGGTTGGAGCCTCAAGGGTCTCGCTAGGGCCAACTATGCCTAACTGGACTAGGCCCACGGTGAATAGTTATGTACTATCTACTAAATTATATTTTCTGAAATGAGTGGGCCTTCCCATGAAAATCATATTTTCTGGATCACATTCATTTAAACAATTATTTGCTAGCAACTAAATTAGTTATGCACAACTTAAACAGCTATCTACTACCAAATAGTTATGTACTATCTAAATAGCTAATTTCACCGAGCATGACCATTGAGAAGAATTACATTAGTTGTAAAATATACAAATAACATATTAGTAAAAGAGGAAAATTACGACATCCTACTGGCAGGCATTGTCAAATATAGTGAATAGGTGAAAATGAGGATTAAATATTTATAACAATTACTTTCCATGCTTGCTCTTATGCGTTGGACTCCTAGAGGTCATGACTAGCTAATTTATAAAGTTGTTTGCCTAGAAAATTTACAAAACTTGAAATTAGCAAATTGGATATTCATAAAATTAAGCTGATGAGGTTTATTGAAAAAGAGGGAAGGGAGAATTAATAATGATAACTAATTAGAAAACATTAACGAATTCTAGTTTTTCTCTATTATAATTTTTGGAACTCGTAAATTTGACAACAAAGTGGGGTGACAACAGATGATGTTTTTTACAATGTCTATGGGATGGAAGAAGTATCAATTATCAATGACTCCAATAGAATATTTGCATATAAATAAATGAATAGGAAGTGATTTAGAAATTAAATGCTCAAAGGTTGGCGAGAGCTTTTCGATGTGAGGTCTTTGATAGCTTCTATCTCTCCTAAACTAAGCAGCAAAAGACCCTAGTTTTCTGCAGAGCTCTTTGCCTTTAATTAATTTATGACATTGGTGGTTGTGGAGTGATTCCCTTCGTGTAGGTGGTTGCTTTGATCATTGTTGATCTTTTTCTACCCTGGTTTCTAGAGTTTCTTTAGTTTGCGATAACTTTAGGCTTTTCTTAGATGTTGCCTATTTTCCAAGAAACTTTGTAACCATGGTGTTAGGCTTAGAAGATGCTTGGAAGATATTGGAACTAACAAAAGAGGAGAAAGTGGTTATTGAATTTAATGAGGAAAACCCTACTGAGAAGTTGGTGATCGTTGTATGCCTCTAGGGAAAGCTATTGAGAGATAAACAATTTAATGCAAAAGCAATGAAGGACATTCTACATAATAGTTGAAGCTGGCAAAAGTTATTGTAAAAAAGGACCTCAGTAGCAATCTTTTTCTCATTTTAATTATTCTTATCGACGGACAAAGAGTTTACTCTTACTTAGGGGCCATAGGCATTTGATGGATCCGTCCTCTTGTATAAAGCCAATGATAGTACTGAAGAGCAACAAGAGGTTCGTTTTGAGACAACGTGATTCAGGATAAAAGCATATGAAGTCCCACTAAAACAACCAACCATGCTGTTGCCCAGTGTTTGGCCTCTCAAATTAGGACTTTTGTTAGCCATGACAAGTCTATAATATATAGCTTGGATAAATCTCCTTGGTTAATGGTTGATATCAAGGTTTTAAAGCTGGCTACAAGAGGGGTGAAATTTACGGCTAAGGGTAAAGTTGTCTCGATCGATATTTGCTATGTAAAACTTCTAGGCTTACGTTACTTATGTGGATGGCTTGGGAATGTTGCTAAGAAATGTCATATGTAGGAATATGAAATTCCGGAATCAGCACATTAATCTGGTGACTGGCTTTGGGCATTGCCATTAAATTCATGAAAAGGAGGAGCATAATCAAAATTATAGGGGAAAAGATCTTCTGGCCTTTAGATCATCAAGGGGAAACCCTAAGGCTCGAACTAAGTAGTCTTTTAATGAAGCCCCTGTTAAAGCGCCCAAGTCTATTATGAAGGTTTACAAGGGGAACATGAGTGCTTCTTTCAGTATGGTAACTGATGATATAGAGGTCTTGGCCCCTGGGAATTAGGTATTCAAATAGAAGTTGGAGGAAAGTGATGTTGCTAAGATAAGTGAAAAGGTTAGGGTCCTTAAAGACGTGTTAACTCCAAGTAACCATGATCAACTGAAGGCGAAGGTTGTAGCACCACCACCCCAGCTAATGAGTATTTGAAGTTTGTGTTGTTAGGTGTTATGTAAGACTTAGGCAGTTGATGACCTCCGTGCTCACTTATCGAGAAACCCACCTAAAGTGTTCTTTCATTCATAGACCCAAAAAAAGTGCTGACATAGATGTTGTGTAATTTTTTAATTGGTGATTTCTATGGTGCCTATTATGTTGATTATCGGGGTAGGCCTGGTGGCCTAGCTTTGCTCTAGGATAGATCTATCAAATTGAATTTTTGCTCTTAATCTTTCAATCATATGGACCCTCATGTTTGGTAGAGATGGGGAAGACACTGAATAATTTAACGACATTTATGAGTCACCCAAAACCCATATTAAATATAACATTAGGTAAATGCTAGATAATTTTCATATTCATTCAAATTTGTCACCGCTAGAGGTGATATGAGTAAGATCTTCTTTCATTTGGAAAAATGGTGGTCTTACAAAGTCATGGATCAAATTGATGACTTTACGAAGGTCTTCATTGATCTTGGTCTTTTTGATTTGAGGTTTAAGGGGTATGATTTCACTTGGAGTAGTTGGCAAAATGTGATGATAGTTGTGAAAGAGCATCTGGATCATTTATGCGCATCTACTGGCTAGATGTTACTATTCCCTTATGCAATTCACATATTAATTTTGACATCTATGATCATCTGCCTATCTTGTTTCGATGATATCCCAAAAAGGTGGCAGCCCAATAGTATGCCAAACCATTTAAATTTTAAAATATGTTGACATTAGAGATAATGATGTAAACTTAGGATGGAATAATCCATAGTTTTAATGCTATGTATATTCTTTGGGTAAGGTTGGTAAGTGTTTCTCTAATTTGACTACTTGGAATGAGCTCTTGTTTAGGCATGTGAGTACTAAAATTGAAGTGTTGGAATCTTCTTTGCAAGTTTCAAAAGATGAAAACAGACCGCGTAAGCTGTTAAATGAGATCAGACAATGGAGGCGGAATAAGGACGTTATTTGGTGGCAACGAGCTAAGTTAGATTTTCTAGAGTATAGGGACACTAATGGTAGGTGGCTTCACTCATAAGCTTCTATGAGAAGATCACAAAATTAAATCACCAAAATTCAAGATGATGATGGTGGCAGCACTCATACGACCTTAGATGCTATTGAGCATAGATCAGTATGCTAGTTCTCTAATGTATTTACTAGTAGCTTAAATTTGGTAATCGACTTTGTGATTGATTGTGTGCAACCATGTGTAACTAAGGTTATGAATGATCAACTTTGCTTCCCATATACTAAGGTAAAAATTGAAAAAGCCATTTCTCAAACAAACCCTCATAAAGCCCTAGGCCAGATGCAAACTTTCTTTTTTTCAAAAACATTGAGACATTATGGTGATGATATATGTGCAACAATTCTTGATAGTTATGAATTCCACCCAAATTAAATCATACCTTTATGGCATTGGTCTAAAAAAAGTTTAACCCTTCTTCTATGTCTAATTTCTGTCTAATTTGCCTTTACAGTTTGTTTGCAAGTTGGTTACCAAGGCGGTTTTTAATGGACTTAAGTCTTGGTTGCGTCTTATTGTTTACGTTACCTAGATGCTTTTACGTCAGTGTGTTGACTACAGATAATACTTTTATTGCCTATGATATTTTTCAAACAACCTATGAGATTATGGTGTGGGGAGTCTTGATGCCATAAAATTGGATATGTTGAAAGCCTATGATCATGTTGAATGGGCTTTTTGCACAAGTTTACGCTACAGTTGGGGTCGGGGTAACATCGAGTGAGCTCGATCATATGATTTGTTGAATTTCTTCCTTCTTTTCTAGTCAATGGTGTGCCTAAAGGTCATATTATTTCTAGCTGTGTGATTAGGAAAAATGATCCTATGTCATTATACTCATTCATTTTTTGCTGCAGGGGCTTGTATAGCTTCTTAAGAAAGTGGTTACAGATGGTGTCATATTTGGGTATTAGATTTATAGCGGGACTCTTCAAATCTCTTATGTCCTTTTGGCTGATGATACCAATATTTTTTCTGGTGCTTAAAATGACCAGGCTAAGGGTATTAAAAAAAGCCTTGCATGTGTATGAATTAACATAAGAATAGGCTATTAATTTGGGAAGACCGATTTGCTCTTTAGTAAGAGTGTCAAAAATGAAAAATAGAGCTGAATTGCTTACAACATAATTATTAGAGATGTATTATCTTATGATAAATACCTGGGGTGTCCTGATTTTGTCTAAAGATCCTAGAAGAGACCTTTTCTTTTTACTGTGGATTGTATTACAGAAAGATGGTCAGGATGGATGGATCATTTGGTGTCCTGGGTAGGTAAGGAGGTGCTGATAAAATTTGTGGCTTAAGTTATTCCTACATATCAAGTGAGTGTTTTCATATTTCTAACAAAATTGTATCAGATAATTCTGGCTATCGTTACCCACTTTTGGTGGGGATAAAAGGAAGAAAACTACCAAGATTAAAGGAGGAATTATTTGGAAACAAATAATGGGGCGGGGGGAATATGGCTTTAGGGAGATGGAAGCTTTTAATAAAGCTTTACTAGCTAAGCAATTATGGAGGCTTCTCAAAGATCATACATCTCTTATGGCTATACAACTTAAGGTAAAATATTAACCCAATTACGATATTTTATAGGCTACATAGGCTCTTATCTAAGCCTCATCTGGCATCCAAAGTGTTGGTGATCTTGAGGTTGTGAGTCCTATTGGCTTGTTGGTAATGGTGGCTCCTTACAGATTTGGTGCAGTAAATGACTTCCTATACCGTGTTCTTTTCAAACAGTCACAGCTAATCAAGCCCACTGATAATTGGTAGAGGTACATGATTTAATCGATTTTGGGCACAAAGAATATGTGATTAAGGAAGTCTTCCTTCCCTCTGATGTCGATCTGATTCTTAGTATCCCTCTAGGTTCATATTGACTTGAAGATAAGCTTATTTGGCACTATGCACCAAATGGTTTATTTTATATCCAGTTAGCCAGTCACTTGAAGATCAGTTAGCCATATTTAGATATATATATATATATATATATATATATATAGTATATATATATCTATATATATATATATATATATATATATATATAATATAATATATATGGGTAGCTCGTAGACTATCGACATGAAAGTCTGGAGGGTTTGTGGAGTTTGGACGTATCATATAAAATCAAGGTTTTTGCTTGACATTTATACCTTAGCATCCAACCTATGAGATGTTTTTTCAATGAAATTCCTCCTTTTAATATGTGTTCTGCTTTTTATCGCTATACTTTTGGGACGAAAGTCCATATCTTATTCCAGTATTCCATAGCAATTTCAATTTGGTGGGGTACTCTATTTGAATAGAGGCTATGGAGGAGAAGCTTTACGACCATGAGAGAATGTTTGGAGTAAGCGACTGAAGTTCTTAGTGTTGAAGCATTGGGCTTATTTATTGCAGAAACATGAGAATGATTGAATCTAAGGAACAGGGTAATAATTTTTTTTTTTTGAAAAAACCTTATTTTAATTTGTCCACTTTGAGTGACAAGGCTATAAGCTTTGCCAAGATCTTTTGTGAGATGAAAGAAAGAGAAGTGACATTTGCGATTTCTTATCAATCTATATAGAAGACGCCTACTACGGGCTTTCAAAACTCAAGTTCGACGGCGAAAGAGTGTGAGACTATAGCTAGGGCTGGGAATTCATTATTAAAGGCTATGACGGAGACATTACTACAGTTGGGGTGTGGAAATGTCCTAAGTTCGCTAATCCTATAATTGAAGAGACTCATGCTTGTTTACCTAGACTCTAAGTTGCTTATGACAATGGCATGTAAGACCTAGTTGTTGAAGGAGATTGTCTCCCCCCTTATTAATAAGCTTAGAGGCAAAATATTTGAGGATAATTCTTAAGGGCTTATCATTAGTGATACTTTATGCTTGATTGAACATTTTAAGGTAGTTTTGTTTGCTTTTGTCAGAAGGGAAGGGATAATGATTAGCCCTTAAGCTTGCTCCTTGAAAACTATGGAGTCGTAAAAAGAGGGTATAAGTGAATGTTGTTCTGGATAGTATTTTCTTTCAAGCATAAGATGATATGTTCTCTTAAATTGATGTAAATCTAATATAATCCCTCTATTTTTGGGATAAAAAACTCAAATATTGAAAGCTAAGTACCCTACTAGTGTTATACCTGTGCGGTATGCAAATTTATGTTATATTTTTGGCTAAAAACTTTGTCTACATTACTAATGACTTTATTAATTATTTCTTTCTTTGTAAAGTTTATCGAACTGTAATTAGAAAATCTTTTCAAAAGTCATTATACACTTTTTATATTCCAAAGAGCTCTACATGATGCTTGTATCTTTAGCTAATAAGTGATAAACACTCAATTTACACATTTCACGTGCCTTTTACACACCTCTTTCGCCTAATTTTAGCTCGTATAATAATGTAATTTTCAGATTTTCACTTGTGTTTGTTTAATTTGTAGGCAATAAGATCAATCGAGTAAACGCTATGAAAAGGACCAAAGATGGGCGAGAAAAGCACAGAAATCGCAAGGCAAGAAGGATGACAGACGTCGGGGGCTAGCAACACCATCCATTGCTAAAACCTGCAGCAAGGTAGCCATCGCCATGACGATGCCCGTCTTCACCTTCTCGCTCCTCGATTTTCTATTTAAACGTTGCTTCGGGTGTTTCTTTGGGGGTTGGTTTGCTTGTTCTTAGGTGAGTTTAGCCTAGGTTTAGCCAATAAAAACCCTAATAGGGGGAATTAGACTAGGGCGATTAGGATTTGTTAGGGTGGATTTTAGATTCAAGCTTGTGGATTTGATCTTCATTCAATCAAGCCTAAGTTTTCTCTTCTGTCTCTCTCTGTATTTCGTATTTTGTTCTTGTTTAGATTTTATTAATTTTGTGCTAGTGTTTGATTTCATTTGGTTCAAATGTTTAGTTTTATTGTTAATTCATGTTTAATTAGCTTGCCAAATTATATTAATTTCATTCTCTCTCCTCTCCAGTTCATGTGTGTTTACATATTTGGTAGTTAGGTGTAGTTAGATTTTATGGTTTCTTGTAGCTAGTTTTTGTTGGCTTGGATTGTGATTAGCCTCTTGATGGTTAATTAGTCTTGGACTAGGCCTAACCACACCCAATATATGCTTCCAACTTAGAGTTTTCTCTCATGTCAACCAAGTGTTTGATGAAATGCTTGAAAGAACTTTCATCTATGTTTTAAGGCGATTGACTTATGCTGAGAGGTGAGATTAATTAGCTAATGTGGGAGAGAGAATAGCCGGGATCTACATATGAAAATAATCCCAATCCTAGCTAAGTCCGAGGGTTGCTAATCTCGTGGTCTGATTAGGCTAATCCCATGAAAATAGGTGGTTATACTAATTAAGCTAGCTCATGACCCTTGAAAGAGGGCTTGGGTGGTCTTTGATGCTGCAACCGACCAACTCTAGTTGTCGGTATAGGTTAGGACCCATCTTGATTACTTGCTTCATAAACTGGCCAAATCATAACTCTAGGCCTCTTTCGTATGTTTATTAGCTTAGTTAGCTTACCTTTCTTTCCAATTTCATTTAGTCTAGATTAAAACACTTGCGCTGAACTCCGATACTTGAAACCCAACTCCCAGTGGATGACGCCGGAGTGCTCGATGATAAATCTTACATTTGGGGTTATAAATATTAGAACTTCAATTCTTCCTATTAAGTTTTTGGCGTCGTTGCCGAGGAGTTATCGCCTTTTGATATCGGGATTTACTTGAGGATTCAAGGCTAGGCCTTTAAAAATCCAAAAAAATTAAAAATCAAAAATTTGAAAAAAAAATCAAAATGACTATTTTCCATTTACCACAATTTCAGCATGAACTTTTTTAGCAATATTTGTCTAGATTAAGTGATTACCATGCTCAGTATGTGCATTTCACGTACGACAAATGGGAAATATGCAATGTTGTGCTTGAGGGGATAACACATAAGACTCGAGCCACCCTCGAGTCCATGTGTTATGGTGGTTTGTGCTCTTTAGATGTTGATGATATGCGGGACTTGTTTAAGTCTCTAACTTGGTATCAATGGAAACATGAGAGTGGTAATGAGTCTTTTGTGTGCCCTTCCCCACTTCCTTATTGTTTGCACGCTTAATCCCCTTGGGATTCATATCATCACCATTCTTCTTACCATCATATTGTATGCTTTTATTGCCAGTCTTTTGACCATGATGTAAATTCTTATCCTTATTATGATATTTCATCTATGATATTTGCAATGAATACTATGCTAGACTTAATGCTGTAATAGAGACATTGAATGAGCAACATACGCGCTTTGTTAGTGAGATGAGGGAGTGTGGCTTATTGTATGAGACCGACCATAGTCTAGTTTCCCCTATATTGGAGGTTAGTCTCTATGATGATTATGAGTTTTCTCTTCCCTCAGAGGCTGATTCTATTGTTGATACACCTTTGACTGGCCTAGAGGAAGTGACTGACCCTATCTCGATCTCTTTACCATTGTTGCTCCATCCTTGTCTTGCACACCTAGTGACTTGACCTTACTTGCTTCTCCCCTCCCTTTAGCTCAATGCATGGGGTTAGAGATGGATGGGTCTTCTAAGGGTGATGCTAATTTGTTAAGGATGATTTGCTTGGTTGGAAAAACCTACCTTGATTAAGTTATTTCTTTAGGAGTCTCTTTTTGAGGAGTTGTATGGTGATGGTACGGTGGTTGGTGCTGCTCCTAGCATTAAACATATAGACCCTATTTGCACCGAGTCACTTGACTTAGCCCCCATTTCATCCTCCTTACTTCCCGCTACCCCCTCTCATTTGCATAATGCATTTCACGAGTCCCTAGGTAAGATTAGGGATATAATTCTTCCTTTGACCCTTATTGTGCATACCTAGAGGACATGCTTAAGAAAATTGCATGGACCACTTTCTTTGATCATTCTTTTGATTTTTCTGTGGCATTTGATAATTTTAAGAGGACATTAACTACCTTTGCTTCTTTCCTATTCTGTTCTCTTACGTACATCACTCTGAGATGCATGCAGTAGCATATGATAAGCTTTTATGAGCTTTGACTGCATCCGAGTTGAAAAATCGAGTCTTGAGAGACGAGGAGGAGTGGTTGGTGCTCCTCGAGCCTCCATAGCACCATCTTAGAGAGGCATAGTTTGGGTACAATAAGTATCTGATCCGGTATAATCGTTTTAACTCTTCTCCTTTATATTTATTTATTTCTTTTTTTTTGTTTAGTTATGGATATTAGGTTGTGTTTTTATTGGTGATCACTATTGAGGTGAAACTTGCGATATTGTTGAGCCAATTGATGGCTATGATCACCTTTATGTGTTTTTTGTGTATAGTTGTGTTTTGTTATTGGTGGCATTCTTGGATTTGTATATATTCATTATTGATGGTGCTGGTTTTGTATATATGTGTAGTGTTGTTATTGATTGGGTGAGCTTGTGTTTTTAGGTGAGTGTGTTCATTGAGTATTCTTATGTGTTCATTGAGTATTCTTGTGTGTTTTGTTTCGTTTCTTATTTTATGTGTTTTTTGTGGTTGGTGGTGACTCCTCAGCTCCCAATGAGGACATTATGAGATTTAGGTATGGGGATGGGAAAATCATGTACCCTTTTGTGTAAATTTTTATAAAATTTTTTTGATTTTTATATAGTTTTTCTTCTTGGGTTTGGGAGACTTTTGTGCCTTTTTTATTGGTTTTTGATCTTTAATAGTTTGGTTGCTAACTTGTATATCGGTCAAATATGTATGATGGAACACTTGTCTATAATTTAGTTTTCGATTTTTCATGATAATCTTATCTTACATGTGTAGTTTTGTTCCTACCTTGTACACTTGACCATTGGCTTTTAGTGTTAGTTTTTGAAATTTGGATTTGGGGACATTCTACCTGGTTAATTGACCTTTTGGCTTTGCAGCCAAAATGAGAAAAAGAAAAAAAAAAGGACAAAATGTGGTTGCAAAAGTAAGCTTAACTCCGGTACCTCTATTTGGGCTTAAATAAGTGCTTTGCATATCCAAATAAAACCCCTAATTAGGGAAGAAATCCAAATATGTTCTAAGTTGCTCTTCCAAGAGTTCAAGGTCTAATAAGCCAAGAATTACCCACCCGGGGGGAGGAGCATAAGGAGAAAAGGAAAAAAAGAGAAAAAAGAAGAAAAATGTGATCTAATAAAAGGGAGTCATAAGCCAAGTGGGGATGACCTTTTGCCTAGTTTTAGCATAGCATTGAGAGTTAATACACTTCGCACGAAGCACCAAGGTATATAAATCGTGCCATTATGTTGCGTAGGATGAAAAATGAGAGCCGCGATGCTTTTATAACCTATGTGTGTCTTGAATGTATGTTTTGCCTATATATGGCTTAGTAGTGAGGTTGTGAGGGTGATAGAATCGATCTAGATGTACACATATTTTCCCCTTTTGCCTTTTATATATGTGCTTTTCTTTTGAAAAAAAAATCAAAAAAATATTTCAAAGATTTTGTAGATATGTTTTCTGCAAACCCTCATGAGACCTCATTCGTTCACTTGGGAACACCAAGGGGTTTAAAGGACTTGTTACATATGTTAAATGCAACCGTGATTCTTATGAAAGTGAGTTAGGTTCCCGGGTTTGTTTTTCTTTTTGTTTTACTCGAGGATGAGCAAAAGATAGGGGTGGAGGTGTGATAAACACTGAATTTACACATTTCACGAGCCGTTTACATGCCTCTTTTACCTAATTTTAGCTCGTATAATAACATAATCTTTAGGATTGTTACTTATTTTGTTTACCTTTGTCGGTAATAACATCAATCAAACAAACGCCACAGAAAAGGAGCAAAGATGGATAAGAAAAGCACGGAAAATGCAAGGCAAGAAGGACGACGAACGTCAGGGGCCGGCAGCACTAACTATCGCCAAAACCTTCAGCAAGGCAGGTCGTTGCCATGATGACTGGCCGTTGTGCCCATCTTCACCTTCTCGCTCACCAATTTTCTATTTAACGCTACTTCGGGCGTTTCTTTAGGGGTTGGTTCGCGTGTTCTTAGGCGAGTTTATCTTAGGTTTAGCCAATAAAAATCCGAATTGGGGGAATTAGATTAGGGAGATTAGGATTTGTTTGGGTAGATTTTGGATTCAAGCTTGAGGAGTTGATCTTCATTCAATCAAGCCCAAGTTTTCTCTTATCTTTCTCTTTGTATTTCATATTTTGTTCTTGTTTAGATTTTGTTAGTTTAGTGCTAGTGTTTGATTTCATTTGGTTTAAATGTTTCGTTTTTATTGTTAATTCATGTTTAATTAGCTCACTAGATTATATTAGTTTCATTATCTCTCCTCTCTAGTTCATCTGTGTTTACATGTTTGCTAGTTTAGGTGTAGTTAGATTTT
The DNA here is from genome assembly GCA_029747015.1 of Carnegiea gigantea. Classification (NCBI taxonomy): domain Eukaryota; kingdom Viridiplantae; phylum Streptophyta; class Magnoliopsida; order Caryophyllales; family Cactaceae; genus Carnegiea; species Carnegiea gigantea. The sequence continues at coordinate 229,986 of JAKOGI010000536.1, read as the reverse complement.
ATAGTTTTTTTGTGATGATTTGCAGCTAGTTTTTGTTGGCTTGGATTGTGATTAGCCTCTTGATAGTTAATTAGTCTTGGACTAGGCCTAACCACACCCAATATATGCTTCCAACTTAGAGTTTTCTCTCATGCCGCTAAGTGTTTGATGAAATGCTTGAAATAGCTTTCATCTATATTTTAGGCTGATTGACTTATGCTGAGAGATGAGGTTAGTGTGGGAGAGAGAGTAGCCGAGATTTGGACATGAAAATAATTACGATCCTAGCTAGATCCAATGGTTGCTAATCTCATGGTCTAGTTAGGCTAATCTTATAAAAATAGGTGATTAGCCCAATTAGGCTAGCTCATGACCCTTGAGAGAGGGGTTGGGTGGTCTTCGATGGTGCAACCAGCCATCTCTAGTTGTTGGTATAGGTAGGTTAGGATTCATCTTGGTTACTTGGTTTATCAATTGGTCAAATCATAACTCCAAGCCTCTTTTCATATGTCTATTAGCTTAGTTAGCTTGTCTTTCTCTCCATTTTTCATTTAGCCTAGATTAAAACACTTGAGTTGAACTTCGATACTTGAAACCCAACTCCCATTGGATGACACCCCGAGTATTTGACAATAAACCTTGCACTTGGGGTTATAAGTGTTAAGTACTATATAGTAATACAAAATGCATACATGTTATAGTTTTTTAACTTCATGGGTTAGTCTGAGTTCTTCAATTCAACTTCAATTGCTACATATGTAACGTACCAGATGCTGACCTATGTATATCACTAAACATATATATATTTATATAAATTATGGAATATATGTTTATATAACTTTATAACCAAAAATAATATAATAATGAAGTACAATTTTCTTTCTAGAGCTATTTTAATAACAATATAGAATTAACGCCTTGGTACGCGATTTTGTTAAAGTGTGTATTAAAAGCGATAGTAGTAAACATGCACTAATTATACTAATATGTAAGAATAATCACTTAAAAAATTAAAATCAAATGAAGTTTTCAACTAATGAGTGACTTCTGTGTCTCATGAAACTATGAAATCACCCAAAAATAGTATTATTTAGGATTAGATTGTACTAGACAAGATAGATCGATAGATAGATTGCACATACAATGAAATAAACATTTACTATATTGAAACAGCCAAAAATAACTCCATAATGAATATAACAACACTAGAAAATGAATATTAAGTTATTCAGATGCACGATGAACAACATTTGCAGAGGAAAAAGAAACAGTAAACAGATCTCTATAGGGGAAATGATTAGAAGTTAGAAAATTAGACTTTAATTTTAAAGTTAGATTATTGGACGTTGAAAAGGAACATTTAATGTTTAATCTAACACCTAATCTAATATAATATTAAAAAAAAGTGAATATATTAGTTGTTTTGGGACATTTGTATTCTTATAATTGATTCTTCATTTTTTTTCTTTTTATATATTTTTTCCTTTTATATATGGGAGAATGGAAAATGGTATGCGTGTGTTGAATTGATGCTTTTTCTTCCTTGTTTTTATTTTTTTTTCCTTTCTTTCTATAGATAGGAGAATGAAAATTGGAATGGATTCTCCAAACTAATGCTTTGCAATTGTAAGTATATATTAATAAACTAAACTAAGATCATTAGTCAATTATTGCACGCATTGAATTGAGGCTTTGGCATTTTTGAGTACAAGTAAGTCATGATATTTGGTGTTTGGAATCTCCCTTCATTTTGTCATTCTTTATTCTTAGTTTGAGAGTACACAAAATTAAATGTTAAGGATATACACAACTACCTTTAATAGATAGAGACGAAGATAGTAATTAAAATAAAAAAGGTATTCATATACATGAACCAGCACGTAATGAAATGTACTTGTAGACACCTAAAAATCGCATATTATTTTTAAAATACCTGATGACAAAATTATGTCCTAACCTGTGTGTTTGCGATTCCAGTAGACTAGTCCTTACTTTGAGTACGAAAGAAATGCTAAAAAAGGTCCAAACAGGTCCAAATTGACAGTGGTCAACGTTAAGTTAAGATCCATTCTAGAGAGCATAAATTTACAGAGTTTAGCTATAGATATTCTTCATTGAATAAGTTATTTAATGACCTATTACGCACCAAAATCTGATAAGCTCCAAAAAAAAGTTAAGTCAAATATTTGAACTTGCGTTGAAAATGACACATGTTCACTACTTTGCTTAGATCTTATTCCATACTTATTTAAAAGTCATGAAATTAATTTTTGTTTTGATTATTGCAAGTGTATGGTTTATCACTGTAGTACCTGAGAATCGATCCACAGAGATGAGTTATGAAGTTTAAGTCACTCATTAAGTACTAAGCTAACGTGGAACATACACATAACTAAGATTGACGACACTATCTATTGGATAACTAATATAAAAGTCCAGTAGTAGATATGAACTTTACTAGAATTCCATAAGAGTGGCCCTATAAAGAAATAAACCAGTTAGGAAGAGGTTAGTATACTACAGATGAGGGGGGGGAGAGAGAGACAGAGGAATCAATAAGGTAAATTCTAATCAGTCAAAGATGAAAACTGGGTAGGAACAAGCATCGAAACCCGAATATTGAATTTTAATAGAGTAATAGGGGTAATCTTATAATTTTTCATATACAGTCATTATACATACAAGTCTAGGCTCCTAGAGTTCGGATGGTGATGAACAACTCATATCCAAAAACAAGACACAGGACATCAAATCGAAACCAAGACAAAAGTGAGCCAAGATCTGAATTATAATCTCAACCAACACCAAAAATAGCAAGACTCAACTCAAATAAGTTGCAAACAGATTCATGAATCTTGAACTCGAATTCAACCTCTCCAAATCAGATTACATGAATTAAAAATTTAAAATCTATATCTAGAATTGAAAAAAAAATGAAACTGGAAAATAAGATTGCTCTCCACTATCTTCCTCGACCTTGAGCCAATTGAATCTCGAAAAAAGTACAGCGCCTCCAACGGCCATTAATCTTCACTGAAGCTTGTAACTGTTCTTTTAATCACCCCCATTCAATGCTTGCATCATTGTCCACTTAATGAGTGAAATAAAATGATGGTGGTGAAACAGTTATATGAATTGATGCAAGAAAATGAGAAATTAAGAAAAAGAAAAGGTCAAGTATGGATGAATGAAGAAGAGGAAGGCGAAGCAGCAGGTAGTGGCTTGGGTTTTGGGGAGCGAGGAAAAAGAAAGGAAGGAGGAGGGACTCACGTGCTAGCCGTGTGGGATTTAAGTGGGTGTAAACTCAAGCTGGGACTGACATGCTAGGCTAGACTGCGAGAAGAGAAAGGGGAAGGAGCTTAGTTAGGCTTGCAGCTTGGGCCGCGCAGGAGAAAGAAGAAGACCTATGTGGAAGAGGACAAACCGGAGGCACACAACTTGGGCCGCGTCTAAGGAGAACAAGGCTGGGTCGGCCGAAAAAGGGGGGGGGGAGAGAGAGAGAGAGAGTAGAGGGGGTGACTTGGTTGCGAACCGGCTTGGCTCGTGTTTGGCATCGGGCTTCAACAGAGAACAGGGCCGTCTAAGAGTGGATGGAAAGAACATGCAGACCCACATAAAAAGGAAAAAGGGGAAAAGAGAGTAAGGCACTGCAAAGGTTGGGGAGCAAATTGGACTCAAATGCTAAGCCACCGAACAAGCTTGGTTTTCTTCTTCGTTTTTCCATTATTTCTTTCCTTCCACCTGATCCAATCATCTTTTGGTTCAATCTTTCTTTTTTTGTAAAGAAACTTATTCATTCTTTCAAATTTCTATACTTCCTACAAAATACACAAAAATATATTAACATTCTAATTTAATTGTTTATTTTGAACAAATTTAGATAATAAAAAGATATAAAATGACATAATTTCAGGTAGAATAGTTTTATTAGTAACTAGACTCTTTCAGGAAAAAAAATGATAACTCAAAACTAAGGTTGGACGTGAAAGTTATGGCTAAATCAAATTGGCTATCTGCAGCCCAGCCCAGAAACCTGGTTAGGCTCCTGCTTGATAGGATTTGACCAGACCAAGAGCCAGGCTGGGTACCTGGCTGAGCTCCATAATTATCTCCTTCTCTATGAGTCCTTTTCTACCTAAATAAGATTAATTAACTAGAATTCTAGGTTGATTAGCTTACCGAGACTAATTAGTCAGAATCCTTGATGAATTAGTGCAATTTTTTAGATTAACCTTAATGAGACTAAGATTAGGTATCCTTTCTCTAAACTGATTCAAATTTCTATAAGCTAAAGGCACCAGTTAATTGGCACCAAAAAATTTCCATTAGTTAGAGGAATCAGATCAAATTGGCATCAAAACACATCAAAAAATTAGAGAGAAGAGAGCATGGAAAATTTTAGAGAGAAATACTTTGGGAGAAAAAGAATTTGGTCACCCATTAAAAAGGTGTCACTTTGTTGGACTCCTACGTAAATCAAGTGGGTTACCCTGAGGTCACAAACTTTATCTTCCCTTACTCTTCTACTCTATTTCTCTTTGATGATTTTTGATTCTAAATCACCAAAGATGTAATCTTTAGTTAGTTCCTTGCCCTCCGTAACTATAATTCTATTTTTTTGGATTTTTGTTGGACTAAAATTTGTGTCTTTTACATGATTATTCACACGAATATGTTGCACGAATATGTGTTAATATGATTAAGTTTTGATTTTTCATGTGCATTAGTGGAGGTCGTCAGTGACAATAGGTGTTGATGTGATGCACTCTATCATGTCAGCATACCGTTGCCTCCAAATCTGGATCCTTAGTTTTAGTCCATAAGGTCAAGATGGGCCCCACAGGGCTTAATCGAGGGCCTTTGGAAAACCTTTTTGAAGCAAATCAATGTTCCCTTTTGGTGTCCCTATCGGTTTATGGTTTGCTTCGAAAACTAAAATTGGTTTTTAAGTTTTCCTAAAACTCACTAACGGCTCTATTAGTTAAAGTTTGATAGTTTTTAAAATTTTTATTTCACCTATTTCCTCTTTTCTGCACTTTTGGAATTGGGTTAAGGGATTTGGATCCTAACAGTAGGGCATGTCTGGATTAGATTTCAGGGCTTGATCAGTCCTATGCCTAGATTCTAAGCTAGATTGAGCTACTGGCAGAGACCAGGCTATGGAACTGAGCCATAGCTAGGGAACCTAACTGGGTTCATTGATTAAGACTAAGGCCCAGTTCCCCATGATCCTATAACCCAATTCAGCTTCCGTTTTATAAATAAATTAAAAAAATTAAATCGGCTTTTAAAACATAAAGTACATAACAAATGAGTCTGACCATTCGTGGGAGCTGACACCCTTGGGGAGGTGGATCCTTACAGTGGCATCTTCACTGGGGATGTTTTTTAAAAGAGGGTGAGATTCGAACTTCCATACAAGAAATTATCTTAATTGCACTTGCATTAAGCATATTGCATTATAAGGTGCTGCCTATTGGGGATCAACAACGCCTCTAGGTCGAGCCCTATTATTACCCCTTGGCAAAATAATTGGTCAGTCGATGGGTTTACCTGACTTTCAACTGGGCAGGCAGCTACTTCACCTACTCACGACATACTTTCCTAGTCCACATGATACAAGAAAGTAATCAAGACATTCCAATCTTGCCAAGCACCCTAGGGATGGCATACAAAACTTTTAGGGTGTGAGAGAACTATTCTAAACCTAACCGGAAACGCTCATAACATAGAACTCTTGTTTAGGTCGAAACTCATATGCATGCATGATTCCGTGAATGTTTAAAACTCTAATTGACTGTTTGAATTGACGAATGCCTAAAGACCTATGTATTGATGCTTTAGGGTTCATAAAGTCATCGTTGCATCTAGGAACTCAGACTAGGGAAGGTCGAGTCTAGTAATTGGATTATGAAGCAAAGTGGCTTTTTAGATAATTGAGTCTCAAAAGGACTCTTGACCCCAAATTCAAATATGTTTTGATTCTAGTTTAGGCCATGGCAATTTCAGTCCAAAAAAAGGGGAGAAACCCGGCTGGGTTCTTGAAACAAAAAAAGACAGGTCATTAATGTGTCAGTTTGTGTCAAAGAAAATATATAAGATTGGGTTTATTTTGAGTGCATTAGATTTAGGTTGGGATTCATCAAGTCCACATGCACGCATCAGGCTTAAAAAAAAGAAGAGCAATCAGGAAGTCGGGTTTTCAGTCCTTAAGTCTGCTAAAACCCGGTCAGGATCTAGGTAGGGTGGTCCAGTCCAGCCTAGTTTGTGTTCTTAAGTCTGCCATAGGTTTGCATTCATGGCATGAATTCAACATTCTGAGCTCGCAATATTAGAGTTTAGTTCCAGAGTCACGCATCATTTGGTCTCATCATGAGCCCACGATGATGTGTACTATTCCATTGATAATGATGTGTACTACCTTGGTCTCATTAAGCCTTTAGTGTACTATTCCATTCTAGATCATGCATCACATTGATAATGTATAGTTCAACTAGGACCAAGATACATGATCCTTGTATAAATCCAAGGTTTATACATTATACATCCACTCCCTAAGTCTAAGATCCTTACATGAGTTGACCTAGATTCACCCATGTGCCTAAACTAGCCCATTATGGGCAAACTAAACCATAGCCATGCTTAGGCATAGTCTAGGCTCACGATTTATATGAACTACACTTAGACCTAACAAAGGCACATAGGTTAGCTTCTTGAGCCTAACTTGGAGCCAAGTTTAAGGCACGACCCGATTTCATTTAAAACCAATAGCTTAAATCCAACTTCTTAGCCTTATCCTTTTCAGTCTACCCTAAACCTTCAGGCTCCTATCTCCTTAGGAGACTGCAATTAGTAACCCATTTCCTTTATCCCCATACTTAGTGTTGTTAACCTCTCATTTCCATTATTTACTCCTCTAAACAACCACTTATTGCTCAGGATAGAGAAGACTAAGAAGGTATATGAATGGAGTCCACAAATAGGAAGACTTCTATCTGTAGGTTCTATGATAACTCGACCAGTTGGGTTAAAGTTAAAATCCAAGTCAAAGTCCAATACTTCACTAATCCTGATGGCATGAGGTAACAAAGTGGCTCAACTCAGAAGGTAATGAACTGGCTCAACTTATGAAGATGGTAGAAAAAATGCAAACTAGACTGGATGAGAGTAAGAAAAAGATAGAACTGATGGCCACTACACTCTAAATTCTTATTAAGAATGCCCTAAAGGAAAAAGGTGAGAAATCTAGCAACGGAGGAGGGGAAGACGATAAGAAGAAAAAAGAAAAGTGGAAAAGAGCACTCCTTAAACCAATCCACGAGTAGATCAAATAGAATAACTGCTTAAGGAATCTCTCATGATCAATAATTGCTATAATGACTATGCGGGACTCACTTCAACCCCAAAAGATAAATCAACTCCAAAATTCACTATGGCAGACATCAAGTTCCATGGAACTACAAATCCTGACCATCATTTGAGGAATTTTCTTAGTGCAATGAGATTAAAAGGAGTTGACAAGAGTATCTTTTACAACATATTTCCTTAGACGCTTGACAAGGATGTGATGAGGTCGTATAATACTATCATGAAAGGTCACAAACTGGTATGATCTTTGTAAAGAATTCATACGTTAATATTCATACAATGTTGGCCTACCAATTACACTTAGGGACCTAGAGTCAACCAGGTAGGAGGCAAAGGAAAGCTTTTATGACTTTCTTACTCGATGGAGGGCAAAGGCCACTTATATGATGAACTGACCCTCAAAGGTTGATCAAGTAAGGTTGTTTATCAAAAATCTACAACCCGCATAAATGCAACAACTAAGGTTCCCTCCGTTTGAAAACTTCATGACGTTAAGGAATGTCGTCATGCTTGTGGAAGAAGAGTATCAGCTCTTAAATCTTGAAATATCTTTTTCTTTATAAATTCGAAGTCTAAGTTTGGTGTAACCTTGATCGTTAATAGAATATCTTATTTTCACTTCCTTTTCTAGAATGCTTATATCATATGACGAATCCAGGGTTGAAAAAAAACAAGGAAAAAAGAGGGGCTAGCTTGAAAACATGACTAGGCGAGCTAGGCAAAAAGAGAGGGAGAGAAAGAAAAAAAAGGTTAAGGATTTCAATCTATCATCTGAAAAAAGGAAAAGATCATAAATTTCATTCCAATATGTCATGCAACTTTAAGGACATGCCTAGGATATGAGGCCTCCTTTCACATCCTAAATTAATACCTTTGTTAAATATGATAAATTCGCACTTAGAATCCTTTTGAGCCTTTAAAATAAGCCTATTTCTTTCATAATAACATCTGACCTAGCCAGGGAGTGGGAGTGTGCCATGGGTGGCATTAATATCAAAATCAATAATAAAAAAATTAAAAAAGAAAAAAAGTTTTGGACCAAATAGTCCCATACAAAAAAAAAGAGAATGAAAAAAAGAAGAGAGAAAAAAAAAGAAAAAAAAAAGAAGAGTTTGAAAATAAGAAGGATAAGAAAAGAAAGAAATTGTTGATTTACACTAACTTCATCACCCATGCACACTTGTGGATTTTATAGGAGCTGTTTGAACCCTTACGTCAATTCCCTTCCTTTGGAACCCTAAGCCAAAATCACTTCCATAAAAAGTCATCTTGGAGGCATTCCTCCGTTAAGTTGTGTGTTCGCACTCTTGAACTACGACTGGCCCGATTCCGCATTGGATATGTAGGTAACCCGTTAAGGCCTGACCATGAAGATTTTTTTCATAAAGAAACATCTGAATTAAATCATTTAGCCTCCAAAGTGAGAGAGAGAGAGAGAGAGAGAGAGAGAGAGAGAGAGAGAGAGAGAGAGAGAGAGAGAATAAAGAGTGGTTGGCCCGAAAATCAGAGAAGGTGGACTAGGCAAAAGGAGAGTGAAAATAAAACATCAGTTTTTGAGGATAAAAAAGCATTTCATTGCCTATGCTCATCGAATTAGACGTGGACAAACCATTCATCTACTTTACTACCTCCCCTCAATCATCATAAACGCTAATCTCACATCCACTCTAAAATTCAGGACTTATGGTTTCAACCATGACTACAAATTCAAGAGTGGATACTCACTTTGTTTTCTCAACTTTCTTAAATGGTCACTCACCCATTATGCAAATGGAGGACTCTCCTATATTTCCCTAGATAGTTAGGACTCCCTTTATGGTACACATTTCCCGACAAGAAGACAACCATATTCTTTGCAATAAACTAGTGGCTACTCTAGGCAGCAACAGCAAAAGCATCTTCTCAACATGGGAAGGATTACATTTACTCTACTGGACTAGGGGCTACTCCAATTAAAATTAGCAAAAGCATCTACGGCTATTAGGGGTGATCAAAATTGGTTAACCTAAAATTCATTTAACAGAAAATCGATTAACTAGAAATTTGGTTGGCAAAAATTATAAACTAAAAACCGAACCGAAACTTTTGGCTAACCAGTTTTTGGTTTGGAAAATCTATGAACTGTAACAGTACCAAAAAACTCAGTGAATCGCTTTTTTCGTTCGGTTAATCGGATTTTCGGTTCGGTTGTCAGTTAACGGTTGATTTAAATCATTAATTTTCAATTTTCGCTCCTTTTTAAAATCTAATTAACTACTTATGGCACCAAATATTAATTTGTATATTACTGTATGTTTAGTCTTATCTCTTTATAATTATAAACTCCACAATTAACTAATATAAAATCAAGTATTTTTTTAAAAAAATTTAAAGTTTTGGTTTTAATTAACCGATTTTTCGAAATCAAGACCAAAACCGCAAAATTTTTTTTGTTCGGTTAATGAATCGATTTGTTTTTGAAAAATTGATCCGGTTAACTGGTTTTTTGGTTTTTCAGTTTGATTTTTTGATTATAGATTTTTTTGCTCACCACCAGTAGCTATCACTATCCTTGTAGGCCTAGGGCTTCTACTACTGCAAACAAAAATTGGGGGGCTTCTTTAGAATAGGGGAACTTTAATGCAAAATTAAAAGGCACTCCTCTATTAAAAGAAAGATTTCCTATCATGGGTAATTCATATTCCACCTCTCATCTTAAGCCATAAGATGTCACTATGCCTAACCCATCAATCTTCTATAACTTAATTGAGCCTTATCCAATGGAGTCCAAACATTATATTAGAACTAAATGCGTATAACGGTAGGTAATCACATGTTTGCATAGTTAGTATAATCATGTTTGTATAATCAACACAATCATGTCTACCTAATTAGCATAATCGAGTCTGCATAGTTAGCATATATGGGTAGTCTAACCTGATCTAAGAAGTGCCCATACATCAATACATGGGTCTTTAGCCCATTTACCAGACTTCCCTTTGCCCTGATCATTTGGGAACCTTGGATTGAAGAAGAGTGCAATCAGCATTCATAGTGACCCTATAGAAGGGAACACAAGCCTGGTTAGCCATGAATCTACATCAAAAGTTCTTAAGACGGCATTAGCAACTGCCGTAGAAGACATCTATACTTTGACCCTCGCCGCAATCAGGCTCAGTCAAAGTGGGGGCCCCATTTTCAAAGAAGGCTTGATGCAAACATCCTTATAGAAAGGACATCAACCCAACTTTAGGTTATTAGGTAACAAAGCCTAAGAGGATCGAGCCATAGAGGATACCTCATCCTTTTCATCTTAGCAAAGAGGGACGCCTCTACATCTAGGAAATTTTATCATTTAGCAATCTCCTACTAGAAGGAGATGACTTTAACGCCCGAGTGGCAAAAAGGTAAAACTTGAAGATGCAACATCTCAATATCTCATGCCACAAGGTCCTCAAGGATCAATATTCAAGCTCAAACACTAATAAGTTCACAAGGACCTGGCCACAGGTCTTCTGGTTCACGCAATAACAAGTTCATAGGGATCTGGCTACATGTCTTCAGGCTCAGATCCCACCAACTTCTTAGGAATCTGGGCATAGATCTTCAAGCATCCACACCACTAAGGTTCTCCATTGGCTTCCAGCACAATGCAACATTTTAAGACTGCTGGTTCCTGGTATAATGGCATAACCGCTGGCTCCCAGTACAATGGGACATTTTAACACTGCCGGGATCGACGCAATAGGACATTTCACCGTTAAAATCCACTAAACCGATGAAAGGTATGCTAATCTAGCATCAAGGATAAATTCAAGAATCAACTAGATCGACGAAAGGTCCGCTCCTCCGACGATAATGGAATTCACTAGATCGGCAAAAGGTCTGCTGATCCACCGTTAGGGACAAAATCAAGAATCCACTAGACCATCGAAAGGTCCACTCCTCCTATGGCAAGGAAATCTGCTAAACCGAGAAAAGTCCGTTAATCTGGCAAAAGGATAAGAACCTGCTGCCTTCTGGCACAATCGGACATCATCAGGCCACCATCACAGTGAAAGTTGATAGGTGCTAAGTCTCAGGACCCTCAACGGCTAGGTTTGGATTTCTAACATTGGCCGCTGTCACGACGAAAGTTGGTGGGCGCCAAGTCTTAGGGGCCTCAGCAGCCAGGCTTGGATTCTACATCATCACGGCGAGACAGACGACTACAAGTAAAGACCATTACTTTAATGTTCGCCTAATCCAGGCTTAGACAAAGTGGGGCTAACTATAGATGCCTAAAAATGACAGATTACTTTTAAAATTCTCGATGACAAAATTATGCCCCAACTTGTGTGTTTGGGGGCCTAGTAGAGTAATCCATAATTCGATTATGAAGGAAATGCTGAAAAAGCACATATAGGCCTAAATTGATAGTGTTCGACATTTAGTTGAGATCCATTCTATGGAATATAAAACTATTGAGTTTAGGTATAGATATTCTTCATTTAATAAGTTTTCTAGTGATATATTATACCCCAAAGTCTGATAAGCACCTGAAAAGATATAAGTCGAATAGTTTCACTTGTGCTAAAATTAACACATGTTCACTATTTGCTTATATTTTATTCAAATTAAAAGTTGTAACATTAGCTTTATTAGAAACCACACTGAATAAGCTTTCAGGAAAAAAAAAAAAGAATCACTCAAAATGAAAGTTCGACGTAAAAGTTATAACTAAAATAAATTGGGTTGTCTGCAGCCTAGGAACCTGACTGGGTTCTTGCTTGATATGATTTGACCAGACCAAGAGCCAGGCCAAGTCCTCTGACTGGGAACCCAGTCGGGGTCTATAATTTTCATCCTCTCTTTGACTCCTTTTCTACCTAAATGAGATTAAGTAACTAGAATTCTAGGCTGATAAGCTTACCGAAACTAATTAGTCAGAATCCTAGCTGAAATAGTAGACCTGTTTAGATTAACTTTGATGAGACTAGTCACGGGTGTCCTTTTCCTAAACTAATTCGGACAATCCACTCAACTACTCTAAATAGAGGGCTACCCCTACGGGCATGGGCATAAATGAATTGGCATCAAAAAATCTCCATCAGTTAAAGGCATCAGTCAATTGGCATCGAAAAGTTCCCATCAATTATAGGAATCAAATCAAATTGGCATCAAAACACATCAAAAAATTAGAGAGAGGAGAGCATTAAAAATTTAGGAGAGAAACTTTGGTTGAAAAAGAATGGGGTTGCCTATTAAAAAAGCGTCACTCTGCGGGGTTCTCAGGTAAATTAGGTGGGTTATCCTTAGGGCAAAAACTATATCTTCCCTGATTTGTCTACTCTAATTCACTTTAATGATTTTTGTTTCTAAATTACCAGTGATGTAATCATTAGGTAATTCTCCACCAGCTATAGTTGTTATTATACTTTTTAGGTTTTTTGTTGGGCCAAAGTTTGTATCTTTTGCATGATTTAATATGATTTATACTAATATATTGCATGAGTATGTGTTAGTATGATTAAGTTTTGATTTCCTATATTAATTAGTAGAGGCCATCAGTGATGAGAGACTGTGAGATGATGCCCTCTATCATGTCATGATACCATCACCCCCAAATCTAGATCCTCAGTTTTAGTGTATGGAGTCAAGATGGTCCCCACACTAGGGGTTAATTGGGGGCCTTTTGAAAACCTTTATGAAGCAAATCTACAGTCCTTTCATTGTCCCTTTTGGTTTTCCCTATCAGTTTATGGTTCACTTTAAAAAGTAAAATTGGTTTGTAAATTTTTCTTAAAACTCATTGGCGACTCTATTAGTTAAAGTTTAATGCTTTTTTTAATTATTTCACTTATTTTCTCTATTCTGCACTTTTGGAGTTGGGCTGAGGGATTCGGATCCTGACATTAGGGCATGTATGGACTAGAATTCAGGGCTAGAACTGGGTAGGAATCTGACTAAGTTCCTGGATCAATCATGTGCACAGGTTCTGGGCCAGACTAAGCTACTGGTAGAGACCATGTTAGGGAGCTAGACCTAGCTCTTACTAGGGAACCTGATCGGCTTCCTTGGTGAGGGCCCCAAGGCCCGGTTCCCCATGATCTTATAACCTAGTTTTGTTTTTATTTTAATAATAAATAAAAAAATTAAATCCACTTCTAAAAAATAAGGTGCCTAGGAAACGAGTTCGACCATTCGTGGGTTTGTATCCTCGGGGAGGTGGATCCTTATAGTAGTAGAATGTATGTACTTTTATTCGACAAGCATTGTTCTGTCAAAAATTTGTACATTTTTATGCCCTAGAATATCTGATCTTCATTTGTCACAATAATTATTTTAGGATTTTTGTTGGGACTTTTTTTGTGAAAAAAAAAACCCCAAAAAAAATTGAATTTTTGATGTGAGAAGTGAAAAGTGGGTTAACAAAGCAAGGATAAAATCAATCAAACCCACTATAACTAATGCTAGTATATTATCCATTAGTCCAATATTCCCAAAAAAAAAAAATGAGCCAAATAAAACCCAAAACATTCCCCCAACAAATGCTTTCTTAGGTGACACATCTTTCTTTATAACCCATCATATTTTCTATCTCTTCCCCTAGCCTTATCTACTTTGATTTTTGGTTCTGAAAGTTTCATGAGTTCCTCCATCCCCTTCTCTAATACATAAGCTCCATCACCCATCTAGTGAGACCATCATGCGTTGACACTGTCCCCACCGTGTTTCCTGTGCATCATTATTAGATGATCACTTCATCTCTACTAGGGGTGAACAAAAAAATTGGGTGCCTCGTCTTGGACCCAGAACTGGTTTGGACCCAACGGGTATGTACCCTAACCAATTAGACCAGTTCTGAGCCCAGTTCCAAAATTTAGGACCTGTTTATAATAGGGTTTGGTATCGGGTCTTGAAATTTTGGAACTGGACTTGGATCTAAGCAAAGTACCAGGTTAAAATTTAAAGAATTTTGATGGAAAGTATAAAAGTAAACCCTGATTCGTCAAGTGATGTATCTTTCGTACAGAGACTCAACTCCGACCGACTCCAGTTTGACCCTTTGTCTCTTCTGCTTTCAATTTATCCCTGACTTACTCTTTGTGTATCTCAATTGTCATGGATGTCTTCCTTCAAGCTTGGGTTCTTCTCCAGATGAGTCTTGTTGCTTACTACGTATTTGTTTTTATGTTATTTTGATAGTTTTCCTCTTTTCTCTATCTATTTCATGTGAATTAAAATAATTTTTATATTTCTCATTCATTTTGTAATCTTGATTTGTGGCCTTTTGATTAACATTGTCTCCAATTCTCTGAGTTTACTTTAGAGTACATGAATCTTCTTTATTGGTTATTACATATTGAATTTAGCCTTATAATTTGGTTTTTAGGAATTTAACTTCAAATATGAGTTCGTTTTATTACGTATTGAATTTAGCCTTACAATTTGGTTTTTAGGAATTTAACTTCAAATATGAGTTCGTAACTTTCTTCAATCTCTCTCTCTCCCCCCAATTTGCTTTGGGGAAAATGAGAAAAAAATAAAAAACATTACTTAGGAGCTGCGTTCTCGGAAGAGACTGGGTTCAAATTTTAGGACCCGGTTCTAATTGGATCTGGGACCGGTTCTAAATTTTAAGACTCAGTTCCAACCGGGTTTGGTTTCAGTTCCTAAAAATTCAACCAGGTACCCAGTCCTGCTCACCCCTAATTGATAGTCCCCCATCTTTATCATCTACACATAGTTACCGTAGTTTAGCTGCTTGGCAAAAGTCAAGATTGGAAGGCTAAGAATGATTTTGAAAGACTACAAATTGAAGACACAACAACAGTTTGGATTATCTTAACTTAGTTTAGAGTAGAGATGATTTAGGGTAGAATGTTAGGGTTTAGGCTTTATTTTTCAAGTTTTTAATTCCCCTGGGTTTGCTTTTGACTTTTTAGATTTATTTTTATGGAAGCTGAAAATTTTATATAGTTGAATTAGATTTTTTTCAAGTTTTGAGTATTGATCTATGACCTCTTAAATTTCTTACTTTTGGTGCTGATTTAACTTGTACCTTCTTGTTGTTGTTCTTAGTTTGATTTTGCCTTATTCTTGAGCTCTTTGTTTTTCAACAGTAATGACGACAAATGCGCTTAGGTTGATCTTTGTTTGTTTCATTTAATTGTTGGTTATGAGCTCCATTTTTTATCCTTCGATTTAAGTATTGTTTTGGAGCTTAGGCTAGTTTTGATTTTAAAGCTTGTGTTTTGTTTTGTTTTGGGCACTTTATGTCATTCTTTCTCTTTCCTTTCTTTTCTATTTTTGGCAATTGATAAGAGGTAAGAATAAGGACCCATCTTAAAGAAAATTTTATTCTGGTCCACTGAGATTTGGTGTAGTGATTTACCAGACTCACATTTTTGGAAAATAGAGTATAATTGTTCGATTGGACTGATTTTCGATGGTTAAATATTTATTTTTCTAACCTGAATTTTATTTTCTATGATAAATATTATATTTTCTATGGCTATAAGCCCACCATGCTTAGCAAAATAATAACACTTAATTAGAAAGTCTTGACCATTATTTGAACTTAGTTGGCGTTGGACTTAGACATTCTTCTAATTTCCAATTTGTAGAGAGTGCTAATCTTAATGACACCTCCCTTATATCAGACAAAACATTGATCGATTTCTTTTCCTAACTCGAACCGTAGTCACTAGCTTAGTTATATATTTTTGAAGGATAATGAAACTTTAACTGAGAAACTCTAGTAACATAATGTTCGATTGAATAACTTTCCTTATTTAGAAACTTGTTTTATTGAAAACTTTGAAATTAGAAATATTATAGTGGGAAGGTTGAAGAGGAGCTAAAGCTACTAAGATCATACGAGATGCTTGCTCTAAGAGAAATGGAGAACTCTAACTTCTCTTCAGCTTAAGAATGCTCAAATGATCGTTCCATATTCAGTTTGAGACTTCTTTTTATCGAGGAGATGGTTTACATCGGATGCTCTAATGGCTATTTTGCATGATTTCATGGCTATGGTATAAACTCTATTACACTCACTTGCTACAGTATAAGATGATTTATTGATCGCTGCCGAACATACAACTAATTCAATGCATAGTGATTGATTACAACAGAACTCACAATGATGGCTCTATTTTTCAGTAATGTGGTTGAGAAATCAATCATCCATAATAAGTGTTTGCATGCCTTCCTCTCTAATGATGCTCTCTAGCTCTTCATCATTTATCAAATAAAGTATGCAAACATAATTTTCCTTTTGAGATAAGAATTTTACACCTCATGTATTAAATAAATAATCATTAATATCTTCTGAGAAAATTTCTTTGTCTTCCATGTATTTCTTCGCTGCACTTGGATATCCAAAAGTAGTATTTCTACAATGCATTAGGCATTGAACTCTTTCAAGCATAGACCACATTTTGTAAAATCCAATTATTCTTGCTAAGGGTGACTTCCCCACTTTTGATTGTCATTCGACTATCCAATTTTGCTCTACATCATTGGAAGCACTTAATTTAATGGCTTGAATAAGATAGTCGGTTGGGTTAACATTTTCATCTTTAGACTCAATTGCAGTGCATTATACATGAACATTAAAATTGAACCAATTTGGTTTACTAACCGCTTCTGAATGTGTCCACATTCTATGAATCTTTCTAGACATGTACTTCTAAAATTTGGTTGATCTTGAGGAAAATGAGTTATTAGGTTCAAGAATTTTCTTGTATTAGCCACCATCCCATACTTTTGCACGTCCATGATAGGATGATTTGGCAGAAGGGTACCTGCATACATATTGATGCCTCAAACTCTGGATAAATCAGGAAAATGACGAGTGATCCCTAAGACTCCCCTATACCATAGAAGTGTTGGTCATAACGTTAATAAAATTTGATACTATTCTTCAAACCTTTTTTATCAAACATATCAGCATATTTTTTCTTGAATACCATGAAGATGTTCTAGGTGGTGTCTAAACATTTCAAGAATATATATCCTTTCTTGTGTAAGGTAATGAACATAATCCATCCCAAGAAAACATTTCTTTTTTATATGATACCCTAGATTATCTAGGAGGAACCTATTGAAAGGTGACGCCTATTTTAGTAGTAGTAATTTTTTTTGGATTTTCCTTCAGATGGGCGAGAGTTCTAGCTCCATTGGCTAACTCTTACGTAAGATTATCTGCTAAAGAATTCTTTAATCCCTATACGTGTTTAATAAAGAATAAAAAATTGGTTGAGCCATAACTACCAATGCAGGAGTCTTCCTTATGCTTTCATATTTGATAAATTTGACAAAATCAAGTACTCCGTCACAATCAGTTCTAGTAAAAAAATTTTTAAGGGTTAAAAATGCGTGAAAAATTTTCAATTCCACTTATGAATAAAAGAAGTTTTTTACATAGTCAAATAGTTGCATTCAACTTTACTAAAACTTCAACTGCAGTATTTGCAAAGTTTTCTCCTTCTTCAATTCTGAGTATTGCACCCTAATGTTCATTATTAGCATTTGTTCCAAGGATAAATCACCTTCTTTATTAGGCAAATTGAGAATTGGAAAGTTTTTACATAATTCTTGAAGTTTTGCATAATTGTTGAATCATTAATGGTCCTAGCCTAACTTTTTTTCTTGAGTTTTTGTTGTAAAGGTTTTCTAAGCTTGACTAGGACTTTTATAAAATATGAGGCTTGTACAGGGCATTCTAGAAATCTTTCTAGTTGCTTTCTATGCTCAATTTTCTCAAGAAAGTTTTCTATTTTTCCTAGAATGTGCCTTTGAAAAACAATCTGTCCAGTCTTAATCTCTAAGCCTATACATTTATTTTTACCAAGAATAATACCATGTTCATAGATCTTTGAGTAACAGCCAGGACATCATTTTTGTGTCGCTCAACAGCTTTAGAAAAGATAAGAATGTTATCAATATATACTAAGGAACAATGGTTAAGATCCTTGAAGGCATCATTCATTCTTCTTTAAATATTTAAGGAGTAATTGTTTGGACCAAATGGCATAACTGTCCATTTATAATGGCCTTGAGGAGCATAAAGGTGGTTAACGGGATGCTTTATTTATCCATTTTAATACCCCAAAATGTTTTGTATTGGGATTTATTGTTGAATAATTTGTTCTTTAACATTAAGCTTGAGCGGTCAAATTATTAGTGTAGTTTCATGTCGTGTAGGAATTGTCTTCACACTACGCTGGCTGCATATAAACTCTATTATTTGACAAATGTAAGCTTTTCCTAATTTATCAATCGGAACATAATAACCATTTATAATGAATATAATGTGATTAATGATTTGCGTCCATGTAGAATATAGTCATTGAGAATTACTCCCAATTGTCATATCTTCAGATGGTTAGTTTGTAATTCACAAAACTGGTGCAATGCATTGAACCCCTCCTATCTCCATAGCAACCCTTCGATGGCTTCATTATGGCTCATAATGCTATTGTCTTCCACTCTCACTTACAAAAGATTTTTTGCTTATTACCACATGTACTATAGAAACAATGATTTTTCCCAAAGCATATGGAATAATCACCATCAATATAAGCAGATATTCATACTTGTAGCCTTCTAAATACATGTTTAATGGGATGCAAATGGTTAGGATTGGTATTAGTAACCACATATGAAATTTCCATGGCCATGTTGCATAACTTATCTTCAAAAATTAGCCCACTAATGGTGCTTGTCGTCAAACCAAGGCTTTACAGTTAACATTCACAATTTCTTCCACACTTTGTGATGCAGAGCAAACTACGAAGATCAAAATTTCCTCCAAGCTAAAACCATGGTCCAAATAAGAACAACGATGACCTTTGAAAGTAGGACTCAAAGTCTTGAAGCTCCAAGGTTATTATTGCTTTTGGGCCTTTAAGATCACAAGTAAGATAGGAAAAGGGTGTTTAGGAAATTAGTAGCCCTAAAGAAGGAGATTAGCTACTCTATCCTCCCAAAGCCACCTCATTAGCACATTTTCAGTTTTCTGGGCAAAACACTTCACCTCATTTCCATATCGGTTTTGACTAAGCAAATGGGTTCCACTATTTATAAATTATACATGGATGGATAGCCTCATATATCTATTTTCTAACAAGTTCTGAATTTCATTCAGACTGCAAGTATTTAGAAAGTTATGGACTGATAACTGAACAAGGGTCGGTCTAAGGTTGGAAAATATACGGTTTTAATTATGAGCTTAGTTAAGGAGGATACAACTGTAATCTTTGAGACTAATCAGCATGGGGTGACTTTACGCACAGAAAGGAAGGTTTTCAAGTGGCGGCACCTTCATTGGTGAAGTAGAGCCTTCTCGGAGCTCTATAGAAGATGGAAGATGAATCGTGAAAAATCCAGCTTACCTTAATTATAATTATCTTAAGCTTATTGATTAATTTTTCTAGAATATTTTGTAAGTCCCATATTGGCCCACTTGCTGCACTAGTGTAACAACTATTGCCCCTCTAATTGGGTATTTAGACCCAATTACCTTCATGAAAATTCAGATTTGTTGAATGATAAGAGAGTTTGAAGCTTAGTGCTTTCTCAAAACATCTCAAATTCTTTATCTCTCTAAGGAGGGTGGAGATTTGAGTCCATCCCTTTAATCTAATTTTTGGTGCTAAGGTTTTAGAGGGTTATGGGGGGGTTTATTTAATCTAGGCAGTGGTTTAACCTTTAGCCTAGATATATCTCTTGATTGTTGTTGTTACTAGCTTTCTCGAAAATCCACAAGAAAAATCTCTCCTGCTTGGTGGTTGATCGTGGCTTGAGGTTGTAATCTTGTTGAATTATAATTGTTGTTTTGGGGGTTTATGAGTAATTAGGTGATATTCTTCAAGCTTTTATGATTTTCTTCTTCAAACTTAGGTCAAAACTCACAATGCTATTGATTGTTCAAGGGTGAATCCAAAAGAAGCATCATTTGGTGTCATTATTTTCCTCGTTATTTTTTAATCTTGGGAGCCTGAGAATTCCATTCCTTATCAAGTGGTATTAGATCAAGTCACTCTGCATCAAATTGGTATAAGAGCTAGACCTTCCTTTGGATGGATATTGAATCAAAACTTTCATTGATTAAAACACCTCACTTCCTTTTCAACTTCACCCCAAAAATCCACACTTTGGCTCTTCAAAATTTTGCTCCATTTAGCTACCTTTGCCATCCCTTATGAATCCACAAAGAACCCTAATCATAGCCCAAACATAATCCTCACATAAATATATCCCTAAAACTCCACAAAAAGCCTTCACAAAATGCCCGTCAAAAGAATACCTAGGTAGAGATTTGGCATGGCCACGCTATGCTAATTGGCATAACCATGCCACCCCCCCACGCACCAAAAAAAAAAATTGGAAGATTCAGTACAACCGCCTTGTGCCCCCTCGTATGACCGTGCCACCCTTTTTTCCCAATTTCTTGTCCGCATCTCCTCTAGCACATCCGTGCTTCCCTTGTTTCCGTCCTTTAACCTCTTTTCACCTTACAAACTACTATCGACCATGGTCAATGAGATAGATAGGGTCATTGTTGAGGTTTAAGCTCAAGTAAGAAAGCTTAGCAAGCAAATTGCTCAAAAGAAGAAAACCATGAAAGAGCCTGCTTACTTTATTGGTATTAGTTTGGATCCAAACATCTATTTAAGATGGGCTCAAACATTTGAAGCTTAGTTTGGGGAAAATGATAGTTAGGTGAAGAGAGCTTTATCATAGCTAATAGAAAACTCCAAGGTTATGCCCAATATTGGTTCAAATGCCTTAGGAGCGAAAGAGCTCTTCAAGGCAAATCTGGAATTAAGACTTGGAGTTGGGTCAAATCATATATGAATTCAAGATTCTACCAAGATTTACTTCTTGATGAAGAATTCAAGAAGGAAAGACCTATTGTTGCTCATGAAGTGATCAAACTCTAACAAAGAGATGCGTTTACTTCAGTTCTTTATGAGAAAAGAGAAAGAGAAAGCTTGGCCTGGATGAGAGCTAGCTCCCATTCAAATGGTTTCTATACTAGTTCCTTCTTTTGAAGAAACTATAGAGGCTCAAGTTCAAATTCAAATTCAAGATGAAGATGAGCCTACCAGGTTCAAGAAGAGGACAAGGAAGATAACATAATAATTTTGGATCTTGAAGAGAAAGAAGCTAAGTCAAAGTCCACCTTAGAGATTCTACTACCTATTATCTTCCAAACCCACTCTTATGCTCTCCATTGTCCTAATTTAGGAATTGAGATAAACATCAGTAAGCAAACTCTAATTTTATTTTCAATGAGCAAGTTGAGAAATAAAGTTATATATAATATGTTTTCTGTGAATGCTTGGTATCTAATTTTTAGAATACCATTAAAAATTGGCCCCAAGATTATCTTTCATGGGGAACCCAAATTCCACGTCCAAACTCTCGATCTCAATCTCCTAATCAACCTCAAATCTTATAAAAATTAAAGCTCTGTAAAGAAATCATTTGTACTTCTAAGCCAAATATGAAACTCTCACACTTGTTGGCACAAATAGCATTCAACTCCTTTGCCTATAAAAGTAAGTCTCCACAAGTGAAGCTCGTGAATGATAAGAGAATCCCTTTTCAGATAAGTTGTAATACGTGTGTTGAAATTTTTAATAAGCTCATAAATGTCAGGAAGATCTTTCATTGCATTGGAGTATCTCCTAAATCCTTCAATAATTCATACATTTTCAAAAAGGGTGGTACTCTTAGCATAATAAGCTTTCTTAAACTCAATAGGTACAATAAGTTATTAAGAGTGATATACTTGGATTACGAATGCAAGGATTTGAGGTCAAATCCTCTTCAAGGGGGAGGGGTCGATGTGGAGCAAACTACGAAGATCGAAATTTCCTTCAAACTAAAACCATGGTCCAAATATGAACAATGACGACCTTTGAAAGTAGGACTCAAAGTCTTGACGCTCCAAGGTTATTATTGATTTAGTGTCTTTATGATCATAAGTAAGATAGAAAAAGGGAGTTTAGGAAAATTAGTAGCCCTAAATAAGGAGATTAGCTGCTCTATCCTCCCGAAGCCACCTCATTAGCTCATTTTTAGTTTTCTAGGTAGAACACTTCACCTCACTTCTAGATCCATTTTGTGCAAGCCAATGGGCTCCACTTTTTATAAATTATACATGGATGGATACCCATAGATGCTTATTTTCTAACAAGTCTTGAATTATATACAAACTCCAAGTATTGAGAACGGTATGGACTGCTAACCAAACAAGGGTCGCTCCAGAGTGGGAAAATGCATGATTTTGATTATGGGTGTAACTAAGGAGCATACAACTCTAATCTTGGAGATTAATCAACATGGGATGAATTTATGCACACAAAAGAAGATTTTTCAAGTTATAGCACCTCCATTAGTGGAGTAGAGCCTTCTCAAAGCTCTCTAGAAGATGGAAGATGAATCGTGAAAAATACAGCTCACCTTAATTATAATTATCTTAAGCATCTTAATTATTTTTCTATGATGGTTTATAAGCCCAGTGTTGGCCCACTTGCCCCACTAATGTAACAAATAATCCCCCTCCAATTGGGCATCTATAGACCCAATTACCTTCATAAAAATTCGGACTTGTTGAATGATATGAAGCTTGAAGGTTAGTGCTTTTTCAAAAAATCTCAAATTCTTTATCTCTCCAAGGAGGGTCGTGAGTTGAGTTCATCTCTTTAATCTAATCCTTGGTGCTCAGGCTTTAGAGGGTTAGAGGATGGGTTGATTTAATATAGGTGATGGTTTAACCTTTAGCCTAGATATATATCCTTATTGTTGTTGTTACTAGCTTTCTCAAAATGTACAAAACAATCTCTCCTGCTTGATAGTTGATCTTGGCTTGAGGTTGTGATCTTGTTAGATTGTCATTGTTGTTTTGGGGGTTTGTAAGTAATTGGGTGATATTCTTCAAGCTTTTATGGTTTTCTTCCTCAATCTTGGGTTAAAACTCACAATCTTACTAACTGTTTAAGAGTGAATCCAAAAGAAGCATCATTTGGTGTGAGTATTTTCCTTATTATTTTTTAATCTTGGGAGCTTGAGAATTCCATTCGTCATCAAGTGGTATTAGAGCAAGTCACTCCATATCAAATTGGTATCAGAGCTAGAGCTTCTTTGGGGAGGTTATTGAATCAAAACTTTCATTGATTCAAACACCTCACTTCACCCCAAAAATCCACACTTTAGCTCTTCAAAATTTTCCTCCATTTACCTACCTTCATCATCTCTCACTAGTCCACAAAGAACCCTAATTATATCCCAAACACAATTTCTAACCTAAACACATCCCTAAAACTCCACAAAAAGCCTTCACAAAAAGCCCGTCAAAAGAATACCTAGGGAGAGATTTAGCATGGCCACCCAGTGTTGATTGGCACGATTGTACCTATGAACACAAATAAAATAAATTAAGACAAGAAATATGGACAAATTAATTTGTATTGATTTCAGAAAATATGGGTACAATCTTTGTATATTTGTTACAAGTAAACAAATGAACAATTTCTCTGATTCAATCTCTAATTTGTACTTGAAAGAGGGTCAGTTGACTTGAAAGGGTCAGTTGACTTGAATCCCGATCAAGTTGATTGATTTGACATCCTTTGAATGAACTTCAATGAATTTGATCTTGAG
Source organism: Carnegiea gigantea (assembly GCA_029747015.1). Classification (NCBI taxonomy): domain Eukaryota; kingdom Viridiplantae; phylum Streptophyta; class Magnoliopsida; order Caryophyllales; family Cactaceae; genus Carnegiea; species Carnegiea gigantea. The sequence goes on along the minus strand of JAKOGI010000536.1, from coordinate 205,998 downwards.
AGAGGGCCTAAGAGGCTTGATCTCAATTAATACGAGTTTTCTTTGATCTTTGATGGAAGATGACACATGTTTTGATTGTGCCTGTTGCCTTCCTTTAGAGAAATTAGCTCCCTGAGTCTTTAGAATGGCTTCGAAGTAAATGAATCTTCCACTTCACGAGTAAGAGGGAGTAGTGTTCTATTTATAGGGAAATAATCCCCATCTCTTTACTAGGGTTGTCACTTATTCGCCTTCTTGGGCCATTGATTGGGCCTTTGACTTGTTAGTCCATTGATGCGGAGCAAACCATGAGGCCTAACCTCCTTATCAACATCAAGGCTTGGATTTAACTTGGGCCCTTAATCACCGATGAGGGTGGTACCCAAGTACTTGTCTCTCCATAGTTCTTGTTGGTTTGGGAGCCTTGAGGGGCCCCAAAGTAAGCTTAAGTAAGGTGGCATGGCACTTAGTAGCCTAAATAAAGAGCCTATCTATTTTATGTCCAAGTTACCTTATTTTATTTTACTTCCTTGTTCTGGGCAGAACGTATGGCCTGAATTCTAGCTCATTTTTGGCTGGGTAAATGGGATCCATTTTGGGTGAATTTTACATGGATGAATAGCCCGGGTGCATATTTTCCAACAAGCCCAAGATCACCATCAAATCCCAAGAATCGAGTAGTTATGGGGTTTTAACCAAGCCATTGGGTCATCAAATGGGAGAATTAAGGGTCCAAACTTGATGGGTAGCTGATAGACTCTTCTAGAAGGCTCCCATAAAAATTCCCACCCTAATTTCCTCCATTTGAATAGGTGAATGATATCACTAATAAGAAGAAATGTGCAGCCAAATTCCGACACACCATTATCCCCTAGTAGTCCCCCTTTAATTGTACAATTAGCTTATATTTCATTGGACAAAATTTTTGTAATGTTATTGGCTAGTACTAAGCTTGGGGGGTATCTTGCTATTTAATCCTCATCTCTTGTATTATATTCAGCTTTGATGATTATGAATGAATGAAAAGGCTAGAGGCCATTTTTTCTCTCAAAAATCTCCTAATCTTTATCTCTTTTAGAGTGGTGGTTTTGAGTCATCCCTTTATATTAATCCTTGGTGCTTAGGCTTTAGGGTATTAATTGGTGGGCTACTTATTTTGGTGTTCTTTCAAGAATCCAAAGAGTTTTCTTTGGATATTGGTGTTCCTCCGTTGATGTGTTCTTTAGGTGTTCATCTTATTGGGTCTACAGTTGGATGATTAAGCCCTTATTTAGCCAAATGGTATTCTAGATCCGCTTTAGTTGGTATCAAAGCACAAGGATCCTTCAAGGGTAAGCATCAAATCCTCACACTTTGAGAATGGAAGTTGTTGTTTAAGTTCTTGCTTTATTATTTTGGGATTTGGGTGCTCTCTACTCCACCTTCTTCTCTTATTCTCCTTAAAGAGCCCAAGCACTCTTCCATGCTTTCTTTTTAATCCGATACCCTAAAAACTCACATTTGATTTCTCAACAAAACTCCTATTTTAGTCCATAAAGAATCCCTAAAATGGCCTAAACACAATCCCCAACCAAAACACAACCTAAAAACTCTCCAAAAAGGCCAAAACACTCACCCGTGCCAAACTAGAAATTTGGCACGGCCTCGCTGTGCCCCCTGGCACGACCATGGCGCACTGTTGCCTAGAAAATTTTTCTCCAATGATCTGCATGACTACCCCGTGCTGGATAGCATGACCGTTACCCCCCATTTTGGCATGTGCTTCCTCTGGCATGACAGCGCCACAGTTTCTCAAACACTTAATCTTCTTCCTTTTCTTATCTACATTCAACCATGTCCAATGATGCAGAACCTTCTCAACCTAGAGGCATCTCTCTAGAGTTAGCCCATGAAATGAGGGGAGACAAGGCTATAATTCACCTTCAAGAACAAGTGAGAAAGCTCGCCGTGGAGCTAGAGCAAGCTAAGAGATCTGAACGACGAGTTCTTTGACCTAGGGAGCTTGATGTAACCCCATTGACATTGCCTACTTATCTTCTCATAAGGACCATAAGGATAGAGGTAATTAGGGTAGAGGTCATCCTAGAGATGTTCTTAGTGACCTCAAGGTTGAGGCATCGGAGTTTGATGGTAACCTCAAACTGGAGAACTACATTGATTGGGTGCAAGCTATTAAGAGGATCATTGAACTCAAGGAGTACAATGATGAAAAGGCCTTCAAGTTGGTCATTCTCAAGTTTGTGGTATGAGACATTGAAGAAGAATAGAGCAAGGGAAACTAAGCCTAAGATCAAGACTTGGTCCAAGCTCAAGAGACACATGGAGAAGAGGTTCTTACCCCCCTCATACAAGCAAGAGCTCTACCTCAAGATTACACCTTTAGCCAAGAGAATCTCCGGGTGGAGGAATACATTCGAAAATTTAAGCAACTTCAAATGAAAGTTAGTTTGAATGAAGACAATGAGCTTACTATTGCTAGGTTCATCAAAGGACTTTCTCTTAGCATAGCTCACAAAGGTGGAACTTTAACCTTACTTGCCTTTTAATGATGTTTGCCACCTAGCCATCAACATCGAGAAACAACTTATGGGTCGAAAGCGCTTCGCAACTCCTTCCCCTCACCGACCCTAAAGCATATCTAAGAGTTTCCCTTCCTACAATAAGGGCGAAGCTACCCTTACACCCATCAAGGCCATTGATAAGGGTAAAGGGATTGCTAGTGAACCTCCAAAGAGGTTAGAGGGAAAGAAGTGCTTCAAATGCCATGGTTATGAACACTACTAAGCAGATTGTCCAAATCGAAGAGCCTTCTCTATTAGGGAGGTGGAAGAGATCCAAGCTCTAGAGGAAGAAACTAGTGAGGAAGAGTTTGAAGAGGAAGAAGCTAGTGAGGAAGAGTTTGAAGATCACACCATAGTCACCCTAGATGTTGGAGAACTATTGGTGATCCAAAGAGCCCTCCATGCTAAAGAGGTTCCCCTTGAACCTACTCAAAGGGAGCAAATCTTCCACACTCGATGTACCATTGGAGGCCAAGTGTGTGAGCTTATTATCGATGGAGGTACTTACACCAATGTGGCTTCTATAACTCTCATTGACAAGCTACAAGTTCCCATCAAGGTGCCCCCCACTGCTTACACTCTTCAATGGCTCAAGCATGGAAGCGAGGTACCGTTTCTAAATAAGCTCTTATCTCTTTTTCCATTGGTCCTTATTGTGGTGAGGTCCTTTGTGATGTTCTTCCTATGGATGCTTGTCATATATTGCTTGGTTAACCTTGGTTATTTGACAATCAAGTGATGCATGATTGGCATGCCAACACTTATGCCCTTAAGTTCAAGGGACGTGCCCTCACTTTGACCCCCTACCACCACCTAAACCTCTCAAAATTAAACAAGGGAAGGGAAATGAGAAAAGCCTCTATATGAGTAAGACATGGGTAGAGGGAGCCATTAGTAAGAGCAAGCCTTTATTTGCCTTACTTAAAGTTGAATCAAACACAGTGAGGAAGTGAAGCCCTTACACCCACTTACTCAATCATTCTTGAGAGAGTTTGAGGATGTTTTTCGCAATGATCTACCACCAGGACTTCATCCTATAAGAGGAATTGACTACCAAATTGACCTCCTACCGAGTGCTCCTTTGCCCAAGCCTTTTGTACTCCATTCCATCAAGACCTTATACTTAGAAGATGAAGACTTTAAGACGGTGGTTCAAGATCCCTCTAATTATGACACTTATACCTTGCAAGAAGATTTCCTCAAATAAGTTATGCATCCCCAAGAGTCCTCTAAGGGACTTGATTATCAAGGAGGCTCATGGAGGAGCCTTAGTTGAGCATTTTAGGATCAAGAAGACCCTTGAGATCCTCAAGGAGCACTTTTGTTGGCCCAGGATGGGTGATGATGTCCACAAGATAATCTCAAGGTGTGCCATTTGTCATATGGCCAAGAGTCACTTCCACCAAGGCCTTTGCAACCCTCTTCTAGTTCCTTTAAGGCCTTGGGATGACCTTAGAATAGACTTCATAGTAGCCCTTCCACGAACCCCTCGAGGGAAGGATGCCATCATGTAGTTGTTGATGGGTTCTCCGAGATGGCACATTTCGTTGTTATGATGATGCTACATATATTACGGATCTCTTCTTCCAAGAAATTATGAGGCTTCATGGGACTCCAAGGACTATTGTATCAGATAGAGATACCAAGTTCATATCACACATTTGGAGAAGTCTATGGTGGCTAGTGCAGACTAAATTACTTTTTAGTACTACTTACCAGCCCCAAACTGATGGGAAAACAGAAGTGACCAACCACACACTCACTACCTTGTTGAGAGGAATGGTGAGTAGGCACTTAAGAGATTGGGACACCAAGCTTCCCCATGCGGAATTTACCCACAACCGTGCTCCTTCCTATGCTACTTCTCATTCACCCTTTGAGGTATGCTATGGCCTCAACCCTCTCACCCCTTTTGATCTTATTCCCATTCCTCAAGAGTCCAAAGTGAGATTTGAAATTGAGGAAGGGCCTAAAGCTATGAAGAAACTACATGAGGAAGTGAGAGCTCAAATTAAGAAGGTAAATGAGTAATACAGGACCAAGGCTAATAAGAATCGAACTCATCTTGAGCTTAAAGTGGGAGATCTTGTATGGCTACATTTGAGAAAGGAGAGGTTCCTCAAGGAGGAAAATCAAGCTTATGGCAAGGGGAGATGGCCCCTACAAGATCGTACAAAGAGTGGGAGACAGTGCCTACAAGGTAGAGTTTCCGGATGACATGAACATCTCAGCCACTTTTAATGTTGGAGACCTCACTCCCTACATTGAGGATGAAGATGAGGATAATGGAGATTTGAGGGCAAATCCTCTTCAAGGAGGGGAGGTTGATGCTGAGTAAACCATGAGGCCTAACCTCCTTATCAACGTCAAGGCTTGGATTCAACTTGGGCCCTTAATTGCCTGTGAGGGTGGTGCCTAAGTACTTGTCTCTCCAAAATCCTTGTTGGTTTGGGAGCCTTGAGGGGTCCCAAAGTAAGCTTAGGCAGGGTGGTATGACACTTAGTAGCCTAAATAAGGAGCCTAGCTATTTTATCTCCAAGTTAACTTATTTTATTTTACTTTTTTGTTTTGGGCAGAACGTATAGCCTGAATTCTACCTCATTTTTGGCTAGGTAAATGGGATCCATATTTGGTGAATTTTGCATGGCTGAATAGCTCCAGATGTCTATTTTCCAACAAGCCTAAAAGCATCATCAAATCCTAAGAATAGAGCAATTTTGGGGTTTTAACCGAGCCATGGTTAGTGCAAGTCTGGAGGTGCATGTTTTTTACTCAAGGATTCATTTGGGTCATCAAATGGGAGAATTAAGGGTCCAAACTTAGTGAGTAGCTGATAGACTCTTTTAGAAGGCTCCCATAAAAATTCTAACCCTAATCTCCTCTATTTGGATAAGTGAATGACATCACCAATGGGAAGTGTTATGATGTATAAGGTTTTGATGATAACAAATCCAAGTGTTGTTGTTCCAAACAGGCTCTCCAAACTTGTTCTTACTGCTGTTCTCAATGTCTTAAACTTGCTTGACTAATGGTTGACCAAGAACAGGCACTCAAGTCAGCGATATAAGTACAGCCGTGAGAAACAGGGTCTGTGAAGTGTTTGAAGCAGCAAATTCGTCTCTCTACAAGATGACTGGTCGTTACAACAAGATGTCTTGATTTGATTTAGATTTTATATTTTTAGACTCTTGTTAATATGCCAATTAGAAAGTCTTAATTTACCACTTACTTGAAACGATTTTGCTTTTTGGAAAATATTTCGGATCATCTTTCAAAACAATCCTGGAAACAGGGTGGTAAGGGTGTTTCCAGATTAAGCTGCGAAAAAATGATTTCACACGATTTTTCTCTCTCTGATTTTGGGCAGCTTCTCCAAGATTTGCAAGCAAGATTTTTTTTATGTAGTATCTTACCCCTTACCCTAAAACGGTTATCAAAATCTAAGGGGATTTGCAAAATCTTTTTGAATAAAAAGAATCTTCAACTTTTGGCAAGTGGATAAGGTTGTTGAGAAAATCATAGGCTAAAGGATGAAACCGTGTTGCTGAAGAATCACCGCCTTAAGCAATTAAGGAATTCTTACCAGCTCATGTTACCTCACCCCTTGCGGTTAAAGGACTCTATCTCCTTTAGAAATTTTGGTTTCCAAAAATTTGAGGAATTGTTTTTACCAAGCACTATATAAAGTCGCTTCTTACAACTCAGAAGCATCGGTTTTCAAAGGCAAAAATTCAGTGTTCATGAGCTTAAAAGTTTCAAAAGAAAACCGTGTCTAGTGAGTGAGTTATTTGAGCTTTCAAAGTTGGCATACTAGGACTTCATTGTACCCTATATTAGCTTAGTTGAGAAGCATTGTAATAGGGTGTTTTTCTTTATATTCTTCTTTCACAAAAGTGAGTTGAGTGTGTGTCCAAATCAAGGGGATTTTGGACGTGGGGTAACCTGTCTTAGGGAAGACGGTTACGTGGGTTGCAATTTGTAACAAGGTGTGTTACTATTGTAACGTGATTAGCCCGTTTAGTGAAGTGTGTAAATCCTACACGAGGTAGGTCGTGGTTTTTCACCTCAGTTGGGCTAGAGGTGTTTTCCACGTAAAAATCCTGTGTCCATTATTTCCGCATTCAATTTTGTTGGATTTTCGGTTCTGCATGTCTCAGGAACAGCCTGCGCGAACAGGGTCTAAGACTGTTTGGCAGCATATTGCGAAAATCGGACACCATAATTCACCCCCCCTCTTGTGGTTGTGTACTCTCGAAAGCAACAAGTGGTATCAAAGCAGGTTCTCCTTTGAAAAGCTAACACCTTGAGAGATCCTTGAAGATGAGTACCCCACAAGGCATGCTTGAAGGTCAATCCATAACTCGACCACCATACTTCAATGGCCAACACTATGGTTGGTGGAAGAATAGGATGGAAAACTACATCCAAGTCGAGGACTATGAGTTGTGGATGCTCATCAAGAATGGACCACTCATCCCTAAGAAAACAACTGAAGATGGAAAGTCAATCCCCAAGGAGCCTAAGGAATTCAATGTTGAAGATTACAAGACGATGGAGAAGAATGCCAAGGCCAAGAAACTTCTATATTTCGGCCTAGGTCCTGATGAATATGCTCGCATATCTGAATGTGAGTCGGCCAAGGAGATCTGGGATGCTTTGCAAATAGCTCACGAAGGGACCAATCAGGTAAAGTAATCCCGGATTGAATTGCTTATGAGAAAATATGAGCTGTTTGAGATGGGTGATCATGAAAGTGTGATGGACATGTACTCTCGCTTCACTCACATAACGAATGAGTTGAAATCCCTGGGAAAATCCTTCACCACTAAAGAATTGGTGAGGAAAATCCTAAGAATTTTACCTCATTCTTGGGAAGCGAAAGTAACGGCCATCCAAGAAGCTAAGGACATGAACAAGATCACCCTAGATGAGCTGATTGGAAATCTCCAAACGTATGAACTTAGAAAAAATTCCCAGCAGAAAGATGAGACAAAGAGAGATCGAGGTCTTGCTCTAAAGGCTTTAGAAGATGATTCTGATTCTGATGAGGAGGAGATTGCCATGATAACTCAAAAATTTAAGAAGTTCTTCAAGAAAGTTAAAGAAAACAGCAAAAGGAAGGACTTCGGCAAGGGCAGGAACACCTCTCGGGAACAGTTCTCTGGATGCTTCAAGTGTGGCAAGCTAGACCACATTGTGAGAAACTGCCCACTACACAAGGAGGAACAAGAACTCGAACACCCTAGAAAACAGGAGAGGAAATAGGGTGTAAGCAGCTCAGCGAAACGATTCTCAAAAGCTATGCTCGCGGCTTGGGGTGATTCAAGCGAGGATGAGGAAAGGTCTGAAGCCGAGGAAGCTGATGTAGCACTCATGGCAAGAAGTGACACTGATTCAGATGATGGATCAACAGATAGTCTGACTCAACTCAAGAACAAGGTACGTGGTCTAAATAAATCAACTCTTGAGGAATTAGTGTACACTATAATGGATATATGTGCTGAATTAAAAAGGGATGTTCGTGACCTAGAACTTGAAAATGAAACTCTTAAATTGGAAAAACTTGAAGTTGACAAAGAGACACTTGCCTTGCATGAAAACATTAATGTGCTTAAAGAGACTCTACTCATGAAAGAAGAGACTTGTTCCATTAATCTAACTGAGCTGGAAAAGGAATCTCTTGACTTAAAAGGAAAGGTCGAAACTTTGCTGGAAGAAAACAAAAACTTGCTTGAGAAAATAAAACAAATGGAATTAGACCTTGTCACAAACAAGCTTTGGAACAGGTCCTCAAGGGCGCTTGAATGGTTAAACACACATCATAGTCGAAATAGAAGAGGACTAGGTTTTGTGCCTAAGATGACCTACCCAGTGAATAGAAAATACGTAGGATTATCTGAGAACATTGTATGTTATCACTGTGGTAAAACGGGTCATTATCGTTATACTTGTCCCTCGAGAAAGTATGCCATTAAAAGGAACACAGCTTATGTAAAACAAATATGGGTTAGGAAAGATGAGATTTGTACGTCTAAAGGAATGGGACCCAAGTGGATCTGGGTTCCCAAAACTAACCTATGATCTGTTTTGCAGGCTGAAGTGAGAGAAAACCACCCAGCAAACAACCCAGCAAACAGCGCAGGGAACAACCTAGGAAACAAGCAGCTGTGGTATGTTGACAATGGGTGTTCGAGGCATATGACTGGTGAAAAATCCAATTTTCTCTCACTTACAGCTTCAGAAGGAGGGAGTGTGGCATTTGGAAACGGCAAATCCAGGACAATTGTCGGTATAGGTAAGATAAGTGAGTCACTCTCCCATTCAATTGACAATGTTTATTTTGTGGATGGATTAAAACACAACTTGCTAAGTGTGTCCCAATTGTGTGACAAAGACAACCTAGTAGTGTTCTCTCCAACACGTTGCTTGGTTGTAAATATGAACACAGGAGATGTTGTGTTGAGGGGGAAGCGACACAAAAATGTTTATAAAGTGTGTATTTCTACTCTTCCCCAAAATAATTTGACTTGTTTGAGTGCTTTAAATGATGATGTTATGCTTTGGCACAAAAGACTAGGTCATACAAGTTACTCGCTTTTGAACAAACTTGTAACCAAAGACTTCATGGTTGGCTTACCTTCCATCAAATTCAATGATGACAAGGTATGTGATGCATGTGCCAAAGGCAAACAAGTCAGAAATTCATTTAAATCTAAAAGGTGTGTAAGCACTACTCGACCTCTTGAATTGACACATATGGATCTATGTGGTCTAATGAGGATCATGAGTAGAGGTGGTAAGAGGTATGTGCTTGTGATAGTGGATGACTACTCTCGTTTCATTTGGACCTTGTTTTTAGCTTCTAAAGATGAAGCTTTTGAAAAATTTCTTGCTTTCATTAAAAAGACTGAAAAGAGGGTAGGATACTCTTTGGTGTGCCTAAGGTCTGATCATGGTACAGAATTTGAAAATTCGAGCTTTATTGACTATTGTAAAAAGCATGGTGTTGATCATAATTTTTCAGCCCCAAGAACACCCCAACAGAAAGGGGTGGTAGAACGCAAAAATCGTACTCTAGAGGACATGACTAGAACAATGCTCGTTGCTAGTGGTCTTCCTAGAAATTTTTGGGCTGAAGCCTTAAACACATCATGTTACATTATAAATAGATGCATGATTAGACCTCTTCTTAACAAAACTCCTTATGAGCTCCTCAAAGGAAGAAAACCCAATATTTTGCATTTGAGAGTTTTTGGTTGTAAATGTTTTGTGCATAATAATGGAAAGGATGCCTTAGGGAAATTTGATCCAAGGAGTGATGAAGCAATATTCCTTGGTTACTCCTCACATAGTAAGGCATACAAAGTGTTTAATAAGAGAACCTTGTGTGTTGAGGAAAGTGTGCATGTGCTTTTTGATGAAACTAACTCTCTAAGTGAGAATGATGCACAGGAGGAAGACCTTGAACTAGGTCTTGTTAGAAAAGACTTGCTGCTCCAAGATGAACAAGGTAAGGAAGCCACTGAGGGATCAAGGTCTGAAGCTGTTCTTAAGGCAAGCAAGGTGTGAACCAAACAAGGGGAAACAGGGTGGAACCCTGTTCGGGACAACGTCAGTCGAATCCTTCAGGGATAAATTCAGGAACAAGTTCTCAAATAGGCTCGAGAACAGGTCCTGAACCTGTTTCACCGAGTATTCCAGCTAGGATGGAGAGCGTGTCTGTGAACCCACTTTCACCACGATCATGGAAATACCAAAGTTCACATCCTCTTGATCAAATTTTGTCTGATATTAATGTAGGAGTTCAAATTAGATCTAGGCTCAAAAATTTCTGTGCTTTCTATGCTTTTCTCTCAAAAATTGAGCCAAAGAATATTAATGACGCTCTTACAGATTCAGATTGGGTCACAGCCTTGCAAGAAGAACTCCATCAGTTTGAAAGGAACAAGGTATGACACCTTATGCCATGGCCAGAGGATAGAACAATCATTGAAACCAAGTGGGTATTCCGTAACAAGCTTGATGAGTGCGGAACAGTCACTAGGAACAAGGCGCGGCTGGTGGTTCAAGGCTACAACCAAGAAGAAGGAATTGATTATGAAGAGACCTTTGCACCTGTTGCAAGGATGGAGGCCATTCGAATCTTGATAGCCTTTGCAGCCCACATGGAGATCAAGTTGTATCAAATGGATGTCAAAAGTGCGTTTCTAAATGGATACCTTAAAGAAGAAGTGTATGTCAAACAACCCCCCGGTTTTGAAAGTGATGAATTTCCTAACCATGTTTTCAAACTTAACAAAGCACTTTATGGTTTAAAACAAGCTCCTAGAGCCTGGTATGAGCGGTTGTCAAGTTTCTTATTGGAAAATAATTTTAAAAGAGGCAAGGTAGATAATACCTTGTTTTTAAAATCTAAGGGGGAACATTTGTTGATTGTCCGAGTATATGTCGATGACATCATATTTGGTGCAACTCATCATGATTTGTGCAACAAATTTTCAAAAATGATGAGGAGTGAGTTTGAAATGAGCAAGATGGGTGAGCTTAATTTCTTTTTAGGCTTACAAATCAAGCAAACTTTAAACGGCACCATGATCCATCAACAAAAGTATATCAAGGAGTTACTTAAGCATTTTGGGATGGAGTCGGCCAAGCCCATTGATACTCCCATCTCTCCCTCAACCAGGTTGGTAATGGATGATGGTAGTCTCTTAATTGAGGAGAAATCCTATAAAGGCATGATAGGGTCACTCCTGTACCTAACCGCTAGTAGACCTGACATTGTTTTCAGTGTTGGTCTATGTGCACGTTTTCAGTCTAACCCTAAAGAAACTCATCTAAAGACTGTTAAACGGATTTTAAGATATTTAAAACATACACCTGATTTAGCCTTGTGGTATCCTAGAGGTTGCAACTTTGATCTTGTTGGATATGCTGATGCTGATTATACAGATTTCTTGGTTGATAGAAAAAGCACCTCAGGTATGGCTCACTTTCTTGGACCTTGTTTGGAATCTTGGGCAACCAAGAAACAACTCTCTGTTGCCTTGTCCACAGCAGAAGCTGAATACGTGGCAGCTGCATCCTGTTGTGCTCAGTTATTATGGATAAGGCAACAACTCAAGGATTTTTGTGTTGACATAGGATGCATTCCTATTTATTATGACAATACAAGTGCAATTAGCATTGCCAAAAATCCATGTCAACACAAAAGAACAAAACATATTGACATTCGTCATCATTTTTTAAGAGACAATGTTGAAAAAGGAGTGACTCAATGCATTTTTGTGCCACTGAAAATCAAATTGCTGATATATTCACTAAGGCACTAAGCAGAGAACAATTTGAAAGGAATAGACTCGAACTAGGTTTAATTAGAACAACTTGACCATCTTGTTCTCTCTCCCTGTTGGCAATATTCAAAAGCTACGGGTTCAATATGTTACAATATTTTGTTGGCCATCAATTTCTGTGCTATGTCTAGCATATGTGAGGTTTGCAACCTGCTGACACTCGTTGAGGTCTAATGAGATTGCCCTTATTGTCCCATATTACCGAGCAAGTAACCTCAAGAACAAGCACCAGGAACAGGTACGCCTCTTGTTTGTCAAATGTGTGCAACTAGCTGAGATTTGCTTCATATCTTCCCGAGGCATGCGCGACCGGATTTAATGATAAAGCCCGTTGCAAAACGGGCAACATCTTTAAAAGATCTTGCATGCCTCTCCTCTTTAAAGCTTTCTTCAAACTTGCTTCATTCTCTCACCTCCACCACAATTCTTCTTGCTTTGAAATTCCGTTCGAGAAACCCTAATCTCTCTCCTCCCTCTGAAAAATGGCGTCCCCCATCAGTACCATGAGTTTCGTGTCCTTGACCCAGGGCAACCAGTCACCAAGCACAGCTTTGCAAATAGTCACAGCCCTGTTTGCTCCCACGTAATTTCTGGCGGCTTTCATGGAAGGTAAATTTGCTGAACCATCTTGCCCCATTCTTAACAAACCTTTTGGATTTCTGACAAGCATAGACCTCAGAACAGTAGGTCTAACATTGGAAGACATTCCCTATAAATTTGGGTGGGATTTAGTTCTGTTTGGAAAATCGAGTGTATGTCAGAAGTCTAGAGAACCCCAAGAACCTTTTGGGGCATTTGGTAGAGAAATTGGGGCTACAGATGAACTCTTTTTGTTTGAACATGGCCTGGAAGGCATCAATTCTTTCGGGCTATTTTCAGAGCAGGAAACAGGGGCTGAAACAGGGTCTGAGATTTTTAGGGATGGCCTAGGAGAAGATTTGTCAAAAGAAGTAGGGGGAAGTAGTGGTCAACTGGAGGAGTCTCCTGTCGAGACTGAACAAGCCACACCGGTACCACAAACCGGTGAGAAACGCAAAAGGTATAAAATTGTGGCTAGGCGCACTAGAATGCCAAGAACAAGATCACCATCAAGGCCTAAAAGCGGCCAAACTGAAGAACCCCCAAAGACTGAAACCCTTGTCAAACCAAAACCACAAATTTCCTCTCCGGCCAAACCCGCTACTAGGCCACCCAAAAAATCAGCTCGAATTGCTTTTCAATCCACGTCTTGTCCTGCCAAACAGCCTTCTCCTGTTGTTGAGGAAATTGATTCCTCTTCTGAGCCTTCCTCTGATAGTGACACTGCGAACACCTCTTTCAAACAGGGCACTCCCATGTTCTCAGAGTCCTCAGAGGACAAGCCTCTGCCTGCACCCAAACCAGCCTCGACTGTACCCTCCAAATCATCACCCACAAAAATCCCCAAGTGAAAAACCTCTCTCAAACACGCCTCCACACAAGACACCCCTACTGAGCCCCAGCCTAAGAGAGCCAAGAAGTCAACCCCGCCTGCAATTTCAGCCAAACTGACCCAACTGCTTCGAAGACGGGTAGTCAGGGGCAAAATCATCAAGGTCAAGTATTTTGAGGAACAGGGTCTTGGGGTGTTTCTGTACAAGCTGCATGCACAAGGGTGGTTTGAACTGTTTACAAACACCCAACTGGGGTGTTCTGTCCACGAGTTGGCATAGTTTTACGCCAACTGCACTGTCACTGAAGGAGTGGTGACATGTACTGTTAATGGGAAGCAGCTTCGCTTTGATGCGAAGATATTAGGGGAAATTTTGGAGATTCCCTCCAGGGGCTTTGATGTCTATGTGAGGGAAGATAACACTGTTCTTGGGACAGCCCGACTGCTGGAGCTTTCCCAGAAATTCAGCCAGCAACCAAGCCTGCAAACACCCCAGTCAGTGAAGAAAGGGGACATGACATCTCTTCATCAGTTGATATTTTGGTTTATTATCAAAAATGTCATCCCCAGGGGCCAGGGTCGAAATCTTGCCGATCCCATGGATCAGTGTCTTATGGATCTGATGGACAGGGAAGAGCAAATCAACCTTCCTGCCATCATGGTTCGACATATTGTAAGAATTGCAAACACCTCCAGGGAACATGATCTTAGGTATGGTTTCTTCCTGACTAGTGTTTTTGAGCACTTTGGGGTGACAGTGGAGAAGAAGGTGGGAGCTCAGTTCATTGATGAGATCGGGAGTAACACCCTTATGGGGTGTGGATATACCTTGGTTGAGGGATCTGCCTCTGAACAGGGGATCAAAACACCTTGTCCTCTTGTTTCTGGCAGTTCCTCAGTCAAAGTTGAGGCTGCTCTGGAGGAAAACTCACGCCTGAATGCTGAGCTTACTGCGGTGAAGGCTGCCCTGGATGAGGAAAAGGCTCTCAATGCCAAACACCATGAAGATATCCTCGCTCTTCTCTCTTCCCTCTCAGCAAAATTCTCCCCTCCTGCTCCATGATCATCCCTCGTAGGCTGTTCTTGTAGGCTTTTCTGTTGTGGCCTCATCTGTCTCTTCTCTTGGTTTTCTCCCTTTTGTTGTCTCTGGATTCGCACTCTATGTCGCACTCTTTTGGCGAATAATAGGTTATCTTGTTTTGATTGGCTTTGCCTTGCTTGCTTTTTGTTGAGAATTGCTTGTGTGTGACTAGGATGGCCAATCTCATTACCGTATCAAAACACTTGAGTGTATCGCATGTTGACTTTCCTTCATTACCCAAGTGGTGGTGATAGCAAACACTCTCTGTTTAACTGTTTGCCCTTCCTTTTTAATGATGCCAAAAGGGGGAAGATAAGATAACGAATATTGTTTTAGTTTTGCCATGGACGCGTTGATTGTCTTACAATTTATAATTTTTCGATACTAGCTGCTTCATGTGAATTGTCGGTTCTATGAATGATTGGCACTAACACTTCATTTGTCCTTGAAAGTCAATATGGTCACTTGGTTTGTCATCATCAAAAAGGGGGAAATTGTTATGATGTATAAGGTTTTGATTATAACAAATCCAAGTGTTGTGGTTGTTCCAAACAAGCTCTCCAAACTGGTTCTTATTGCTGTTCTCAATGTCTTAAACTTGCTTGACTAATGGTTGACTAAGAGCAGGTACTCAAGTCAACGATATAAGTGCAGCCGTGAGAAACAGGGTCTGTGAAGTGTTTGAAGCAGCAAATTCGTCTCTCTACAAGATGACTGGTCGTTACAACAAGATGTCTTGATTTGATTTAGATTTTATATTTTTAGACTCTTGTTAATATGCCAATTAGAAAGTCTTAATTTAGCACTTACTTGAAACGGTTTTGTTTTTTGGAAAATATTTCGGATCACCTTTCAAAACAATCATGGAAACAGGGTGGTAAGGGTGTTTCCAGATTAAGCTGCGAAAAAATGATTTCACACGATTTTTCTCTCTCTGATTTTGGACAGCTTCTCCAAGATTTGCAAGCAAGATTTTTTTTATGTAGTATCTTACCCCTTACCCTAAACCGGTTATCAAAATCTAAGGGGATTTGCAAAATCTTTTTGAATAAAAAGAATCTTCAACTTTTGGGAAGTGGATAAGGTTGTTGAGAAAATCATGGGCTAAAGGATGAAACCGTGTTGTTGAAGAATCACCGCCTTAAGTAATTAAGGAATTCTTACCAGCTCATGTTACCTCACCCCTTGCGGTTAAAGGACTCTATCTCCTTTAGAAATTTTGGTTTCCAAAAATTTGAGGAATTGTTTTTACCAAGCACTATATAAAGTCACTTCTTACAACTTAGAAGTATCGGTTTTCAAATGCAAAAATTCAGTGTTCATGAGCTTAAAAGTTTCAAAAGAAAACCGTGTCTAGTGAGTGAGTTATTTGAGCTTTCAAAGTTGGCATACTAGGACTTCATTGTACCCTATATTAGCTTAGTTGAGAAGCATTGTAATAAGGTGTTTTTCTTTATATTCTTCTTTCACAAAAGTGAGTTGAGTGTGTGTCCAAATCAAGAAGATTTTGGATGTGGGGTAACCTGTCTTAGGGAAGACGGTTACGTGGGTTGCAATTTGTAATAAGGTGTGTTACTATTGTAACGTGATTGGCCCGTTTAGTGAAGTGTGTAAATCCTACACGAGGTAGGTCGTGGTTTTTCACCTCAGTTGGGCAAGAGGTGTTTTCCACGTAAAAATCCTGTGTCCATTATTTCCGCATTCAATTTTGTTGGATTTTCGGTTCTGTATATCTCAGGAACAGCCTGCGCGAACAGGGTCTAAGACTGTTTGCCAGCATATTGCGAAAATCGGACACCACAATTCACCCCCTCTCTTGTGTTTATGTACTCTCGAAAGCAACAGGAAGGAATGTGCAGTGAAATTCCAGCACACCATTATCCCCTAGTGTTCCCCCTTTAATTGTACAATTAGCTTCTATTTCATTGGATAAAATCCTTGTAATGCTATTGGCTAGTACTAAGCTTGGGATAGGAGGGTATCTTGCTATTTAATTCCTCATCTCTTGTATTACATTCAACTTTGATGATTATGAATGAATAAAAAGGCTAGAGGCCATTTTCTCTTTTAAAAATCTCCTAATCTTTATCTCTTTAAGATTGGTGGTTTGGAGTCACCTTTGTATTAAACCTTGTTACTTAGGTTTTACGGGATTAATTGGTGGGTTGCTTATCTTAGTGTTCTTTTAAGAGTCCAAAGAGTTTCCTTTGGATTGGGGTGTTCCTCCATTGAAGTGTTCTTGAGGTGTTCAGCTTATTGGGTCTACACTTAGATGATTAAGCCTTTATTTGGCCAAATGGTATTCTAGATCCGCTTCATCTATTTGACAGGCGATTTAGTAGTAAATTTACTGTTGAGTTGGTAGTCATTTGAGTCATGACTTAGCAGCAGATTCGACCCAATTTATTAAATAAGTTAAATTAATTAATTAGGTTGACCCAAATAATCAATTTGTATTTATTTTTATAACATTGTATTTGTTAGTAAATTTTCTGTGCCTACAAATTGTCCCATCGAGACTAGGTGATGTAGATAACCTTGGTGTTTATGGGTGACTGACGTCTCAATTATTTTTTTTATTATGAGTAGGCCTTGTATCATATTTGGTGCAATTTTGTTGGATGCAATCTTTAAAATATTTATTTCTCTTGCCAAAATATAAAGATTTATTAGCGAAGATAATGCTTTTTTCCTTAATTTGAAGAATTCATCCTGTATATATTTTTGGAAGATTAGAGCTTTTTCTCCCTCCCCCATTTCTCTCTCCTCCATTTCTCTTTCTGTCGTGGGTGAACACTGCAGAAGGTGGAAGGCGCTCACTGCAAATCATTTTTTCGCATTGACACCTTAGAACTTTCGCTATCAATAAGCCAGGCTGCTTTTGCAACCAAAGGAAGATAATGCCATTGCGAGAGAGTTGTGGAAGACAAAAGCATCTCATTACAGATACTTCTCGCATTAAGACCTTAGAGGAATTTTGTTCACAATCAAGCAGAGGGGCGCTATTTTCATTGAAGCATTGTTTTCTTATGAATCGATTATTTTCTTTTTGTCATTTTGCGGTGTTGATTTTTCTGTTGGCTTTACTTTTTTATTGACGCAGGCCTGCCCTTCGGGTTATGTGTGACCCCAATCTTTGGATTAATAATGCTTTTAAGTTGAACATTCTCAAAGGCGAGAGTTCTCCAAGGTCGAATTCAATTTGACTATTAGTTAATCTTTGAATGTTTAACCCTCTTAGGTACATCAACGGATTAATCTTGTGTCCTCCTGAGGCGAAAGTCCTCCAACGACGAATTTGACTTAATTATTGGTTAACCTTTGAATGTGTAACCCTTTTGGGTATATCAACAGGTTAATCTTAAATCCTCCTAAGTTGAACTTCCTCAAAAGCGCAAATCCTCTAAAGGGGAATTTGGCTTGATTATTGGTTAACCTTTGAATGTCTAACCCTTTTGGATACATGAATGGGTTAACTTTGAATCCTCATAAGGCGAACTTCCAAGGGCGAAAATTCTCCACATGGTGAATTTTGACTTAATATTAGTTAACTTTGAATGTCTAACCCTTTTGGGTGCATTAATGTGTTAACTTGAAATCCCTCAAGGTGAACTCTCCTAAAAGGTGAGCTTTGATTTAATGTTGGTTAACCTTTAAATGTTTAACTCTTTTGCGTGCATAAATGGGTTAACCTTCAGTTTCCCTAAGGCAAACTTCCTCGAAGGCGAAAATTCTCCACAAGGTGAATTTTAACTTAACATTAGTTAACCTTTGAATATTTAACCCTTTTGGGTACATCAACGAGTTAACTTTGAATCCTCCTAATGCGAAGTTTCGAAGGTGAAAATGCTCTACAAGGTGAATTTTGATTTAATATTAGTTAACCTTTGAATGCCTAGCCCTTTTGGGTACATGAATGGGTTAACTTTGAATCCTCCTAAGGTGAACTTCCAAAAGCTAAAATTCTTCAGAGGCGAATTTGATTTTATTATCAATTAACCTTTGAATGCAGAACCCTTTTGGGTACATCAATGGGTTAACTTTGAATCCTCCTAAGGTGAAAATTTTCCACAAGGTGAATGTTTGACTTAATATCGGTTATCCTTTGAATGTCTAACTCTTTTGGGTACATTAATGGGTTAACTTCGAACCCTCCTAAGGTGAACTTCCAAAGGCAAAAATTCTCCAGAGACGAGTTTGATTTAATTATCGATTAACATTTGAATGTGTAACCCTTTGGGTACATCAACGGGCTAACCTGTTTGCTGAAGAGCCTCTGCTTGTATTTGCTCCTATCTTCCTTTTTTTTTTTTTTTTTTCCCTCTTCATGCTTTTGTAGGTTTTTTCATTTAAAATGTCAGATGCTTAAAGTTTTGGACTAAATGGATCATCTTCTCTATGACTTGCTATAAGCAATACGAAAATTTTTTTTCTTTTCATTGAATAGGTCCAGCTTGAGTAACTTTCTCTATTTTTTTCACCCTTGGGTGGCTTACCTGTACGAATTACACCTTGGTTGACTTTCCCCATTATAAAGATGGAGGTCATGTTGTTGTCGTCACCAATCCTAAAGAAGGGGGCGTACATCGGCAACATTAAGGATGAGGTTATGACGCCATTTCTACCAACTTGATGAAGGAGCCCTGCATTGCCAACATGAAGGAGGAGGTTATGACACTGTTGCTACCAACTTAAAGGAAAAGGCCTGCGTTGTCGTTGATGCTAACTCGAAAGAGGAGGTGGAGGTGGGCATCTTGAATAAAGAGGCTCTAGCGCTATTATCACCAAGTCAAAGGAGGAGATATATGTCACCATTGCCCCCAATTTGAATGAGTCCTAAGAATCTACTGCACTTTTGTGACAATTTAAAGTCTGTTTAGATGACATAAGAGTATGCTTAATGACTCAGGGGTCATTTTAGTGACTTGAGAGTCAATGATTTGGTTAACTTAGGAGTCTTAAACTTTGAAGACTTGAGAGTCTTTAAGTTTGATAGCTTGGAGCTTAGAACTTTCTTGATTTTAGAGTTTAGAACTTTGATGGCTTAATAGTCTTTTACGTTTGCTATCTTAAGATACTTGAACTTTGATGACTTGAGAGTCTACTTAGTGACTTGGGAGTCAGTAATTTTATTGGCTTAGAAGTATTGAAGAAACAACTTTGGAGTATTAAAAAATCGACTTGGAAGTCCATGTGATTTGGTGACTTAGAAGTCTGCTAGCATTAACTTGGGAGTCTGCTACTTGGGAGTCTTTGTAATTTGATAACTTAGGAGTCTTGAATTTTACTGACTTGATAGTCTCTTATTTTGGTGTCTTTGACTTTGAAGACTTGAGACTCTTCATCTTCAGTGACTTGGAGTCTTTATTTTCGATGACTTAAGAGTCTTAAATTTTGAAGACTTGGGAATCTTTATCTTTAGTGACTTGGAATCTTTAATTTCAATGACTTGAGAGTCTTAAACTTGGGATACTTAGCTGTCTTTAATTTTGATAACTTGAGAGTCTTTGTCTTCGATACTTGTGAGTCTTGAACTGGGGAGACTTTGAGAGTCTTTGTATTTACTGACTTGTGAGTCTTGAACTTGGGAGACTTAAGAGTCTTGATTTTGATGGCTTTTAATTTTGATGACTTGAGGGTCTTTATCTTTGACGACTTGTGAGTCATTGAATTCATTTCAAAATTTGTAATTTTGTTGACTTGATAGTCTTTAGGCAACTTGGAAGTCCTTGATTTTGATGGCTTGAGCATCTTACAGGTGACTTGATAATTTTTGCTGACTTGAGAGTCTAGAAGCTAGGACTTGGAGGTCTTAAGGCTGACTTAACTATCAAAATTGTTTTGTGACTTGGAAGTCTTTAGGAGTGACTTGAAAGTCTTCATCAAGCATACAGTTATGTTGCCTTGGAAGTATTGATTGTTTGACTTGATAGCCTTTAAGTGACTTGAAGGTCTGCTCTCTAGATGCTGATTTTGGGTTGCTCCTCTTGCAAAGCATTTTCTAATATGGTCTTAATAGACGATCAATCAGATTCTTTAGTGTCGTCTTCATCTAATGTGATCTTTCCTTCCTTTGCAAGTTATAGGACTTGTCCCCTAAATGCCTTGCACTTCTGCATAGGATGACTTATGATCATGTGATACTTACAATATTTGGGATCATTAGTTCTTCCAATTTTTTCAGAATGCCTTGACTCTAGGAGTTCTATAAGCCCTTTCTCGAGAAGTTTGTGAAGCATTTTTGGCGCATTAGACTCAAAAGAAGGACATTCATTCTCTTCAGAGCCTCTAAGCATGTAGCCTTTACTTCTTGACGATGTCACTGATTCACCAACATCGAGTCATCTTCCATAGTAGGTGAATGTAAGCTCCATATCATGAGCTCTTGTTGCTAATTCTTGGAAAGTCCTAGGCTTGTTTACCTGCAAAGCGTATAAGATATTCCACTCCATTCCTTGAGCACACATCTCAACAGTAGAAGATTCAGGTAAGTGATCCTTGCACTTTAAAGAGAGGGCATGCCAATGATTGATATAATCTATGACTGGAACCTCATCCCATTGTCTATAGTTAGTTAACTCACTTATGCTAACTATGCAGCGTGTGCTATAAAAGCAATTCAAGAATTCATTTTCCATTTGCCCCCAACTATCAATGGATGTGGAAGTGAGGTCTATATACTAGCCAAACGCAAGACCTTTAAGAGATCGCACGAATTGCTTCACTAAGAGGTCACCACCTGTGCCAGCATTATTGCAAGTCTCGATGCAGTGCACTATATGCTGCTTCAGATCCTCTTTGCCATCAAATTGATGAAAATTTGGAGGTTGGAATCCCTGAGGTATCCACAGTGCATCAATCCTTTTCGTATAAGGCTTGCTACAGCGGTGAGTTTTATGAGAACCTCCTTCTAGATGGGCTTTACCGCATTAGCTATCAAGTTTTGAATTTGCTCAATCAACATTGAATTCAAGGTAGAATCATTCTTTGGATTGTGTTCATTGTCAGACTCCTTGTTGTGATTGGACTCTTTGTCAGAATCTTCACCACTTGAGCCTTTGTTTGACACTTTAGATGATCGCTTTTCCAGCCTCCTTTTTAAATAAGCAATCTGCTTATTTTGATGCTTAATTTGAGCATCCTTTTCTTCGCTCTTCTTAGAGAGTCTTTCCAAAGTTGCCTTCATGTTTGTCAATTCTTCCTCTAAGTTGATAGCCTCTGTCACCATGACTGGCATGAAGATAGTATCAGAGGATTCGACTTCAACTTGTGAGCAAAGTGAAGCCCTTGGAGATACTACTGAAGAATCATTACTACCATGAGTATCATCCTCCTCATTGAAAGGTTGGAAGGCATTATTGGTGTAGGCTTGAAATTCATTCTGCGTGCACAATGTAGAGTCTTCCTCATATTGAAGACACCAAAAGGTTTTAGCTTCAAATTAGGGAGGAAAATAGTTTGATTGACTGCATCAGCAGGCAAGTTGGAGCCAAATTTTTGAGTTTTGCATGATTGCAAAGTTGGAGTCACAACTTGTTGTTTTGGGGTGATGGAGGCAGCAACTTTAGCCATGCTCCTAGTCATCATCCTAGTGCTCCGATTACTAGATGCAATACTAGCCTTTATGGATACTTCAGATGTAGATCTAATAGTTTCCTTCTTCGAAGATTGAAGGATGACGTGTTCAGTAGCCATTTCTTCTTCAAAGGAGTATAGAATGTGTTTGCTTGGAGAAACAGATGAGAGCCAGAGACGTCCCACCAGGCGTGCCAAAATTTTGTAAACATAAATTTTGAGTCTAAAATAAATTAAGATAAGAAATATGAAAATATGGTTACAATCTCTGTATATTTGTTACAAGTAAAAAAAATAAATAATTCCTCTAATTCGATCTCCAATTTGTACTTGAAAGAGGGTCAATTGACTTGAATCCTGATCAAGTTGATTGATTTGACTTCCTTTGAATGAACTTCAATGAATTGGATCTTGGGAGAGGGCTTAAGAGGCTTGATCTCAATCAATACGAGTTTTCGTTGATTTTCGATGGTAGACGGCACGTGCTTTAATTGTGCTTGTTGTCTTCTTTTAGAGAAATTAGTTCTCTGAGTCTTCAAAATGGCTTAGGAGTGAATGAATCTTCCACTTCCAAGTACGAGGGAGTAGTGCTCTATTTGTAGGGAAAGAAGCCCGATCCCTTACTAGGGTTTGTAACCTATTCGCCTTCTCGAGTCGTTGATTAGACCTTTGACTTATTAGCCCATTTGATAGGCGATTTAGTAGTCAATTTACCTATTGACTTGGTAGTCATTTTAGTCATGACTTGGCAGTAAATTCGACCCAATTTATTTAAGTAAATTAAATTAATTAAATTGGTTAACCCAAATAATCAATTTATATTTATTTTTATAACATGGTATTTATTACTAAATTTTCTATGCCTACAGTACCACTCTTCCACACACAGACACACACACAAATTCTAGAGATTTAGCACGTCCATGCTGTGCCCCCATGCACAACCGTGCCACTCCTTTTTCCCAATTTCATGTTCATGCCTCCCCTAGTACATTTATGCTTGCCCCTTTTCTGTCTTTTTCCCTCTTTTCACCGTATAAGCTATTACCAACCATAGTCAATGAGATATATAGGGCCATTGTTGAGCTTCAAGCTTGAGTAAGAAAGCTTATCATGCAAATTGCTCAAAAGAGGAAGACCATGAAAGAGGCTCCTTGGTTTGTTTGTATTAGTTTGGATCCTACCATCTATTTGAGATCGGTTCAAACACTTGAAGAATATTTTGGTGCAGAAGGATGCTCAGTTAAAGAGAGCTTCATTATAGCTAATCAAACACTCCAAAGTTATGCCCAATATTGGTTCTAATGCCTTAAGAGTGAGAGAGCTCTTCAAGGAAAACATAGAATCAAAACTTGAAGTTGCCTCAAATCATATATGAATTTAAGATTCTACTGAGATTCATGAAGAGATCATGCTCCAACAAAGAGATGAGCTTACTTTAGTTTTTGATGAGAAAAGAGAAAGAGAAAGCTTGGCCATGGATGAGAGCTCCCTTAAGGCTCCCATTCAAATGGTTTCGACACTAGTTCCTTCTTTTAAAGAAACTATAGAGGTTCAAGTTCAAGTTCAAGGAGAAGATGAGCCTACAAAGGTTCAAGAAGAGGGCAAGGAAGAAATAAGATCATTTTGGATCTTGAAGAGAAAAAGCTAAGTCAAAATCCACCGTGGAGTTGTGCTACCCATTAATTCCCAAATGCGCTCTTATGCTCTCCATTGTCCCAATTTGGAAATTGAGGTAAACATTACTAAGGAAGCTTTACTTTTATTTTCAATGAGCATATATGATATGGTTTTCCCGGATGGTTGGTGTCTAATTTTTGGGAGACTATTGAAAATTAGCCCCTAGATTGTGTTTCATGAGGAACCCAAATTCCAAGTCCAAACTCTCACTCTTAATCTCCTAAATTCTCCTTAACCTCAAACCCCACAAAAATTGAAGCTCCACATAGAAATCATTTGCACTTCCAAGCCAAATGTGAAACTCTCACCCTTGCTGGCACAATGAGCATTCAACTCCTTTGCCCACAAATGTGAGTCGCCATAAGTGAAGCTTGCGAATGATAAGAGAATCCCTTTTGAGATAAGTTGTGATGTGTATATTAAAATTTTCAATAAGCTCATAAATATTGGAAAGATCTTTCATCCCATTGGAGTGTCTCCTAAATCCTTCAATAATTCATACATGTTCAAAAAGGGTGGTATTCTTAGCACATGAGTTTTCTTAAACTCAATGGGTGAAACAAGTAATCAAGAGTGGCATACTTAGATTACAAATGCAAGGGTTTGAGGTCAAATCCTCTTCAAAGGGGAGAGGTTGATGCTGTGCTAACCATGAAGATCGAAAATTCCTCCAAGTTAAAACCATGGTCCAAATAAGAACAATGGTGACCTTTGAAAGTAGGACTCAAAGTCCTGAAGCTCCAAAGTTATTTTGATTTGGGGCCTTTAAGATTACAAGTATGATAGGAAAAGGGTGTTTAGGTAAATTAGTCGCCCTAAATAAGGAGATTAGCTACTTTATCCTCTCAACGCCACCTCATTAGCTCATTTTTAGTTTTCTGAGCAAAACACTTCACCTCAATTCTGGATAAGTTTTAACTAAGTAAATGGACTCTAGTTTTTATAAACTATACATGCATGGATAGCCCATAATGTCTATTTTACAACAAGCCCTGAATTGCATTCGAACTCTAAGTATTGGGATAGTTATGGACTGATAACCAAACAAGGGTGGATCCAAGGTTGGAAAATGTATGCTTTTAATTATGGGCTTAGTTAAGGAGGACACAGTTGCAATCTTACAGATTAATCAGGATGGGTGACTTTACACACACAAGGGAAGATTTTCCAAGTGGCAATGATGGAGGTCCATCCTCAAGGTCTAATAATGTCTCAATGATCCAGAACAATCAAGAAATCAAGTCCAAAGTCACGGCCATAAGTCACTTGATGGAGAAAACACAAGGTGATGCACCCGGGTTCTCATCCAGATTTTCACCCAGTTTTTATTATCTGATTACATAGGTTTAAAGCACGTTTTGGTGCTCATTTTTTGGGAGATTTTCAAGCTCAAGATCTTAGCTTTTAAGTCCAATTGGTTTCATATTATTTGGAGTTTAATTGGTTGCTTAAAACAGTTCATCTTTGGACCTTGCCCGGATTGCACTACAAACTGCACGGTTTTGGAATTCTGGTTTGTTCAGGGGGAAAATGAAGTCCAAATGCTACAATTCAAGTTGAAGGGTAAACTAGACATGTTGAGGTTTCCATCCATGTAAGAAACGTAGCAATTGGTCAGCATTTAATGTGTCAAGCATGCGTGACAAGTTGAGGCAGAAACCGGCTGATTGACACCCGGTTACTTAGCCTAGTGGTTTTCCTCCTTCAAGGGGTTTGCTTAAGGTGAGTGCCTGCCTACTTGATCATTTTGAGCTACTTGATAAGCTCCCACCCAGCCACCCATGAGAGAGACACGTGGAGCAAGGGAAAAGCCTCCATTTGGCAAGCTCACACACGGCCACTCAAGCATAACATGGCAACCATGCATTCTTTAGCTCTTTTGAGGTGGCCAGCCATGTATCCTTACCTTCCTAGCTGGGAAATTGAGTCATTAACATTCCTTAATGTATAGGAAAGAGCTTAGGAAGATAAAATAGTGCTTTGTAACTTAAACTTTCAGCTTGTGTTTGTTTTAGGCTAAACCGTGTACCAAGTAGTCTTAGGTATGCTTAATGACTTTCCTACTTTAGAAGGAAAGCCCTCTTATGTATTTTCAAGGCCATATAAAAGCCTCGTGTGTTCATTTAATGAGATAGAGTTGATCATTCAGTTGAGAGCAAAGACTTTGTGTCTTGTAATTTCCTTAAACACTTAACTTGTTTATCCTTAATTGTGGCCGATTAAGGTGGTGACCAAGTGAGTCTTAATCTTTGGTTAGGTGGTGTATCTTATCCTGATCCAAGTTTAAGGGCCCTAAGCTAAGTGATTAGTGGTGTATCTTATCTAATCATCTAGCTTAGAACTATCCTAGTTTCATTAAACACACTTGAAGTTCATAAGCTAGCTCTTGGTTTCTCTCCTCTTAAACCGTGAGCTCCTTTAATGATCTTCTTAGTGTTCTTATTCTACTTTCATTCCTCACTTTTATTACTCCTTTGCTTACTCCTTTCCACACGTAATCAAGGCCAAAACAAGGTTCATTGCATCAGATTTCCATTTGAACTCAAAGCCATCTCAAACCGTGAAGTGAGGCACTTTCTAGGCAAGCTAGGCAGCAATTTAGCACGGTCCTCCCGTGCCATTAAGCACGGTCGTGCCTCCTTGGCCGTAGGGTGTTTGCTTGATTTCTAGTGTCCTTGATGTGAGTTGGCTTAGGTTGTTCCTACCCTTGAGATTTACATCAATTTTGGTATCAATTTTGGTTGCTTAAAATAGTTCATCTTTTGACCTTGCCCGGATTGCACTACAAACTGCACGGTTTTGGAATAAAAAGATGTAAGTATCAAGGGAAGGAACAACCTAAGCCAACTTACAACAAGAACAAAACCAAAACAAGTGGAAAACTCATGAACCAAGGGGGGCACGGGCGTGCTTAAGGACACGGTGTGACCGTGCCAAATTTCTGCCGTTCACGCCTAAAGTTTGTGATTTCTCACGGTTTGAAGTGGTTTTGTGTTTGATCTAAAAACTAAATCAAAGCAAGAAGTCTTGGCCTTGATTAAGCTTGAAAAGAGTATGAGAAAGGGTAGGAAATGTGTGGAATGAAAAGAATGAGAATTTCACTGATTAGAACACAAAAGAGAGCTTATGGTTTAAGGAATCCAAAAGCTAGCTTTATGAACTTTAAGTGAATTCAATGTGTTTGGGATAGTTCTAAGCTTTGTGATTAGATAAGATACACCACCAATCACCTAGCTTAGGGCCCTTAATCTTTGATTAGGATATAGATACACCACCTAATCAATGATTAAGACTCACTTGAACACCACCTTAATCGGCCTAATTAAGGATAAGCAAGTTAAGTGTTTAAGAGGAACTCAAGACACAAAGTCTTTTCTCAAAGTTTTAAACTCAAAATCTGATTGATGAAGTGAGAAGTACACGGCCTTATATAGCCACTAAAGTCATGAAACAACCTTTCCCTCTAAGGGAGGAAAGGTATTAGTCTAGCTAAGCCCACTTACACAAGGTTTAAACTAAAACAAAGTAAAACCGGTACAATCAAGCTTAATACACAAGTTTACTTATGCTAAGACCTTTCCTAATATCCAAGGCATAATTGTGACTCATTTTCCTTCCTTGGAGGGCAAAGATACATGGCTGCCACCTAGCAAAAGGCTGCTGAATTCGAGCTTGACATGTGTGTTGGTGGTGGCCGAATACATGCTTGCAAAATGTCTTCTTCTTCATGCTCCCACGTGTCTCTCTCCTATGTGGCTGAGTGGCAGCTTACCAAGCAGCTCATTTTGACCATGTAGGCAAGCTTACACCTTAAGCAAACCCCTTGAAGGAGGAAAACGACTAGGCTAAGTAATCGGGTGTTAACCAGTGACACATCAAATGCTGGCTAATTGCTACGTTTCTTACATGGATGGAAACCTCAAGATGTCTAGATTACCCTCCTTTTTGAATCATAGCATTTGGACATCATTTGCCCCTTGAATCAGTCTGATTTCCCAAACCGTGCAGATTGGACTCCAAAACAGCACAGGTTTACTAATTAGCTTAATTCACTAACCAATTGAACTCCAAATCTGGTAATTCCAATTGGATATGAAAGCTAAGATCTTAAGCTTTTCAGGTACAAAAATGGGACACTTAAACCTCATGGAAGATTAAGAAATGTAGTCACCAAAACCGGGTAAAATTTGGATGTAAACTGTCTTCAGTGCAGTTTGTATATCTTGGTTTTATTGGCTAATTTGAGAGGGTAAATGAAGTCCAAATGGGATGAAACTTGATTTTCTGGGAAGATGGCTTCGTGAACTTCAATCTCAATGCAAAACATTGGACTTAAACCTTAAAGAAGTTTAAGTAATTAACCTCTCAAAACCGGGTTTGCTGTAAGAAGCAAACTATGACCTGCTGTTTTAGGTCTTAAACAAAATAAGGATGATTTATTCATCCTTTAAACACCAAAATAAAATTACCTAATTGATTTGCTTCTTTTAAATTAAGGGGCATAGAGGGATTTTCATCATTCTCCCCTTGTTGAAAAAGATTTGTCCACAAATCTAATTAAGTAATTACTTCTTCTCCTTACTTCAGGTCTGGCTGAAATAAAATCAGCCATCAAAACAAGTCTCTCTTGAATTTAGAGACTCTTTTCTTTACTCTCCCCTTGCTGATCTGAATGGTGGACGTAGGGGACTTCTTTGACTTGCTTCGAACCAATTATTCAAATGCTCTTAACTCAAAATTAGGCGCTTTTAGCAATGGTTCTGAAATGGATTGACAGAGATTTGGGTTGAGTGTTCTAGGTGTGGGTGGAGTGGGAAAAAATGATGGTGGTTCATGAAAAGTGGTGGGAAGGCTGAAATGCTTATGGCTTCCAGGTGGATGGTGGATGTTTAAAGTGAGCATATCACCTTTATTTGCCTCAATGTCTATCTCCTCAAGATCATCTTCTTCATCCTCTTCTTTTTCCTCCTCTAATTCAACCTCCTTCGGTTCTTCCACCAATGGCATCTTCTTTTCCTCCTGATTTTCCTCCTTTCTCACGGCTTTCCTTTCTTCCGAGGTAATGACCTTATTGTTTGGGCAATCCGTGGCTAAGTGTCCAAGCCCTTGGCACTTGATACACCTCCTAAGTTGTGGGGGAAGGATCATTTGTGGGGTTGGTTTTTTTTGTGGGGTGGAAGGAAATGAATCCGTGAGCTTAATGGAGATACTTTCTTTCATGGGCATGGAAGTGGATGGGTAAAAGGAACCCTTCAACTTACTACTCAATTTCTTCCAAGTTCTGACCTTCTCTTTTCCTTTCTTTTTTCACTCAAACTTGTAATTATTCCACCACTGAAGTGCACAACCTCTCAATCTTGAAATAACCACTTCAAACTTCTGTTGGTCATTAAGGATACAACAAGTAAAAACTCGTTCCACCTTAGATAACCAACCTATGAGCTCTTCCTTTTCGCCACGAAATTTTGGAATTGCAAAGCAAGCATATCCAATATCAATAAAAGCTAGTTATTTCTCCAAGTTCATTGAAGATGGCAGGAAGGATGAGGTCTAGGGTTCTTTGTGGATTGATTTGAAACGTAAGTAGGCTGTTTGTGTTTGGATTTAATTTGGGAGCGTGGGGTTCAGGCAAGGATCTGAACTTGCTCTGATACCAAAAATGATGTAAGTCTCAAGGGAAGGAACAACCCAAGCCAACTTACAACAAGAACACAACCAAAACAAGTGGAAAACTCACGAACCAAGGGAGGCACGGTCGTGCTTAAGGACACGGTGTGGCCGTGCCAAACTTCTGCCCTTCACGCCTAAAGTTTGTGATTTCTCACGGTTTGAAGTGGTTTTGTGTTTGGGCTAAAAACTGAATCAAAGCAAGAAGTCTTGGCCTTGATTAAGCTTGAAAAGAGTATGAGAAAGGGTAGGAAATGTGTGAATGAAAAGAATGAGAAGTTCACTGATTAGAACACAAAAGAGAGCTTATGGTTTAAGGAATCCAAAAGCTAGCTTTATGAACTTTAAGTGAATTCAATGTGTTTGGGATAGTTCTAAGCTTTGTAATTAGATAAGATACACCACCAATCATCTAGCTTAGAACTATCTTAGCTTCATTAAACACACTTGAAGTTCATAAGCTAGCTCTTGGTTTCTCTCCTCTTAAACCGTGAGCTCCTTTAATGATCTTCTTAGTGTTCTTATTCCTACTTTCATTACTCACTTTCATTACTCCTTTGCTTACTCTTTTCCGCACATAATCAAGGCCAAAACAAGGTTCATTGCATTAGATTTCCATTTGAACTCAAAGCCATATCAAACCGTGAAGTGAGGCACTTTCTAGGCGAGCTAGGTAGCAATTTAGCACCGTCACCTCGTGCCATTAGCCATGCCTCTTAAAATCAAGGAAGAATACAATCAAGGAAAAAACCAAGGAAAGTGGCACGTTAGGGGCTGTTTGTGAGGCAGAAACAACATGAGGTAGGGATGGGATTTAGAATCAAGGGATTCTAAATGGAAAAAGGAAAAGGAACTTGATGTATCTTTAAGGGATTAATTGCAAACTCAAACCAGAATTCAATGTAAACTGAAAACTAGCAAAGTGCACTTGAAACCCGTGAGGAATATCAAGGTAGATGGATAGTTCAAAACTGATGTTTGGATACAGAAACACCACCAAACACTAGTTTAGGGCCCTTAACTTTAATTAGGATACAGAAACGCCACCTAATTAAGAGTTAAGACTTTACTTGGACACCACCCTAACCGGCCTAGTTAAGGATCAGCAAGCTTAGTATTTGCTTGCACTAAGGCACGAAAGCACAAAGCTCTCAAAGGGGTTTTCTTTCAAATCTGATTCAAGTATATTAAATTGATGTAAGTCTCAAGGGTAGGAACAACCCAAGCCAACTTACAATAAGAACACAATCAAAACAAGTGGAAAACTCATGAACCAAAGGGGGCACGGTCGTGCTTAAGGACACGGTGTGGCCGTGCCAAACTTCTGCCCTTCACGCCTAAAGTTTGTGATTTCTCACAGTTTGAAGTGGTTTTGTGTTTGGGCTTAAAACTAAATCAAAGCAAGAAGTCTTGGCCTTGATTAAGCTTGAAAAAGAGTATGAGAAAGGGTAGGAATGTGTGGAATGAAAAGAATGAGAAGTTCACTGATTAGAACACAAAACAGAGCTTATGGTTTAAGGAATCCAAAAGCTAGCTTTATGAACTTTAAGTGAATTCAATGATAGTTTTAATCTTTATGATTAGATAAGACGCACCACCAATCACTTAGCTTAGGGCCCTTAACCTTTGATTAGGATACAGATACACCACCTAATCAATGATTAAGACTCACTTGAACACCACCTTAATCGGCCTAATTAAGGATAAGCAAGTTAAGTGTTTAAGAAGAACTCAAGACACAAAGTCTTTTCTTAAAGTTTTAAACTCAAAATTTGATTGATGAAGTGAGAAGTACACAGCCTTATATAGCCACTAAAGTCATGAAACAACCTTTCCCTCTAAGGGAGGAAGGGTATTAGTCTAGCTAAGCACACTTATACAAGGTTTAAACTAAAACAAAGTAAAACCGGTACAATCAAGCTTAATACACAAGTTTACTTATCCTAAGCCCTTTCTTAATATCTAAGGCATAATTGTGACTCATTTTCCTTCCTTGGAGGGCAAAGATACACGGCTGCCACCTAGCAAAAGGCTGCTGAATTTGAGCTGGACATGTGTGTTGGTGGTGGCCGAATACATGCTTGTAAAATGTCTTCTTCTTCATGCTCCCACGTGTCTCTCTCCTATGTGGCTGAGTGGTAGCTTACCAAACAGCTCATTTTGACCAAGTAGGCAAGCTTACACCTTAAGCAAACCCCTTGAAGGAGGAAAACGACTAGGCTAAGTAATCGGGTGTCAACCAGCCGGTTTCTGCCTCAACTTGTCATGCATGCTTGACAGATCAAATGCTGACTAATTGCTGCGTTTCTTACATGGATGGAAACCTCAAGATGTTTAGATTACCCTCCTTTTTGAATCATAGCATTTGGACGTCATTTGCCCCTTGAATCAGTCTGATTTCCCAAACCGTATAGATTGGACTCCAAAACAGCACAGGTTTACTAATTAGCTTAATTCACTAACCAATTGAACTCCAAATCTGGTAATTCCAATTGGAAATGAAAGCTAAGATCTTAAGCTTTTCAGGGATACAAAAATTAGACACTTAAACCTCATGGAAGATTAAGAAATGTAGTCACCAATACTGGGTAAAATCTGGATGTAAACTGTCTTCAGGGAAGTTTGTATATCTTGGCTTTATTGGCTAATTTGAGATGGTAAATGAAGTCCAAATGGGATGAAACTTGATTTTCTGGAAAGCTGGCTTCGTGAACTTCAATCTGAATGCAAAATATTGGACTTAAACCTTGAAGAAGTTTAAGTAATTAACCTCTCAAAACCAAGTTTGCTGCAAGAACCAAACCATGACCTGCTGTTTTAGGTCTTAAACAAAATAAGGATGATTTATTCATCCTTTAAACACCAAAATGAAATTACCTAATTGATTTGCTTCTTTTAAATCAAGGGCATGGAGGGATTTCCATCATTCTCCCCTTATTGAAAAAGATTTGTCCATAAATCTAATTAAGTAATTACTTCTTCTCCTTAGTTCAGTTCTGGCTGAAATAAAATCAGCCATGAAAACAAGTCTCTCATGAATTTAGAGACTCTTTTCTTTACTCTCCCCTTGCTGATCTGAATGGTGGACATAGGAGACTTCTTTGACTTGCTTCGAACCAATTCTTCAAATGCTCTTAACTCAAAATTAGGAGCTTTTAGTAATGGTTCTGAAATGGATTGACAGAAATTTGGGTTGAGTGTTTTAGGTGTGGGTGGAATGGGAAAAAATGATGGTGGTTCATGAAAAGTAGTGGGAAGGCTAAAATACTCATGGCTTCTAGGTGGATGGTGGATGTTTAAAGTGAGCATATCACCTTTATTTGCCTCAATCTCTATCTCCTCAAGATCATCTTCTTCATCCTCTTCTTTTTCCTCCTTTAATACGACCTCCTTCGGTTCTTCCACCAATGGCATCTTCTTTTCCTCCTGAATTTCCTCCTCTCTCATGGCTTTCCTTTCTTCAGAGGCAATGACCTTGTTGTTTAGGCAATCCGTGGCTAAGTGTCCAAGCCCTTGGCACTTGAGACACCTCCTAAGTTGTGGGGGAAAGATCATTTGTGGGGTTGGTTTTTTTTATGGGGTGGAAGGAAATGAACTCGTGAGCTTAATGGAGATACTTTCTTTCATGGGCATGTAAGTGGATGGGTAAAAGGAACCCTTTAACTTACTACTCAATTTCTTCCAAGTTCTCACCTTCTCTTTTCCTTTCTTTTTTCGCTCAAACTTGTAATCATTCCGCCACTGAAGTGCACAACCTCTCAATATCAATAAAAGCTAGTTCTTTCTCCAAGTTCATTGAAGATGGCATGAAGGATGAGGTCTAGGGTTCTTTGTGGATTGATTTGAAACGTAAGTAGGCTATTTGCGTTTGGATTTAATTTGGGAGCGTGGGGTTCAGGCTAGGATCTGAACTTGCTCTGATACCAAAATTGATGTAAGTCTCAAGGGTAGGAACAACCCAAGCCAACTTACAACAAGAACACAACCAAAACAAGTGCAAAACTCACGAGCCAAAGGGGCCACGGTTGTGCTTAAGGACACGGTGTGGCCGTGCCAAACTTCTGCCCTTCACGCCTAAAGTTTGTGATTTCTCACAATTTAAAGTGGTTTTGTGCTTGGGCTAAAAACTGAATCAAAGCAAGAAGTCTTGGCCTTGATTAAGCTTGAAAAAGAGTATGAGAAAGGGTAGGAAATGTGTGGAATGAAAAGAATGAGAAGTTCACTAATTAGAACACAGAAGAGAGCTTATGGTTTAAGGAATCCAAAAGCTAGCATTATGAACTTTAAGTGAATTCAATGTGTTTGGGATAGTTCTAAGCTTTGTGATTAGATAAGACACGCCACCAATCACTTAGCTTAAGGCCCTTAACCTTTGATTAGGATACAGATACACCACCTAATTAATGATTAAGACTCACTTGAACACCACCTTAATCGGCCTAATTAAGGATAAGCAAGTTAAGTGTTTAAGAGGAACTCAAGACATAAAGTCTTTTCTCAAAGTTTTAAACTCAAAATCTGATTGATGAAGTGAGAAGTACACGGCCTTATATAGCCATTAAAGTCATGAAACAACCTTTCCCTCTAAGGGAGGAAAGGTATTAGTCTAGCTAAGCCCACTTATACAAGGTTTAAACTAAAACAAAGTAAAACCGGTACAATCAAGCTTAATACACAAGTTTACTTATCCTAAGACCTTTCCTAATATCTAAGGCATACTTATGACCCATTTTCCTTCCTTGAAGGGCAAAGATACATGGCTGCCACCTAGCAAAAGGCTGCTGAATTCGAGCTTGACATGTGTGTTGGTGGTGCCCGAATACATGCTTGCAAAATGTCTTCTTCTTCATGCTCCCACGTGTCTCTCTCCTATGTGGCTGAGTGGTAGCTTACCAAGCAGCTCATTTTGACCATGTAGGCAAGCTTACACCTTAAGCAAACCCCTTGAAGGAGGAAAACTACTAGGCTAAGTAACCGGGTGTCAACCAGCTAGTTTCTGCCTCAACTTGTCACACATGCTTGACACATCAAATGCTAACTAATTGCTACGTTTCTTACATGGATGGAAACCTCAAGATGTCTAGATTACCCTCCTTTTTAAATCATAGCATTTGGACGTCATTTTCCCTTTGAATCAGTCTGATTTCCCAAACCATGCAGATTAGACTCCGAAATAGCACAGGTTTACTAATTAGCTTAATTCACTAACCAATTGAAGTCCAAATCTGGTAATTCCAATTGGACATGAAAGCTAAGATCTTAAGCTTTTCAGGGATACAGAAATTGGATACTTAAACCTCATGGAAGATTAAGAAATGTAGTCACCAACACCGGGTAAAATCTGGATGTAAACTATCTTCAGGGCAGTTTGTATATCTTGGCTTTATTGGCTAATTTGAGAGGGTAAATGAAGTCTAAATGAGATGAAACTTGATTTTCTGGAAAGCTGGCTTCGTGAACTTCAATCTCAATGAAAAATATTAGACTTAAACCTCAAAGAAGTTTAAGTAATTAACCTCTCAATACTGGGTTTGCTGCAAGAAGCAAACCATGACCTGCTGTTTTAGGTCTTAAACAAAATAAGGATGATTTATTCATCCTTTAAACACCAAAATAAAATTACCTAATTGATTTACTTCTTTTAAATCAAGAGACATGGAGGGATTTCCATCATTAAAAATGATGTACCTGCCGAGGGTTCAAGCCAAAACTCAAATTAAGAGTGAAAGCTTAAAACCAAGGAAGAATATAATCAAGGAAAAAACCAAGGACAGTGGCACGTTAGGGGCTATTTGTGAGCCAGCAACAACGTGAGGTAGGGATGGGATTTAGAATCAAGGGATTCTAAATGGAAAAAGGAAAAGGTACTTGATGTATCTTTGAGGGATTAATTGCAAACTCAAACCAGAATTCAATGTAAACTGAAAACTAGCAAAGTGCACTTGAAACCCGTGAGGAATATCAAGGTAGATGGATAGTTCAAAACTAATGTTTGGATTTAATTTGGGAGCTTAGGGTTCAGGCAAGGATCTGGACTTGCTCTGATACCAAAATTGATGTAACTGCTGAGGGTTCAAGCCAAAACTTAAATTAAGAGTGAAAACTTAAAACCAAGGAAGAATACAATCAAGGAAAAAACCAAGGAAAGTGGCACGTTAGGGGCTGTTTGTGAGGCAACAACAATGTGAGGTAGGGATGGGATTTAGAATCAAGGGATTCTAAATGGGAAAAGGAAAAGGAACTTGATGTATCTTTAGGGGATTAAATCCAAACACAAACAGCCTACTTACGTTTCAAATCAATCCACAAAGAACCCTAGACCTCATCCTTCATGCCATCTTCAATGAACTTGGAGGAAGAACTAGCTTTTATTGATATTGGATATGCTTGCTTTGCAATTCCAAAATTTCATGGCGAAAAGGAAGAGTTCATAGGTTGGTTATCTAAGGTGGAACGAGTTTTTACTTGTTGTATCCTTAATGACCAACAGAAGTTCGAAGTGGTTATTTCAAGATTGAAAGGTTGTTTCATGACTTTAGTGGCTGTATAAGGCCATGTACTTCTCACTTCATCAATCAGATTTTGAGTTTAAAACTTTAAGAAAAGACTTTGTGTCTTGAGTTCCTCTTAAACACTTAACTTACTTATCCTTAATTAGGCCGATTAAGGTGGTGTTCAAGTGAGTCTTAATCATTGATTAGGTGGTGTATCTGTATCCTAATCAAAGATTAAGGGCCCTAAGCTAGGTGATTGGTGGTGTATCTTATCTAATCACAAAGCTTAGAACTATCCCAAACACATTGAATTCACTTAAAATTCATAAAGCTAGCTCTTGGATTCCTTAAACCATAAGCTCTCTTTTGTGTTCTAATCAGTGAACTTCTCATTCTTTTCATTCCACACATTTCCTACCCTTTCTCATACTCTTTTTCAAGCTTAATCAAGGCCAAGACTTATCATTCCCTTGATACCAAAATTGAGACTTACATCAATTTTGGTATCAAAGCAAGCATCTTCCATCCCATCCCATAGCCAAGGTCATATTGAATCAGTTTAGTCACCTATTTCCAGATGAGATACCTTTAGGTTTACCCCCAAAGCATGACATTCAACATCATATTGACCTTATCCCAGGATCCATTCTACCTAATAAGCCAGCCTGCAGGACAAATCCCAAAGAAACTCAAGAGATTCAACGTCAAGTTGAAGAACTGATATTCAAGGGGTTGGTAGGAGAATCCTTAAGTCCGTGTGCTGTTCCTGCTCTTTTGGTCCCGAAGAAGGATGGTAGTATGAGGATGTGTGTTGACAGTAGGGCCATAAACAAAATTACTATCAAGTATAGGTACCCTATACCTAGGCTTGAAGATATGTTGGATGAATTACATAGCTCTAAGGTGTTTAGTAAGATTGATTTGAGGAGTGGTTATTATCAGATTCATATTAGGGAGGGCGATGAGTGGAAAACTGCTTTCAAGACTAAGGGCGGATTATATGAGTGGTTAGTTATGCCTTTCGGTCTTTCCAATGCCCCTAGTACGTTTATGAGATTGATGAATCAAGTATTTTGGCCATACTTGGGCAAGTTTGTGGTCGTTTACTTCGATGATATTTTGGTGTTTAGTAAGAATGAGCAAGAGCATTAAGATCACTTAACTCAGGTGATACTCGTTCTTGAAAAGGAGAAATTGTTTGGAAACCTAAAGAAGTGTACCTTCTTTACCCATGAAGTTACCTTCTTAGGTTATATAGTTTCTGAAAATGGTATTAAGGCAGATGAAAGCAAGATTGAGGCTATTCGGACTTGGCCTGTTCCTAAGAGTATTCATGATGTTCGAAGCTTTCATGACTTGGCTTCTTTCTATAGGAGATTCATACGCAATTTCAGCACTATTTTAGCTCCTATGACTGAAGTTTTAAGGGTTCCTCGTTCACTTGGAATCCTAAAGCCCAAGCAGCTTTTGAAGAAGTGAAAGAGAGGCTAACTCAAGCACCGATTTTAGCTCTACCGTGTTTTGAGAAAGTCTTTGAAGTTGAGTGCGATGCTTCTGGAGTTGGTATTAGATGAATTCTTACTCAAGAAGGATGCCCTTTGGCCTTCTTCAGTGATAAGTTATGTGATACCAGAAAGAGATATTCAACTTATGACAAGGAGTTCTATGCCATCGTTCGATGCCTAGAACATTGGAACCATTATTTGATTGCCAGTGAGTTTATTATGCACTCAGATCACGAGGCTTTGAAGTATATTCAAGGCCAACATAAGTTAAACTCACGCCATGCTAAATGGGTTGAGTTCCTGCAGTCCTTTCACTTTACTATCAAGCATAAGTCTGGCAAGCTGAATCAAGGCGCCGATGCCTTTTCTCGGCATTATCTATTGTTGTTCCAGTTAGATGCTTGTACCCTTGGATTTGAGCATCTAAAGGCTTTATACCAGGGTGATGAAGATTTTGGGGTGTTATACTCTGAGTGTGCTAAACATCCCAAAGGGGATTTCTTAATTCAAGAAGAGTTTCTCTTTAAAGGTGCTCAGTTATGTGTTCCTAAGTGCAGCACACGTGAGTTGTTGATTCGAGAAGTCCATGCTAGATCTTTAGCTGGTCATTTTGATGAAGACAAGACCCTAATCATGCTTAGGGAACATTATTATTGGCCAGGCATGGAGAAGGATGTTCAAGATATCATTAGAAGATGCAGTACATGTCAAATTGCAAAGAGTCATTCACTCCCCCAGGGGCTTTACACGCCACTACCTATTCCTACGATACCTTGGGTAGACGTTAGTATGGATTTCATACTTGGTTTACCAAAGACACAAAGGAATAAAGATTCTATCTTTGTGGTTGTGGATCGATTTTCAAAGATGGCTCATTTTATTCCCTGCAATAAGACTAATGATGCTACTCATGTCGCTGAGCTCTATTTCAAAGAGGTGATGAGATTACATGGAATTCCTCATTCCATCATCTCGGATCGAGATACCAAGTTCTTAAGTCACTTTTGGATTACTTTGTGGAAGAAGTTAGGTACCAAACTCAAATACAGTACCACTTGTCATCCACAAACAGACGGGCAAACAGAGGTGACTAATCGAACTCTTGGTACTTTATTAAGAGTTTTGATTAAGCACCAAGCTAAAGCATGGGATCTGTTACTTCCACACGCTGAGTTTGCATACAACAAGACTCCAAGCAAGGCTACTGGTCTATCACCCTTTAAGGTGGTCTATGGGATTGATCCCCTAAGTCCACTTGATCTTATTCCTCGACCGTTAGATCAAAAACCAAGTGCGGATGCCGCAGCTAGAGTGGAAGAAATCCAGAAGTTGCATGAGTTAGTAAAGTCCAAGATTGAGAAAACTACACTCTCATACACGGCCCAAGCTAACAAGCATAAAAGAGAGAAGCTTTTTAAGCTAGGTGATTTGGTCTGGATAAAACTAAGCTGATGCCACGAGCAGATGGTCCATTCGAGATTTTGGAGAAGATTAATGATAATGCTTATAAGGTGGAGTTACCAGGAGATTATGGAGTATCAGCTAGGTTTAACGTTGCTGATTTAAGCCCTTATGAAGCAGATGACTACCTTTCTGATTTGAGGATCAAATCTTTCCAACAAGGGGAGAATGATGGAGGTCCATCCTCAAGGTCTAATAATGCCTTAATGATCCAGAACAATCAAGAAATCAAGTCCAAAGTCACGGCCATAAGTCACTTGATGGAGAAAACACAAGGTGATGCACTCGGGTTCTCATCCAGATTTTCACCCGGTTTTTGTTATCTGGTTACACAGGTTTAAAGCACGTTTTGGTGCTCATTTTTCGGGAGATTTTCAAGCTCAAGATCTTAGCTTTAAGTCCAATTGGTTTCATATTATTTGGAGTTCAATTGGTTGCTTAAAATAGTTCATCTTTGGACCTTGCCCGGATTGCACTACAAACTACACGGTTTTGGAATTCTGGTTTGTTTAGGGGGCACATGAAGTCCAAATGATACGATTCACATTGGAGGGTAAACTAGACATCTTGAGGTTTCCATCCATGTAAGAAACGTAGCAATTAGTCAGCATTTGATGTGTCAAGCATGCGTGACAAGTTGAGGGAGAAACCGGCTGATTGATACCCGGTTACTTAGCCTAGTGGTTTTCCTCCTTCAAGGGGTTTGCTTAAGGTGAGTGCCTGCCTACCTAATCATTTTGAGCTGCTTGGTAAGCTGCCACCCAGACACCCATGAGAGAGACACGTGGAGCAAGGGAAAAGCCTCCATTTGGCAAGCTCACACACGGTTACTCAAGCATGACATGGCAACCATGCATTCTTCAGCTCTTTCGAGGTGGCCAGCCATGTATCCTTACCTTCGTAGCTGGGAAATTGAGTCATTAACATTCCTTAATGCATAGGAAAGAGCTTAGGAAGATAAAATAGTGCTTTGTAACTTAAACTTTCAGCTTGTGTTTGTTTTAGGCTAAACCGTGTACCAAGTAGTCTTAGGTATGCTTAATGACTTTCCTACTTTAGAAGGAAAGCCCTCTTATGTATTTTCAAGGCCATATAAAAGCCTTGTGTGTTCATTTAATGAGATAGAGTTGATTATTCAGTTGAGAGCAAAGACTTTGTGTCTTGTGATTTCCTTAAACTCTTAACTTGCTTATCCTTAATTGTGGCCGATTAAAGTGGTGACCAAGTGAGTCTTAATCTTTGGTTAGGTGGTGTATCTTATCTTGATCTAAGATTAAGGGCCCTAAGCTAAGTGATTAGTGGTGTATCTTATCTAATCATCTAGCTTAGAACTATCCTAGTTTCATTGAACACACTTGAAGTTCATAAGCTAGCTCTTGGTTTCTCTCCTCTTAAACCGTGAGCTCCTTTAATGATCTTCTTAGTGTTCTTATTCCTACTTTCATTCCTCACTTTCATTACTCCTTTGCTTACTCTTTTCCGCATATAATCAAGGCTAAAACAAGGTTCATTGCATTATATTTCCATTTGAACTCAAAGCCATCTCAAACCGTGAAGTGAGGCACTTTCTAGGTGAGCTAGGCAGCAATTTAGCATGGTCCCCCCGTGCCATTAAGCACGGCTGTGCCTCCTTGGCCGTAGGGTGTTTGCTTGATTTCTAGTGTCATTGATGTGAGTTCACTTGGGATGCTTCATTCCCTTGAGACTTACATCAGGCGACACCTCCATTGGTGGACTAGAGCCTTCACAGAGCTCTCTGGAAGTTGGAGGATGAATTATGAAAAATACAGCTCATCTTGATTGTAATTATCTTAAGCATCGTGATTTATTTTTCTGGGATATTTTATAAGGCCCCTATTGGGCCACTTGCCCCACTAATGTAATAGCTAATCGCTTCCAATTGGGTATTTATAGTCCCAATTATCTCCATGAAAATTTAGACTTCTTGAACGATTTGAAAACTTGAAGCTAGGTGTAAAAAATATCAAATTTTTTACCTCTCTAAGGAGGGTGGTGATTTGAGTTCATCCCTTTAATCTAATCCTTGGTGCTAAGACTTTAGAGGGTTAGAGGGTGGGTTGATTTAATCTAGGTGGTGGTTTAACCTTTAGCCTATGTATATGTCTTGATTATTGTTGTTACTAACTTTCTCAAAATCCACAAAAAAAATCTCTCTTGCTAGGTGGTTGATCTTGGCTTGAGATTATGATCTTGTTGGATTATCATTGTTGTTTTGAGGGATTTTGAGCAATTGGGTGATATTCTTCAAGCTTTTTGGTTTTCTTCCTCAATCTTAGGTCAAAACGCACAATCTTATTGATTGCTTGAGAGTGAATCCAAAAGATGCATCATTTGGTGTCATCATTTTCCCTATTATTTTTTGATCTTGGGAGCTTGAGAATTCCATTCCTCATCAACTGGCATTAGAGCAAGTCAGTTCGCATCACTTTGTCGCGTGGTTTCAAAGATTGTATCACTCATTTCACTATTCATATTTATAGTGTCATCATCATTCAAAGAAGATCCCTCTCCTCATTTTGGTTTTGTGCCCATGCTTTTAACTAATTGTGGTCTCTATTCCCAATCTGATTAGCTACTCATACTTCTCACCAGCTAATGTTTTTCCTTCCATTTTGATGTTGCACTTGTACTTCTTAGCGATTGGGGTTTAATGGTTATCTTTCCATTTTGATCAGTTTTATGATATTTCTTTATTATTAATTTTAAAGGGGTTCGAAAAACTCCTTGTCAACTGTCTATTTGTTTTTATTTTATCCATTGGATGTTTTTCTTAGGCATAGGGCTCTCAAACTTTCTAGCTTCTATCATAGTCACCTTAGTCTTTCGATCAATAGCATTATTCAACTTGCAAATTATTTTCCAAAGTATCCTTAGAAGATAATATTCTCTTTTTATATCCATTCCAACTGTTTTATCTAGGTCGGAATTGAATCCTACGGATCCATAACATAAACTAGTCTTTATTTCTATGATAATCTAATTAATTTATTATGCATAATATCACATAGTTGTACATAAAGATTGATATCTTTATCATAATATTATAATTGTGTAATTTGAACTCAAATACGTCCAATATGGATATATCTGTATTTCTTGTCCTTGTTATACTTAGCTATATTATCCTAATTAACGAGATTTACTTATTGTACATCATGTTGACTATCCTTGATCTCTCTGTCTCCTTCCATATTTTCGCGTACATATTTAGTCCTAAGTTGGAATATGAATTTTTCATATATAATATCTTTTAAAACAACAGGGATTACTAGTACTCTTTGACTTCTTCAATTTCTTTATCCAATACAAAGTCTTCTTCCTCTAGGACTAGTTGAATTACCTTCGATCGTGTAACTAATTTCTTCATATTCGTTGTCTTCATAGTCATCGTCTAAAACTGTTTTAACTATTCCCTTACTATTTTTAATGAAAAGTCTAAGGATTCATCTTTCGTATGCTCAACATAGTTTAAACTTCCTGACATCTCAGTGAACTTGTTGTTCTTTCTATTCTTAAATTCATTTGAATAATGCCCTACTTCTTTGCATGCATAACATTTATTATTATTTTTTCTCGCTTGACAATAAGCCGTTTTTCTGAAAATCTTTTCCTTGTGGCCCTGGCCTCTTTGTTTTCAAGACTCTTTTTCTTACAAAGTTTTCTCTTCCCACCTTTTAGGGGTTCACTTCCCTATTGATGTGAAGTATCCTAACTTGCTAGGTGTTGCTTCTTTATTTCATTTTAATTTTGGATGTCTAGACATTGGTCCTTAATCCATTTTCTTAGATAAGGAATCCTAGTTCCTAAGGTTTCGACGGCATCTAATTTTTCAAGCAATGCAATATACCTTTCATTAATTATTGAATATATAGGATACGTTAATTTGTCGTAAAACATACGTAGATTTTTTCCAGTATGACCAATTTTGTAATAATATTAACTAAATTCAATTATATAATTTTATAGATACCTCATATCCTAGAGTTCTATATTACTAATCTTTTTTTGCCATTCTCCGATTTTTCTTCAGAATCAAGTTTTCCTCCAATGAACCCAGTCTTTATTTATTTGCATAATTTTTTTAACATAACAGCTGAGGATTCCATTTTTCTTAATACATCTATGCCATCTTCATCTAGTGAGTCATACCAATATGCCACTTATTAGAATAACTATGTTATATATAAATTTCCAGCAGTGCAATTATATTGGTGCTGAAATTTGGTACACTATTCATTCCTCTTTTTCAGTACTCAATTATTCTTCGCTATTGCAGGCTACATTGATATTTGTATTGTATCCTATTTGACTAATAGGGGGTTAGACTAATTTCCTCAAATGAAGTGTTTTCCTAAGGGTGAACCCAAATGAAAATTTAGTTGCTCGACTAGTTGGGATGTACCTAAGTCTTATGAAATGAGTGTTTCTCCTTGATGGCTCACCACATTCTTCAAGTTTTAGAACTATATTATTTAGTAAATTAGACTCTAACTCATCAATATTGAGTTCTCCTCCAATTCCATTTATTTTACTGTCAAATACCAATTATTTGAAGCTTTTAATGCAATTTTCTTCTAACTTTTTGAAGATGTATGACCTCTAGGTCTTCTAATTCAATTAAATTTATTTGCTGATAAATTTCTTCTTCTAATTAGACATTGTTTGTCTCCTTATTGTCATCACTTAATATTATTTTCTTATCAACGATTCCTATTATTTCATATTATTTTCTTATCAACAATTCCTATTATTTCATTTAATTCTTCTAGATTTTGCTCGTTGTCAACTATTTTTTGTATCTCATCCAATGCATATCGTGTATACTCCATGCTCATTTTTTTTCCTAATTTTTCTTCTTCAGTGGGTTGCTCTACTTTTGTTTCAATTTTTATTCTTTGTAGTGAAAATCCATTTTTATTTTATGGGTTTTGAAATCGATATTTATGCCAAAAATGGATGCCAATACCTAAATTAGAGTTGGCACTATGTTCAGCTTCATTGATTAAAGAGACATGAATAACAATTATTTGCTCTTTTATCTCCTTTACAACCTCAATTTTATTTAATTCAAACTTCAATTCTAAAACTAAATTG
Organism: Carnegiea gigantea; assembly: GCA_029747015.1. Lineage (NCBI taxonomy): Eukaryota > Viridiplantae > Streptophyta > Magnoliopsida > Caryophyllales > Cactaceae > Carnegiea > Carnegiea gigantea. The sequence goes on along the minus strand of JAKOGI010000536.1, from coordinate 162,116 downwards.
GTGACATAATTTAATTGGGGTGCTAGTAAAGTAGATTCTTCTAGAGTGTGCATTATATATATGAATAATTAGGACACAACAAGTAGATGAAGATTCAAGCATTAAATGTAATTATTTGGCTTAACTAATTATTATTTAGCTTAATTCTCTTAATTATTTGTTGATCACATGGCTTCGATATCAGTTTAATCAAGCTTTCAAGTAATAGGAAAGCTAATAACAAAGTACTAGTAGGTAGGAACTAGGTTGCAAATATTTTTTCTAACTTTTGGGAAATCTTTATATGATAAATGTAAAGATGTATAAACGGTTGAGAAAACTTACCTTCTCTAATTCTAAAATCTCAAGCAATAGTGCTTATAAGCCATTGATCATTCTGCAACATAAATCTTAGCCATTGAGGTCTTGAGTATATTAGATCTTAGGTTCGATTCTCCCTCCCCTTATTGTATTGTACTGTCTTCGTAGCTTATTTGAAACTTCAAAAAAAAAAAAAAAATCTTACCCTTTAGATTACTTTTAGTTTTTTTGGGGGAAAAAAATCCAATCTCATACTTGGCTCAGTATCATAACTCCCGTAACCCCATTTCTTTAGTCTAACCATTGTTGCACCACCATTAATTATTTTTTATCTCATCAATTTTCATAGGCCAATAGGTCATATGGTTAAATTTAAAAAAAAATAAAAAATCACCCAATAAATTAAATATAAAGTTGAAAATGTTAACATTTTTAGAAAAAATATTCTTTGCAGACAAAATTATAAAAACAAACCATGTTCAACATTGAAAGCATCAACATCAATTTTTATGTATATATTAAAAAGATAATAATAAAGTTCATTCCTAAAAAGAATAACTAATTACATTTAAATTATTTTGTGGAGGATAGAAAAGTTTAGCTACATTTGTAAGTTACATCTATGAATCCTAAGAATAAAAGTAAAATAATTTATAAGTGGTATATATAGTAAAAAGTAGAAGATATGTTTTGTTTGCTTGGAGTTCACTGCTATATTCTAAATGATAATTTTAATTAGTTTTAATATTTAAATATTATGATTAATTATTTGTAATACAAGATATGACTTACTGTTGTTATTCAACTCATAATTCCTTTTTTTTTTACAATAACATAGGATTTTTTTCCTATTGGAAAAAAGACGAAAAGGGGATCATTAATTTTAAATACTTTATCTCTATAGAAGAGAAAATAATAGCTATCTATAATACTTATTCTGCGAATTTTTATAATAAAAATGACTAAAACATATTACATGAAGATTACGTAACAATGTATATAATTATATTATTGATCAATAGAGTTGCATCACATAGATGGAAAAGGCTCCTGAAACTTCTAACATTAGCATTTAGAAATTCCAATGCATAACTTTTAGTTGCCAAATATTGCGGAAGATCAATAGTTCAAGCGCTTATCTTATATTTCAGCCCGTGTAAGTATTAAATTACATGTCAATAGGAGCAGTTTAAAATCTCGATAAACATATAAATATTAAATCAAAGAGCACATTAAACCCTAAACCCAAAACAATAGTCTTAAACCCACAAGTTATAAATCTTTAAACCAACCGTAAACCTTAAAACTCCTGAGGTCCGCACCCTAACCTAACTTTGCATCAGATCACATTTTTTAAAAAAATTATAGGATCATATTGTTGATAGTTTTTTTGACTTTCACAAGTTTTAAAAATAAGATATAAGGAAAAAACAATAGTTTCAAATTGTAAGAAGTTACGAGTTAAATTTATAATAAAATTTTAATGTTTTACTCTTTTTGGGTATTAGTTATTGTGCAGTGTTTCGTTTTAATTCTACTCCTTCTTAATATTTTGCTCTATGTATATATTTAATTATCTATATCGTGTTTTTATTGTATAATTTCATCATGTTATCATTGCTATACATTATGTATTTTTTAAAATTTGTAACATCTCTATCTAAATTCATACGTAATATCCTCCTGATGTGCTTTTAAGGGATTGAATATATTAATTTTTCTATTGAAATAGAAGATTATGATAAGAACAATTTTTCACTATTTACATTGTGAACTAAAATTAATTATTTAGGCTATCAAATTATTTCTTTTCCATTTTAGAACTTATTATACGTAAGTTATATTTTAAAATTTAAATTCTTCTTCTAATTAGACATTGTTTATCTCCTCATTATCATCACTTAGTATTATTTTCTTATCAACAATTCCCATTATTTCATTTAATTCTTCTAGATTTTGCCCGTTGTCAAACATTTTTTGTACCTCATCCAATGCATATCGAGTGTACTCCAAGCTCATTTTTTCCCCCCTAATTTTTCTTCTTCAGTAGGTTGCTCAACTTTTGTTTCTATTTTTATTCTTTGCAGTGAAAATTCATTTTTATTTTATAGGTTTTGAAATCGATATTTATGCCAAAAATGGGTGTTGATACCTAAATCAGAGTTGACACTATGTCTAGCTTCATTGATTAAAGAGAGATGAACAACAATTATTTACTCTTCTATCTCCTTTACAACCTCAAATTTATTTAATTCAAACTTCAATTCTAAAACTAAATTGGTGACACAATTTAATGGGGGTGCTAGTAAAGTAGATTCTTCTAGAGTGTGCATTATATATATGAATAATTAGGGCATGACAAGTAGATGAAGATTTAAGCGTTAAATGTAATTAATTGGCTTAACTAATTATTATTTAGCTTAATTATCTTAGTTATTTGTTGATCACACGGCTTCGATATCAATTTAATCAAGGTTTTAAGTAATAGGAAAGCAAATAACAAAGTACTAGTAGGCAGGAACTATGTTGCAAATATTTTTTCTCACTTTTGGAAATAAGATCAAATATGAAAAGAACAAAAATTTTAGATACACGATGGAATTAAAAAATATTTTTGCTAATTATTGGGAGATAAGGCCAAATGTGAAAATAACAAAATTTTGGGTACACAACATACTTAAAAAAGTTAAGTTTGGTCAGATTTGATGTTAGAAATTATTTGCTCCAAAGTTTGATGGATTGGAAAATATTTTTCAAAAATTATGGGTTCAAAAAATTACTTACCATGATCTTAAAGTTTGAAAAAAAATTTATTTTGAGCTCAAGTGTTGGGATGCACTTTTGTGTTCTCATATCCTTTAATCTTCCCTCATATTTTTATTCGTGTTCATCTTCTTATATTTTGGTTCTCCTCTTTCTTAGGCTCATTTTAATGTATTGCAATTATTAAATATGATACATTATCTAATGTACTTGCAATTCTCTATGGAAAACAAATTAACGAACGAAAAACTATATTTTTTTGAATTGAAAATGAGTATCTCATCTCATTAGAACAATTGGAAAAAGACAAACCCTGTAGAAACATAATAATCTCACCTCTCAAAATATTTACATCATCCACTATTTTTTTATCAATTTGTTATTTGACTGATAAATAATATTTAGGCAAATGAAAAATCTTCTTTTTTTTTTAATTTGGAATGAATATCAACACAACTCTTATAATTTAATAATAGCAAAATATTATTGTAAAAGAAAAAAATTTTTATTTATTATTATGTTCTACATGAGACTTTTTACATAGTCATGTGAACCATGATATTATAACTGATACAATTATTAAAAATTGAATTTCATGCCTATGCTCAAAGTGGATAATGACCACTATGCTTCTAATGAGTGACTAATAGTATCTAAGAGTTACATGGTTTACATCGTATTTTAGTAATAATTTTCAGATAGATTCTTATGTTTTAGTAATTATAAGGATTTTGAGACAGGACTATGGGTGAAATGTAGTGCCCTAGAAAACATGAAGAGATTTAGTAAAATTAAGATGAAGAACAGAAATCAAATACATAGTTAAGAAGAACATAAAGAGGTCAGTAGCAAGTATAGAGAAATAAATTGCATTTAGGAGACTTTGGTGGGATTTTATGCAAAAATAAAAAGAAAAAGAACTTAATAGATGACCTACTTTTACCCATACAATGACTCTTACCTAATGCATATGATTTCTCCCAACTTTGTATTTATTTATCTATTCATGCGTTCATTTATTCATTCATTCATTTGCTCAATTATCTAGAAGATCAATTGTCTTGGCATGTCACTGAGCAAAAATAACACCAAGCCAACATATATATGCATGTTACTTATTGGTTGCACTTATGTCTGAGACTGAAAAAGGTGAATTTCATATCTTTAAACATTGTCATTAGGTATCTTCAGACGTGAAGGAAATGTCAACCTTTGGGATGGAATATAAAAAATGCTCATTCTAACCCCCATTTTTTACAGAATAAAGGGAGATTTTTATTCATTTTGGATTGAGAAAATGATACAAATATGACTGAGCCAAATTAGAGATAAACTCTAACTTATGCTTGATAAGTGCTTAATGTGTATAAAATTTTAAGGTCATTTTGCTACATTTTTAGGAGAATTGTGTGTTTTATGCTATAATTTATACTCCTATTCTCGTTTTATGCACTGATATGGTTATTTGATGGTATTTGTCGGATTTTAGATCGTTTGACCCGGCATTTGACCCCCATTTTGAGTACTTATTGATCTACCATGGAAGTATCCCAAGCCCTATGCCTGTGGAGTAAGAAAAGAGCAGAAGAATTCAGTCCCAACAGACACCACGGTCTAACCATGGTGGCTGTCACGAACCGTGGTGCCTGTGTAACTGTGGCCTCTTAGTCTCCCTTCGGCTGTGTGGTTGAGAAAGCTGGAGTATTTGCTTAAAAGGACGCCCCTTGGCAGTAGTGAAAAAGACCCCCATCATGTTATATAGACATTCCCTTTCCCAAATTTTTTTGTAGTTAAGATTTTATTTTGATTTTGTGTGCAAGTAAGAATCTTGATCATGGAACTCGGTTTTGTTGGTGATTTGAAGACTTTGTTGGAGGCTGTCATTGTCAAGCATTTCCCTCTCAGATCTCGTTGAATCATTTGGTTAGTTGTTTAATTTTTAATCATAAGCGAGTAGTTTATCTTGTCTAGCGATTTGTTTGTTCATGGAAGTGTAGTTGGATCATTTTAGTTCAATAGAATTGTGCTATCTTTTCATGTTGGTTTGATTTCGTTTTATCAAGTAATTATCTTATTGTGAGTAGACTTGGCCAAATTTACTTGCGCCCTTGAGACAATTAAGTGAAGAGCTGAAAGGTGAAATTTGATTTTTAGATCGCTTGATAGGGCCTAATATAGCAATGACTTGAAAGAGAAATTTGCATGTTAGGAGGATGAATGAGTAATCAAAAATACTAAACCTACACTAAGACAAATTAGTTTGAAAGAACGACTTTGGTTTAGTTTAGGCAATTTGGTCGATCTTGAAAGAATAAACTAAATTCTGAATCGATTGCAATTTCTCGAAATTATCTAAGAGAAATGCACATGTTAAATCGTATGATCTGACACCTTTCTTAACTAAATAAATCCCTAGAAATTTTTCCTTAATTGAATTTAGAAATTGTTAAATTGCCAAATCAAAATCCTTGATTAAGTAATTGCTTAGCATTTTCTAATAGAAAGAACTTGATAATTTTGCTTTTGGTCTTTGTGGACGATACTTTCTTTTTAACTATAACACCCGCGCGCTTGCAGTAGTGTCAAGTGTTTGGTGCCATTGCCGGGGACCAAATTGCTAAATATTGAGTTGATCTTATGAGAGTGACTATATATCTTTCTTTCATTTTTTTTTCTTTCCACTTTTGATTGCTTTGGTAGTGTTGGTGATTTAGCTTGCAAGAAGATTCTCCCTTTTATGCAAAGTCCATTCCTTTACAAACGCGATCCTGAAATTGAGAGGACTTTTCATCAAAAAAGAAAGAAGTAAGGGTAGAAAGACAAAGGCACAAGGCTTGAGAAACTTCGCTAAAGATAGAACTACCACGAAGGGAACCTGAAAAAAGGGCACTCCGGGATTTCATCACTCTGGGTGTCCAAGTTATCACCTCTAGCATAGCTAGACCCACGTTGGAGGTGAACAACTTTGAGTTATGGGTGGCACTAGTCTCAATGGTTCAACAAACGCTTTTTGGAGGCTCACCAATGGAGGACCCCAATCTTTACCTCTCAATCTTTTTGGAGGTGTGCGATACATTGAAGTTAAATGGGGTCTCCATCGATGCAATTCGTCTTTGCCTATTCCTGTTTTCTCTCAAGGACAAGGTGCGTGCTTGGCTACATTCATTGCCACCGGATTCCATCACCACTTGGGATTAGCTAACTAAAGCTTTTCTTGGCAAATTCTTCCCACCATCAAAGGCGGCAAGTCTAAGGAACCAAATCACTACCTTCACTCAAAGGAAAGACAAATCGCATATGAAGCTTGGGAGCAATTCATGGACTTGCTAAGGTTATGCCCTCATCATGGACTCCAAAGATGGATGATCATCCAAACCTTTTACATTGGAGTTACTCAAGCAGTGCGGTCCACCATAGATGCAGCAGCGAGAGGCACTTTGATGAACAAGATGGACGATGAAGCCTTCAATTTGATAGAGGAGATGTCACTAAATAAATTTTCAATGGTCCACCGAACGAGGCCAACCCAAGCGAGTTAGAGGTAAGTTTAAAGTTGATGCACTTAATTTTCTTTCTGTTAAAGTTGATGCTATGACTCAAAGGTTGGACCATATGAATGTGAATGCTGTGAATTCTAGTGCCCATCCCACATTTGAAATTTGTGGTTCTATTGAACATGTGACTTTGAATTGTTAAGTTGAGAGCCCTTTTTCCTAAGGCTCTAGTGAAGTCAATTATATCCAAAACTTCAACCCAAGACTGACCAATGACCCTTACTCCAGTACCTACAATCTGGGTTGGAGGAACTATCCGAATTTTCCATATAGGTCTAATCCAAACGCTTCAAATATGCCCCAAGTAAATGCTAGGCCACCCCCTATTTTCAAATACCACCTTTCCCTTCACAAGCTCCCCAAAAGTCTAGTTTAGAGGCCATGATGAAGAGTATCCTTTTGGTACAATAAAAGCAAGATGAGCATATAAAGCAATTAGCCTCTACGGTTGATGTACTTACAACTCACAATAAGATGTTAGAAGCCCAAATTGCCTAATAAGTTAGCTCTTCATCTACACCCCTGGGTAGACGCCCAAGTAAACTAGAATCTAACCCCTGTGAGCATTGTAATTATATTACCTTGAAGGAAAGGGTAGAGGACCCTATTAACCCCAAGGAAACACCATTTGAAGAGGGTTGAGAAATAATCATGGTTGAGAGTAAGGAGATGGTGGTAAGGCCATGAAATTCATAGAGAATGAAAGTTTAAAGATCTCCACATTTTTTTCCACCTAAACTTCTTGACCCAGGTAGTTTTTCTAGCCTTATGCGACCTAAGTGCAAGCGTCAGTTTAATGCCATAATCATTGTTTCATAGGCTTCACTTAGGACCATTACAATCTGAACCCTTTTCACTACAGTTAGCAGATGTTTTGGAAATGCAACCTTTAGGCAAATTAGAGGATGTGCTGGTCAATATAGGAGATATTTGGGTATTAGAAGACTTTATCATTACTGATATGACTGAGGCCAATTATGCTCAAATTATTCCAGGTAGGCCCTTCATGGATACAGAGGGTTACTATATTGATGTAAAAAGGAGGTGGATAACTTTTAAAGTATAAGGGTGTTATGCTATGTTCTTCCATATGGATGAGAAAGTGGTTTCTCCTAATACTTCCCTACTAGATGCATTTCCCCCTTCTCTTGAGATTGACATGAAGGGCATTTTGAATTGTCAAGATCCTTCTGATTTTGATTGGATTTCCACTAAGGATTCTGACCAAGAGTATGTTAAGGTGGAGTTTGCTACTCCTACACCGCCTAGCATACCCAAGGTTGAGGCCCACGCTTCTAATGAGTCTACTATGAGTGATTATTGCAAGTTTGCTCAAGCGGTTCCCTCTTTGCCCTATATGCAAGGACTTGATGCTGAATTTGGTTTGAAGGTTGAACAAGGTGATAGTGGCCCGCCTGATAGACCACATACTCAGTTTGTCTTGCATGTTGATAGTACGCTATGGCGCCAATGATGATGACGAAGGACCTCCAACCTGAGCTTTTGAAGTGTATATTCATCCGAAGAAGTTCAATTTTGTGGTTCGTGATAAAAATGACGTCCATACACTTACCTATCCAAACCAAACATAGAAGCATGGCCAAGCTCTTGACCTTAAAAGAGTGCTTCTTAGGGGGCAACTCAAGCCCTTTTTATAGCTTTGGTTTTTATTTCTTGGTAGTTTTTCATAGTAAGAAAAAAAGGGGAAAAGAAGAAGGGAACACAGGAAAAAAGAAGAAACAAGAAAAAAGAAAAAAAAAGAAGAGAAAGAAAAAAAATGTCGGGCACCACAGATCGCAGCACTCCAATATGGTCCATAGGTGCCCAATCAGCAAAATAAAAAGAACGGTGTCCAGTAGACAGCATGGTCGAACCATGGTGACCCCCACAGTCCGTGGTGAGCTGCTACGGGCTGCGGTCAAGGGTTGACCATCCAACTTTCTCCCATCTTCTTCTTCTTCTTCGACACTCTCTCTCTACCTCCCTATTCTCTCTCTAAACCCACCATTGCTACACCTTCATTTTTTCTTCATTTTTTCTCATTTTCACTCCATTTTCACTCAAAATCTTCCCTTTTCACTTAATCTTTCTCTGTCTCCCACAAATTTCACCTTTTTCCACCATTCGTTCTTCAACTTCATCTCACCTTCATCTATCTTCCATAACCACCTTCTTCCCTCTCTAATTAGTTTTCTTTTTCACTTAAATTCTTCATTTTTCTTTCTCACATCTTATTTTTTAGGTTTTTCTTTCAATTTTCCTTCCATTTTGCAACTATGGCACCCATCAAAAGACAAAGGAGCATCAATTAGCAGGAATATCTAGCCAAGTACCATCCTGGCCTCAACGGGCCCCTCGAACTTTCACCAATGCACGAGCTCAAGATAACATTCTTCATCCTCTTGGTTTAACTAACCTCGTTCATATTGCTAGATATGCTTGCTTGAATGAACATATGGTTGTGGCAATTCATTACTATAGTGAGGAATTATTAGGCCGTTTAGGATTGCTAAATAATATACAGTTGTTGTTTGCATGGGGGGATAGGACATTTCATAGAGATTAAGGGGGATACATATCAGGACCTTACCTTAGAATTCCTGAGTACTTTACATGTTGAGGTCACTCGAGGGCCTCAATGTCAAGCAGGGTATATTTCCTTTTATTTTACAAGGCCAATTTTATGAGCTGAACTTAGGTGCCTTCAATAGCATCTTTGATTTTCCACCTAGCATGGATTTACCAAACCGTCAAGTCCCCCGAGAATTCAACCCGAATGTATTTTGGAGGGAGCTTTGGGGAGTGTTAGATATAGTACTAGTTCTTCCAAATGCACCCATATTTAGAACCCTTGCATTCAGGTAGCTCAGCGCATCCTTGCTTGTTGTTTCCTTGCTCGGAATGATAGTTTGAATGTTCCGAGATTGTCCGAGCTATATTTTCTGTCATGTATACTTGATGGTGTTCAACTTGATCTTAGGACGTTCTTAGCCTGACAGTTATATAGTGTTGCTGTTAGCACCAAGGGTAAGATAGTCATTGTTGGTATTGTCACTACCATTGTTAGATTTTTGGGTGTTGAGCCCAACCCTGAGGATCGAGTATCTGGATCCGAGCGGCTTGATCAAGCCGCTTTTGAGCTAATGAACTTTTGCAAAGTAGAGGCTGGACGTTTGTGCTGGGTTTACCCTGGGGATTGGCTTTTGCCGCTTCCCAATGTTGATCGAACTACCTTATTTGACCGGGCTAACCTTTATTAGGTACCTGGTGATGTTGAGCTTGTTCAACCCGCACCCCCTCCACCCCCATTTCCTAGTCATGTCGAACCTAGTTCTTCTTCCCAACCACCCCCACTGACTATGCTGACCTCTAAGCCACCTTTCAGTCCATCCAGGAGGAGCAAGTATCGCTTCGCGCCTATGTTGCTTCTGAGAATGCTGCTCTTCGTAACTTTGTCCAAGAGCACCATGACGAGCTCCGTGGGATGCTTGCTACCCACACCCAATACGTTCAGGATCATAAGGCTTGTTTAGAGACCTGACGAGATTGGCATATCGACTGTGGTCAACCACCCCACCCTCCTTCCCCTCCTCCTTTCTGTTTGCTTCATGCTCCTCCCCCTTCCCCTTTTCACATTTGTGTTCACATTGAGGACAATGTTTTGTTCAAGCATGAGGGAGTTAGTTCATATTTGATTACGTCTGATGCCTAATTTGGTTTGGTGTGTGCTTGTGTGTGTATTGTATATATTATTCATAATTGCGTATGGAGTTAGATTGTAAGTTTTTATCTTATGTGGTTCGAAGCATGTTCGAAGTATATTTAGGATTGTTTGCATTTAGGTTACATTTTTGGTTTTTATAGTTTCTTTTCATAGTTTTCACATTTTTTTGGGGTATTGTTGTTAGGGGCACGTATTTTATCAAGTAAAAAAAAAAAAACAAAACGCAAAATGAAAAAAAGAAAAGAAAAAGAAAAGAAAGAAAATCCTCCAATGATGATCTTTGTAGACTAGGTAGACTTCTTTGGTTTAGATTGATCCTTTGATTTGCCCAAATGTGCATAAAAATGTTTGAGAATGAGTTTTCGAAAATGAGCTTCATGTTTTAACCATATGTTGAGTGTGAGTTGATTATCCCATTACTCTTTGCATGAATTTTGGCATGTATTTACTAATGAGCTAGTTATGACCTTTATAGATGTCCCATGAGGCTTTGAGCATTTAAAGACTAATTTATCAGTTTAGTCTCTTGTCAATTTGTGAACGACTCTTCCTTAACATCATTTCTCTAGAACTTACTTTGATGCTCATTCAAGATCACATTTTGCATATGCATTTTGCCAATATGATTGAGGTATTCTTTGACTTATTAGCCCAAAAGGCCAAATAGCCACCTTTGTTATGCATTATATCCCTTGCTAGCCCCTTTGAGCATATATTCATTTTTGTTGATTTGAACCTCCTACCATAGCCTATGGCCAAGCAATTATCTGACCCTTAAGCTAAGACTAGAGAAACATTTCATCATTGTGCATCGAGTTTAATGGGGAACTAGTAACGTGTATTGAGATCTTTTTGGTGGATTTGGTTATTTGGTGAAGGGATTTGTGTTCTTATTTCATATAAGAAATCCCTTGTCATATTGTACAAATATTAGAGAAGAGTTGAAATTCAAAGTTTGATATGGATTTTCCTTGGCTAACTCTTCAAAAAAAAAAAAACAAAAAGAAAAAAAAGAAGAAAAAAAGGGAATAATAAAAAGAGCATTAACCTTGTTTGGATTGTGAAAAGTATTTATGACTTTCAACTCTTTATCTCTTCAAATGTGGATGTATTTTGCAGATGAATTGTCATGGTATAAGAAGAATGTTGTATGAGCACATTGGAAACATTTAGCTCTTAGTCTTTGGCTTCTAGCTCCACATTTCCAAAACATTCGTTCCTCTCTTATCTTTACCCATGGCCCCGTTGCAACCTTATGAAAGTCCTCATGATTCTCTAATGTGTATTGCATTCTAGTGATGGTGAATTAGAGAGTCTTTTCAAGATTATGATAGATTTGAGTCTACGGAATGAGAATTCAGGAAATCTTCTTGCATTTGTAAACACATGTGTGATGAGTGCCATATGACTATAGTGAGGTTCTATCGGCATTACTAGCTCCATTTGTTTCATATGTTAATGTGATTGTATTTGATGATTTGTGGGGACTAATTCAAATTTGACATTATGGTATATCAAGTGGTTTCGAAAACTTCATTTCCTAGTCTATTTGCTAAATAATTTTTACAGCTTTTTGGCTAACTTTGGATCGGCTTTGCCATTAGGATGCTACTAATGTCTATCCTGAGGAGGTTTTGAATAATTGTTGGTCTTAGCATTGCTTAGGGACAAGCAATAGTTCGAGCATGGGTGAGTTTGATAAGTGCTTAACGTGTATATCATTTTAAGGTCATCTTGCTGCACTTTTAGGAGAATTGTGTGCTTTATGCTATAATTTACACTCCTATTCTCATTTTATGATTGGGTATGGTTGTTTGATGATATTTGCAGGATTTTAGATCGTTTGACCCAGCATTTGACCCCTATTTTGAGTACTTATTGACCTGCCATAGAGGTATCGCCAAGCCCTATGCCTGTAGAGCAAGAGAAGAGCAGAAGAAGTCGGTTCCAGCCAAGACCACGGTCCAACTGTGGTGGCTGCCATGGACCGTGGTGCCTATGTAACTCGGGCCATTTCATCTCCCTTCGACTGTTTGGCTGAGAAAGCTGGAGTATTAGCTTAAAAGGACATCCCTCAGTGGCAGTGAAAGAGGCTCCCATCATCTTATATAGACATTCCCTTTCCCAATTTTTTTTTGTAGTTAAGATTTTAGTTTGATTTTATGTACAAGTGAGAATCTTGAGCATGGAACTCAATTTTATTGGCTGTTTGAAGACTTTGTTGGAAGCTATCATTGCCAAGCTTTTCCCTCTTGGGTGTTACTGAATCATTTGGTTAGTTCTTTAATTTTTAATCATGAGCGACCAGTTTATCTTGTTCAGGGATTTGTTTGTTAATGGAAGTGTAGTTGGATCATTTTAATTCAATAGAATTGTGCTTTCTTTTCATGTTGGTTTGATTTCATTTTATCAAGTAATTATCATGTTGTAAGTGGACTTGGCCAAATGTGCTTACACCTTTGAGACAATTGAGTGAAGAACTGGAAGGTGAAATTTGATTATTAGACCGCTTGATAGGAGCTAATATAGTAATGAATTAAAATAGAAATTTGCATGTTGGGAGGATGAATGCGTAATCAAAAATATTGAACCTAGACTAAGACAAATTAATTTGAAAGAACGACTTTGGTTTAGTTTAGGCAATTTGGTCATATACTAAATTCTAAATCGATTGCAATTTCTCAAAATTATCTAATTTACAGAAATGCAGATGTTAAATTGTATGATTCAACACCTTTCTTAACTAAATAAATGCCTAGACGTTTTTCCTTAATTGAACTTAGAAATTGTTAAATTGTCGAATCAAAATCCTCGATTAAGTAATTGCTTAGCATTTTCTAATAGAAAGAACTTGGTAATTTTGCTTTTGGTCTATGTGGATGATACTTTCTTTTTAACTACAATACCCGTGCACTTGCGGTAGTGTCAATCCTCCACCTATGACCTACAACCAATATCCTTGTATTGAAGGTGAACAATGCTATGAGAAACACTGTTGCCCTCATTCTTAATAAATCACCATTCATTCTAACCTAAGTACGCTTAAGATTGAAACTAACATTTAAAACTAGTCAACTACTAAATTAGCTGCTAATTAATTTAGGAACTAATTAACTCTAAGCTAACAAGAAGCCACATAAACATCTAATCAAGCAAGTAGTAAAAATAATAAGAATATGATCAATAATAATAAGCCTACAATGATTAACTACCTAGACATCACACAATTCTCACAAAAACATCCAATAGTGATAGTAGCCCATGTGGCTCAAGAACAACCCAAACATCTTCCTCAAAAGTGATCACCTTTCACGAGATAAAAACTTAATTGTAACTAATTTATCCTAAAAATCACAACTAATTAATCTAGAAAGCTATTAAAGGATCTACGAATTAATAGAAAGACTAACTAAAGCTCACAATCAAAAACTTTAACTTGAGTGTTGACTATGTCTTCAAATGCTTTCTTTCACTCCTACTTGCAAGATTTACACTCAATTAATTACTTTGGGTATAGAAATTACTACATAACTACTAAAACCAAAGAAAAGATCGGATGAGACGAATAAAAAAGGGGATGCTTAAGATTGCTAGTATTAGCACAACAAGCAGAACAAGAAGTTGAGAAAAGTTGAATGTGTATTGTGTTCTTCTAATGAAGTATACATGAGGTTATATAAAAATACCATGCTAGAAATAAGGCAATAAAATGATCTTAAGTACACAAAGTTGGTCATGTTTACAAATTTTCCTTGGAATAATATCATAAATATTGCCTTCCGTTTATTTCATCAGCACCCCTCTTAAGCTCAAGGTTGTTGTGTAAATCCCATCTTGATCTTGGATATAAGATCTTGAAAGCGTTGAGGCAAATGAGCTTTGGCAAAGACATTGGTAGCTTGTTCAAGAGAAGACACAAAAATGAGACAAAGAACAATTGCTACTAGGTGGTGTCGGATGAAATGGCAGTTGACTTTGATGTGTTTGGCTCTTTCATGAACACATCATTATGGGCAACTTGTATGGCACTACGATTGCCACAATGAAGAGGTGTTGGACAAGGCTGATAAGCACCCATGTCTGCCAAAAGCTACCATAACCAAATAAGTTCAGATCTGGCATTTGTAGGAGCATAGATTCTACCTTAGTACTTGAGTGAGGAATAACAGTCTGCTTTTTACTACGCTAAGAGATCAAGGAGGTACGAAGGAAAAAAAAAGAATCTAACAATGGACCATTTATCGATGGGATCACCTGCCCAATCTAAATTAGAATATGCCTGCAACTCAAGAGGCGTGTAAAGGTGTAAGACCCGCATTTTTTTGTTTTCCATTAAGCTAACCGTATTACCTTGTTACGTTATAAATTCGTATTTTTAGCAACTATATGAGTTAAATTATTATCGATGTGCTTTTGGGAGCTATAATTTTATTAAAAAGGGGTTATTATTGTTATTATTGATTTTAAAGTTAATTTGTGCCTTTAAATTATATCGATAATTTAATTTAGTCGTTATTCGATTTATTTAGTCGTTTCCTGAATACCATGAGGTTGTCAACCTTAGAAGTCATTCGATGTTTAATAAATCAAACCTTTATACATTTGGGAACAATAGTCGATAGAAGGCCGTGTTAACGAGTCGGGTTTAGAGTTCGGGATACGAACTAGACTAGCAGTACTAATTATGATGAGCTTGAGACAAAAAAAAAAAGAAAAAAAGTAAAGAGGAGGCCAAGCCCCTGTCTTTCACGTTAGAAATCACGAAAGGGGAGGGGGCACTCTTCAAGCTCTTCATGACACCCCCTGGCCACCATGATAGAGAGACAGAGAGAGAGAGAGAGAGAGAGAGAGAGGAGGCGCCGGCGCCGGCTACCGGTCATCACACCACGCGCGGCTTCCCTAGCAACCCATTACCGGCGACCACCACAGAGAGGGAGAGAGATGTGAGTGGTTGAGAGGAAGCAAAGGAAACCGGTGACGGCTAGGTCTCTCGGCGGTGGTCATGGCGGCAACGGCGGCACGGCTTAGCGTCGACTCACCGCCGGCGAAGAGAAAGAGAGAGGAGGGTTGAGTGGAATCAAACGGTTAAGAAAGCTAGGGTTTTAAAACCTTGGCGCACCACCACCAAGACAGCATGGTTCCGGCGAGTGGGCATGGCTCCGGCGACGAGGCACAACCGGAGGAGGGCTAGGATTAGATTGGGCAGGGATGATTCGAACCAGGTTGCAAAAATGGGTCGAATTGGGGTTCGATTTCACGTGGGTTAGGCATGGCTGCAGTGAGCAGGTCGAAGTCTCGATCTTCCAGCACTCAAAAGTTGAGCCCAACAGCCTTTGAACGAATCTCTAGCTTGGATTCGAGATGGGTGTCTCTCGCCTCCTAAGTATTAGTAGTTTCAAAATTGTTTTAAGTTTTAAGTTGCGAAGCATGTTAAGTTTAGCTAGTTTACGTCCGATAGTGACTTTGAATCGATATATGTTAGTTTAGTTGATTAATACTCGAATGTGGCTTAGAATCGATTCAAGTGAATTTAGTTAATTCATGACTGAAGATTTAATTTGAAGTGAATTATGCGTGTTTAGCTTTGATTCGAACCTATTCAGTTAATTCATGCCTGAAAACTAACTTCGAAGTGGATTATAAACGTTTTTGTACGTTTAGTTAATTCATAATCGCTTTCTAACTTCGAAATGAATGATAAATGCTTAGAATTAACGTACATGTGTTTAGTCATTTCATAATCATATATTAACTTCGAAGTGAATCGTAAGTGTTTAGAATTAATGTATATATGTTTTATCGCTTCATAATCGTATATTACCTTCGAAGTGAATCACAAGTGTTTAGAATCAGCGTATATATGTTTAGTCATTCCATGATCGTTCAATGACTTAATTAGGTTCGAATAGTAACTTTGATGCACAAATGCCTCAATTCGTATCATATCTAAATGGCTTCATTATGCTTGAATAGTAACTTCGGTGTACTAAACCAACGTGTTGAATCATATTATGCTTAAAAGGTTAAATTAGGCTTGAAATGCAACCTCGAAATATTGAATGAATGCCTCAAATCGATGCTTGCCTATTTAGTTGAATTATGCTCGTGAAGTAGCTTGGAAACAACATTTGAACGATGAAATGAGCATGTTTACCCCCTTAACTACAATACATGAATCTAGTTGAGTTTCATGCTTTGTTAGCTTAATACGGTCCATTAAGGGCTTATTTCAAGTTGATGTGATATAGATATATATGTATATGTGTTTATATATATGCTATAACGCACCGCTGGATGGTGCTGCTTGCCCAGGTAAGTACCTAAACCCTATCTCTTTATAAGCTAGCATGATAATATGTTATGATTACTAAATTGAAAATCGAGATGGTAGCTGAATGGTTTGAGGTAGAACTATGAGTGGTTCGAGGTTCTTGTGGTACAGTGCTTGTGAAGAGAGAGCCTAAGTTGTGAATTAACCGCAATCGTGTGGATTGCGAGGCCATGTGTGGCTCATTGTGCTGAATTGATTATGAAGTGCTTGAATGTGATATATGTGCACCCCCTTCCCTTCGATGTTCTTAAGTTGCATTATGTGAATAAGGGTGAGTTTTTCAAAGAATGATTTCATGTTTTGAAATGATAGTAGCCATAATTATTAGAGTAGAAAGGCCTATTTTAACTAAATGAATACAGTTCTGGGAGTGAACTCGCTCGAATGGGGGAATCCTTAAAGAGTTTTATAACTGTGTGAGCTGTATAAAAAGTATTTCGCTATGAAGGGCAGCAAAATTATTAGCCGTTATGGCCGATACGCTTTAAATTGGCTAAGATAATGTGCTTCGGACAATATGATATGATGTGAATGATGTTAGCCTAGGGGATAAGTCCTAGTACTAGGAGAATCTAGAAGACCCTGACGAGGGTAATGTAATAGTCCGATATATTATATGTAGCCATCCCAAGAGTAAGAGCTTAAGTATGAGTGTTAGGTCTCACTATAGGGTTGAGAATAGATCTCACCCACTCAGCACCCTGTAATGATCTTATGCCAGATGTATTTTCCTAAAAAGTAAAGAAAAGCAATTGGCACTTTGCCATTTTATATGTTTCGAAAGGAAAGAAGGTTTTTACGGGCCCTAAGAGGCCATATGAAATGAGATATGAAATGCTTATAAGTGTCTTTGCATGACCAATAGGAAATGAAATGTCTTTTGAAAGAACAAGAGCCTCAAGAGGCTAAGCAAAGTGCTTTCAAGAAAAGTTTTCTGTGCATGTTATGTACTTTTCTTATGAATGAAATGTAAATGAGATTTCAAGTAAGGTTAAGTGAAGTATTTTCATGAAAAGAAAGAAAGATGCTTGTGCATATCATATGAATGAAATCTAAGTAAAGCATGCTAATGAAAGCAAAGCGTTATGTGAATATTCCAAATATGACTTATGAATGAGATGCTAAATAAGATACGATCATGAAAAAGAAAGCCTTATGAGCATGTTCACGCATACCTTATGAATGAGACTTGAAATGTGTGTGTGCCTTACGCATATTAAATGAATGAAATGCTAAGACAAGTATGATTATGAAATAAAACGATAACCTTATGTGCACATCATATGAATGAGGTTTTATACATAGTTTAAATGGAATGCTAAGAAGTTATATTTATGAAAAAGAAAGATCCCTATGCTTAAGCTATAACAGAAAGTTTCTATGCTTAGCCCTCGATGCTTGCTTATGTGCTAAGTGCTTGTTAGTTAAAAAAATTCAGAGGCCTAAACATGAGTTTCAACGGCTAAAATGAAGTTTATGGTTTGTAGTATTTCATAAGAACTCCGAGAATGCCTAATATGATAGTAAAGTATGAATACGTGATATGTGACTATTGAAGATATTATTGCCTGCAACGGTTTTGGTTTTAAGGGGGTCAGAGGACACTCACTGAGCGTGTGGTTGCTCATCCCACTGCTCTTTCCCCTTTTCCGCAGGTTTTTTTATGACAGGTGAAAGCCAAGCCTCTTATGCGGAGTTGAAGTTTGCCCTTGATTGAAAAAGAGTCATATGTGCCTACTTATGTTCTTAATGAAGCCATGTGTAGTATTCTTAGTTTACAAACGTCTATAAACAATTATGCTAGTTCATGTAATGCATATGGTATAGAGGTCGCTCTATATGGCCGTATGAGCCAACCATCTAAATAGTTAGATGTCTTCTCTTTTAAAGTTAGTTATATTTTGGGATGTAAACCCCAATACTCCGGTTGTGTGAACCGTTGAGTTGTATGTTTCATTTATTCCTTATTAATGAACTACTCTGTTTGGTGTACTCCGAGCGGGTGACTCATTGAGTTATGAACTTCGGCGTGTGGCCGTTGAGTTTGTTTTAATGTTTTGCACTTCCGTTGA
The DNA here is from genome assembly GCA_029747015.1 of Carnegiea gigantea. Classification (NCBI taxonomy): domain Eukaryota; kingdom Viridiplantae; phylum Streptophyta; class Magnoliopsida; order Caryophyllales; family Cactaceae; genus Carnegiea; species Carnegiea gigantea. Next base: position 143,372 of record JAKOGI010000536.1, on the reverse strand, counting down.
TTACAGGGACTTATTGTAAGGCTTTTAGCCTGGAAATGGTCAGTTTTTAGGGGAAACTCTGTCCGTTTCGCCCCAGAAATTTGCGTAAGAAGTTAAGAAAACGTAACGCTTCCGGCGTAGGGGCTGGGGGTGTTACAAAAGGGGAAGAAAAGTCTATGAAACAAGATACCTTTAACATAGTGAATAACACGAAGAACAGCTACATACTGACTTGTATGAGATGTTAGCATGAATTGACCTAGAATATGCACTTGGTATGCAATGTCTGGGTGTGTGACTGTAAGATATATGAGACTTCCAAAAGTTGGGGATAAAGCATAGGATTTGTGAGTGAAACACTATATGTTGGATTAAACTTCAAATTAGCTTCAATGGGCATGTAAGCCATTTTAGAGTTAGTAAGGCCTGCCTGAGATAACAAATCAATAGCATAGGTGGCTTAGGTGATACTTAGCCATTAGAATTTGATGATACTTCTAGATTTAGGAAATAACTAAGATGCCCGAGATCCTTCATCTCAAAGTGTTAATTGAAGAAGGATTTTAGCTCGCGAATGTCGTCCACATTATCTCTAGTAATTGTCACATCATTGATATAAAGGGGTACAAGAACATTGTCTTTGTCGATGCGGCGAATAAACAAGGCATGGTTAAGTGAGCTAGGTGAAAATCCAAAATGATAACTGGAGGAACTAAATTTATAAATCCAAGCTTGAGGAGCTTGTTTCAACCCATATAATGCTCAATGTAATTAACATACCTTATTAGGGGGATGATCATAGCTTGGTAGTGCTCGTATATATACTTCGTCTGTAAGATCACCACGAAGAAAAGTGTTCTTCACATCCATCTGAAATAATTCTCATTTCCTACTTACAACAATAGCAAGAAATGTTCTCACGTATTTGAATCAAGCCACAAGAGCAAATGTCTCCTCCTAGTTAATACCGTATTCTTCATTAGAGTTACAAACAACTAGGTGGGCTTTGTACCTCTCACTCTCCATTTGCACGAGTCTTGATCTTCTATACGTATTTACACCTAATCACAGGTTTCCTGCATGGTAATTCAACTAAATCCCAAGTGTGTGCTTTAAGTAAATCTTGTAACTTCTCTTGAATAGCTTGTTGCCAAAGGGGATTAGAACTCGCCTCTCTATATGTTGATGGCTCATAGAAAGAGGTAAGTGTTGCATAAAGCTGGTAATCATTTAGATATCCAAGAAGTTGTTACACTCAATCTGAGTGATGCAAATGCAACTCTATGGAAGTATCCTCTGTTTAGGGTACAGGTAAAGAGTCAAACATGCCAATGCTGTCATAAGCAGATTGATCAACCTATGGTAGAGCACCAGTAGACAACTTATGTGTCCCTGCTAACTCAGACAACTCTGTCGAATCTTAAAGTTACAGACTAAAGTTATCCCTATTTGGCAACAACTCAATTTAAGGATCGGTAAATGTTGTGATTTATTTAGATGACTAAAAACTAAAAAGTGATGAGAACATTTTATCCTCCCAGAAAACAACATGGCGAAATATCTAAATACATTTGGAAATTGGATTCCAACAATGATAACCTTTATGCTTAATTCTATAGCCAAGAAAATAGCACAATCGAGCACATGGCTCTCACTTGTTGTGTTCATATGGTTGTAGAAAAGCAAAACAAGCTCCACCAGACACACGAAACATACTATAGTCAGGAGTTTTACCAAATAGATGCTCATATGGTGATTGAGTACCAATTACTAAAGAAGGAATACGATTAAAGTTAGGCACATAAGTGAGAGCAGCTTCTCCCTAAAATACTTTTGGACAAGAAGTAGCTATAAGCAATGCATGAACGGTATCTAGGATATGATAGTGCTTTTGTTTGATCCTTTCATTTCTTTGAGAGGTCCCAAGACAAGAATGCTAAACTAGGGTACCGCTTTGTGTAAGAAAAAGCTACAAAATCTTCTTTCCTATACTCCATGGCATTATCACAACAAAAAATTTTGATCTTGACTAAAATTGGATGCGGACCATAGCTATAAAATCATAATAAACTTGCTGCAGTTTTGAATGACTTTTAAAAAGATAGAACCCACAACATCTTGAATATTCATAAATAAAAATCATAAAGTATTGAAACATATTCATGGATTTAGTTGGTGAAGGACCCAAATGTCAAAATGGAGTAAGTTAAATGGTGCATTAGAAATAGAGTCATAATTATTAAATGGCAAAGTGTGATGTTTTGCAAGTTTACAAGAGGCATAATCTACTTTATTTTGTTTAACTTGAGCTAAAATGCCACACGAAATGAGATATTTTTACCTATCATAAGAAATATGACCTAGTTTAGAATGCCAAATATCTCAAGATGCAGCAGCTCACTGTGCCCATATGTCTGAGTAGGAATATTGTTAGGGATGGCATCATATAATCATACAACCTTATGTCCTATCCCTACAACTTGGCCACTCTGTTGATCCTCCACATCACAACCCAGATTCAAAAACAATACCTCTAATCCATGTTCACATAACTGACCCATGGAAATCAGATTTAGTGCAAGTTTAAGAACTAGCTAGTGAGGCATTAGGCAATGACAAGTGTGGAGTTAACACATCTCCAGTATGACTGATATTCATCTCAATATTTTTAACAGCGAGTATGCCTCGAGTTGATGATTGGATTTTGTCTACCATGGCACAACATTAGAGGTCATATGATATAGCACTCAGAATCTAAAAATCATTAATTTGTACTTGATGTTGCTGCCAAAGCAGATGTAGTTAAATGATAAGTTATTTGTTTCAGAATTGCTTATAGGTCATTAATAGATATAGATGCCAGTGTAAAATTAGTGGCTACTACAAAGGTATGAGAGAAAGACTTGGATTGTTGGCTTTGTTCTTTCTTTTTCTTATGTAATTTCCTACACTTTGAAATGTGATGACTAGTCAGATTGCAGTAATTATAAGGTTTTTTAGAGTGAAAGCTGCCAGAAGATGTTACTAACGCAGCTTGTTACACCATCAAGTCTGACTTAGATTTTTTACAATTGCCAGGATGAGTTTACCCCGATAAAATTTCAAGTACAATACTTTTAAGTTTAGAAAAGCCCCCCTATGAAGAAGTGAAGCTCTTGCATGTTCATAATCATCATGTAAAGCCACAAGAAACTACATTACTCGTAAGTTGTCTTGATATATGAGAAATTTCTCAGCAACTTTGGTACATGCAAACTTAGGTTCAAACAATGCTAATTGATCCAACATAGCTTGCATATTAGACAGAAATTCATTCACAGACTGACTAGACACTTGTTTCACGGTATGAAGTGCCTCTTGCAATTGACATTAATTAGCAACATCAGTAGTAGAGTACCCCTTAGATAAAAGATCCTACAAATCGTCAGTAGTTTTAAGCTGACCGAATTACAGCCTAATGGATGGAACACTAATAATCTAAATCCAAGTCAACATTTGATGGTTTTTACTATAGCACTCTTCCAACCTTTTAGAAAATTTGACATTAGTTTCTCCAGTTTGTTTAACTGTTTTAAAATGTGACCACAAGCACATCTACAACCCTTGATAAAACTAGACATATCTTAAGACCATGGCATTTAGATGGCACCATCAAATATGGTTCTAATAGGTTGAGCGACATCAAATTTATCCATTGCGAATGAAGGGCTAGAAGATGTAAATAAATGTACGGGGTAAACACGACCTGATATTTAGTTCCAATATGTGGATGAATGAAATAGACCGATGTAGATGAAAGACAAAAGCTTAGGTGTGAGTTTTATTGCAACCACAAACCAGACAATAAATGTAAAGGACAGAAATGCCAAATTGATGAGACGAGTCTTCAGTGGATTTCACTGAAACTAGAAGAAGAGAGAAACAGTTGATCTAACACCTCAATGATCAGCTTGAATTAGGCAAAGGCAAACTCCAATTCTAAAATTGGAACAATGAGGTGGAAAATTTGTTAGAGCTCTAGGAATGGAGTCGAGCAAAAAAAGCAATTAGAAAAGTGGATTGCTTTCAATAGAGCTTTTGAGAACCCTAAAGAAAGGGTAGGTTTTAACGAGTGGTAATGTTGCCAGCACTCCTTATCGGCCAAGCATTTGATTTTTTTTTTAAATTTTTTTGGGGGAAAACAATATTAAGTTTTCTCTAATACCATATTAGCACAGTAAGTAGAATAAGAAGTTGAGAAAAGTTAAATGTGTGTTGTGTTCCTCCAATGGAGTATACATGAGGCTATATACAAAATACCATGCCAAAAATAAGGCAATAAAATGATCCTACATTCCTACATATACAAAGTTGATAATGTTTTCAAATTTACCTAGGAATAATATCATAAATATTGCTTTCCATTTATTTGATTGACAATTAGGATGTAGATCTAGACCATAAAACTTCTAGAGTTTGGTTTTTTATTTCATTAACCTGATCTAACATCACAAATTGGGTGATTTGGGGTTAGTTTTTGGGCAATAAAAATTGAGTATGTAGAATAGAGGGAGAAATTGTTAGAAAGTGCATTAAATGGCCAATGATTAACAAATGAATTAAAATAAAACCAAAAAGATTCAACTTGCATTAATTAAAATCAATGGTACCAAAAAAGTTATAGAGAGAAAACACTAAGAAAAACACAAGCAAAATGTGATAAAGGTAAAAATTACAAGGAAAAGAATAAGTGGGATTTTTCATCCAACCTAATTATTCGAGTATGCCATGGCCGTGCAACATGACATGGTCTGACTGTACTAGCCACCCGAAACTTGGTTTGTACTTCTGCATGGCATGGCTATTTATGCCATGGTGGCACCTTCATGCCTAACCTTAATTCCCGATCTTCTTTGACCTCTTCCCAACCCTATTTGAGCTTAAGTCCTAAGGCTCCCTTCCATTGTTTTGCTCCATTGATCCTCAAAATCTCTCTCCTCAACTTAGTTCATGAAAAAACACAAAACATATTTAAAAATGCTAATTTAAATATTGTTGAGGCTAAAATAAAGTATTAAAGATGCCAAAACCGTATTGATTTCTAATTAAACAAACATGCTCTCACTTAGATTTTGCTCATCATCGAGTAAAACAAGAGGAAGCTACATTTACAGGTGTAATGGTTGCATTTAGCACATGCAACAAGGCCCTTAAATCCCTAAGTTCCCCTTAGTAAATGAATGAGGTCTCATAAGTATTTTCAAAAGAAGTACCCACAGAGTCCTTTTAAGAAGGACAAATCTTTTTAGTATTTGCAAACATGTTCATATAGATGCAAGCATTGACGAGGCTATGTACACATTTCAAGTTATTGAATCACCCTAGCAACTTGAGTTACCAAATTATATACATGTAGAATATAAAACCAAAAGACATCTAACCTACAAGATGCACCGCTTCCCAATTTTCACCACACAACATTATGTAACGTTATGTACACCTTAAAGCATTATGCAATAGTGTGTCAACCCTTAGTAGTTTTCATTTATAACCTTGGCAAGATTTCCTTTTATTTGCCTAACTTCTTCCTTTATTTGTTTGGGAGTTAGTGCGATGTGGAATTTTGTGCAGTTTTAAAATTAAACTGAATTATTTGCAGGTATACAAGGTATTGCAAACAAGCAAGCATTCAAGTATCGAACCCTCGGAGTCAGTGAATCACTAAAATTAGATATTCCCTAAACTAACTCAAGATAAGTTGAAAATATAAATTTGATTTATTTTAGAATTAGCATGAAACTAGTTCAACCTAACCAATTACCCAATTAAAGTCACAAAAGGGAAATCCAGTAGAGAGACAAATCTACGATATCGATTCTACCACTTATATGATTGTCTTGAATTCTTTCGTTAACCAGGCGTCAAATAGTTTCTAAAGTGACCTAGGCTACAAGCATAAGATAATAGTAAATAAACTATAATTAAACATGACATGATCTATCTAATTTTTAGCATGAAACTATTCATACGTGACATAACTCACCTATTTATTAGTATAAATTATTCAATAATAACTAAAATTATAAGCTTAATTGCATAATTGTCATACTAACCTACAAGGTCTAGCACGCAAAGAGGTACAACGTTATTTTACTTGTTAAACCACATGAATAATTAACAAAACTAAATTGGATAATAAATTAAATTCAAATATCAACTAAGATACAACCAATAAATTGAATTGTTTTAATTGAACAATAAAAATTCGACACTACTAATTAGAGTTCCATCTAGTCCTATAAGTTAAATGAATTAGACATGAAATAGGAAAACATTATTGAAAAAAGCATACAATACACCAGAGTGATGATTCTACTCTTCACCAATGCTTTCAGTTGAATTCCACCTATGTCGAGTCTCCTTACGGACCCTTCAAAATAATTCACAAACACTCAATATACTTGTGGCTTACCCAGTTTGTATATGGGCTCCCTGTACTCCTTCCCAATTGATGCATTTGCCTCGCTTTTATAGCCCATGCATCTAGCTTTATTTGCACAAAATAGGCATGCTCCAAACAAGATGATTAGACCATGCATTTTTAATAGAACTGGGGGGCTACTTCTGGTGAGGAAAGTAAAAAAAATTAGGCCTCTTGGTTTTCTTAATTGAAGAAAATTTAAAAAATCATATGCTGTGTCAAGGTTTATGGATGAATTGGGCTGCTGATGCAAGCTATGAAATCAGAGGTGGATAGCCAACTATTGATAATGTTAGGGGCTTTCTGTTAATTAGACAACCACACTATGTCGTCTTATGGAAAACGTGTTGATTGGACAGAGACAACAGTAAGTTAGGTTGGTAGGTTGCACATGATTGGACAACTAGCTTTCTTGGAGAATCTTGTGCTGAATTCCATTGAAGGATGTTAGACAAATAGGACTGACCTGGAATGCAGAATTATCTGTCGGAAATAGCCCACGTCGATCTAAATGTGAGGCTGCTACTAGAGTCGCCTTTAGAGTTCACGTCCTAAACCCGAAACCCCGGTGGATTGTTAGGCAGCCGTGAGAGGAGAAGGGGAGAAACTGCGAGAGTGTTTTCTATTTCAATATCAGTAACTCTGATTAATCCTCTAAAACCTACTCATATAGGTAGGGGGAAAATAATTAGGGTTGCCGCACTAAGCGGCTTATGTGGCCGTCGGGCCTAAACATTAGGCCCGACCAACAACTCCCATTCGGCCACATAGGCCGCAAAACACATGCTCTCCATGAATTATAACTCTTCATGCTTCATACCAGGAATAGGACGTGCGACCGAAAAGTAACAAGTAGTGTTATATTAAGTTACCATCTAACTAACATAACACTTTCATAAAGTATGACGCCCCAAATCATCCTAAACATCACCAGTGGCATCTCGAATCCCTTACGCTGTGATATATCATATGATTATATACTCAATATAATCGCCCAAGCTAATATTGGTGATGATGGATAGAGTTTTCCTTAAACGCTCATGGTATTACATCTCAACTTAACTGCTTTCCTAACGTACTCTCGCCGAACCGTATGCATCGTTATCCTTGAGAAACACATTAAAGTAGCAACATCAAGCTTTGACTTCATACCATAGCTTTAAGTCAAAGGGTTATCGTCCATAGGGTCACACAGTGACAAAAGATAGGGAAGTCAATTTTCACTCCCTCTTGTCGTCTTTTAAGCACACAAGGTATGAGATGTGTGTCATGACATAGCTCCCACTCAACTAGGCTCGTCACTCTATATGCCATGCGAATCGCCAGTCTAGATTTTCACCCAAAAATTTAACCTGAGCCATTAGATTAACATACTAAATGTTAATCTTGATACTCTAGATTCGACTTTTTAAGGCTTCAATATGAAATCATAACTCATATTCGACTCCCTCGAGTCTTATCTTAGACTTACTAAGGTGACTATATCTTATCACATTCATACACTTCCAGTATGAGTAATCAATATTACACACTCAGTGCTAATATGATTCAGTCTCATCCTGCCCGCTACTCAAGCATCAAGGCGATTGTCTATATGACTAGGCCAATCAGAAGCCTGTGACATTTCAATATGCCTAACGCGCAACAATAATTTATGAGTATTTTACTCATTACAAAAGAATCTTATCCATCACATGACAAGATATGTCCCAAAACTGAACCTTGTGAATTCCTAGACTCAACATATGAGTTTTGAATGTGTCACTAGGAATAGGTTTATTCAAAAGGGATATAAACACCTTCTTGGTGTATATATACTTTTTGGCAATTTTTTTGTTTCTATGATGACACACAATCTGCCTCCATAGCTAACATTATTGTGCAGTTTTTGCTTCTTACTGCATCATGACATGGCTCTCCCACCCAGGGTGAAGGCATGTCTTGAGGTTGAGTTAGACTCTTCTGAGTCACCACCTCAATCGACATTTTGAGGATCCTCTCAACTTGAGATCTCCCATTGATAACATAAGACTAAGTTAGCTGTACCATGAAGGTATCGCTCGACTCTCTTGACGACTTGCCAATGTGCAAGTCTTGGGTTGCTCTAGTAACAACTTACCAAGCCAACTACAAAGCAAGTGTCAGGCCATGCAAAAAACATGGCATACATTGAGTTTCTTACGGCATAGCGTAAGGGACATTACTCATTTCCTCCTTTTCTTTGTCTGTTTTTGGGCATTGGTTAAGACTCAAGGTTAAACCCTTCAACTGGAATGTCTACGGGTTTGGAATAATGCATACGGAACCGTTTTAAGACTTTCTTGATATGTGCGTCTTGGCTCATACCTAAAATTTTCTTAGGATGATTTTTTATTATTTCCATGCCTAGGACATACATAGCCTCACCCATGTCCTTCTTCTCAAAGACGGAGGACAGCCACTTCTTAGTGGCTTCGATCATCTCCAAGTTGTTCCCAGCCAGTAGTATGTCATCAATGTATAGGGTGAGAAACATAATCCCCCTGGTTGATCTTTTGACATACACACAGTGGTCTTATGAAACCATGGATAAGCCAAATGAAGTTATAGTCACTTCATAGTCTACACCTTCAATTTGTGTAAACCCTTTCGCCACTAAATAGGTTTTGAACTTATCGATCGAACCATCTGTCTGACGTTTTATCTTGAAAACCCATTTGTTTCCATTAGACTTACGTTGGGGTGGAAGATCAACAAGTTCCCAAATCTTGTTTTTCACCATTGAGTCCATCTCATCCCTCATGGTATCCATCCACTCTTTGTGGCTTGGTGAGTCAATCCCCTCTTGATAAGAGGTAGGCTCCTCAATTTCCAAGGGAGTGCATAAGAATATTTCTTCTTCGATTTGGAAATATCGTTGAAGAAATTTTCCATGCTCACTCCTTTGGATCATGGGACCTTCACTGTTTGTCTGCCTAGGTGAGGCATCCCTCCTTCTTTCTCTAAGAGGTGTTGGATCCTAAGCATGTGGAGAATCACTCCTACTATTCCTGCATCCCTCCCCCTTTCTCTAAGAGGTGTGAGACCCTAAACATGTGCAGACTCATTCCCACTATCTCTTTAGGGCATGGAATCCTGAACATGTGGTCTAACTGCATGTTCGGGTTTTGGAGATTAAGGATGGACCTCACTCATAGGCTGACTCTCCTCCTGTATAGGAGATTGAACAGGAACGTCATTTTCCTGAGCAGATAAGTCTCCCCATCCCTTTTGGGTAGGAGAGGCACACGATCTTTGGTGACTTAACTAGAGTCCAAATTCTTCTCCTCACCGAAAGATGGTTAGATGTCTTGTTGTAACTCAAACAGTTTAACATCCTTCTTGATTTTCACCAATGGTTGGGAACTCATCCTCGAGAAAGTCGACATTGCGAGAATCTATTTCTGTTCATTCGATTGTGCAGGATATCTAATGAACATCCTCTTGGTGGCTCTTGGACCAAGTTTTTCATGTTTGTGGGTTGGGTTATATACATAGCCAGCCGAACCCCATAGGCGTAAATGGTCCAAGGATGGCTTCTTAACATAACTCATATGGTGTGGCAGGTATACTCTTGCTTGGCACACGGTTAAGGATATACATTGCTGTGAGCAACATATCCCCCAAAAACTGATTGGGGAGTTTGTATGTGCTATCATTCACTTGATCATGTCAAGCAATGTACGATTCTTGCGGTCCGCTATACCATTTTGTTGGGGGGTGTGTGAAATCGTTAGCTATCTTTATATATTGTTTTCCTTATAGAACCCTCTAAACTTATCAGAGAGGTATTCACGACCTTGATCAGCCCGAAGATTTATAACTCTTCGTTCGGATTGAGTCTCTACTTTTTGTTACGAAGCGTTTGAACATATCGAGTGCCTCGTAGCGATGAGATGGTAGGTATGCAAACCCACGTCGTGAATAACCATCTATAAGAGTGATGAGATAGATAATCCCATGACGTACCTTAACATTCATGGGTCCGCAAATGCTTGAATGGACTAATTATAAGGGGCTAGATGCTCTAGAAGCCTCACCAAAGGCTTTGCTTTGCCAGCTAGACATTACTCACTTAGGCAACTTAACCCTAGTGAGTTGATCTAAATGACCATCTCTAGTTAGCTTGTTCACTCTACCTTGACCCTCATAGTCAAGTCGAGTATGCGTAAAAACAGAGTTCAAAGAAAGCGGCAAAGATGGAAGATGTCGAGATAGACGGAAATCATGAAAGAAAACTACTATCAAAACTAAAAGGTACAAAGGTATGCTACACCCTAAGAGCATAGAAAGCGTCGTGGAGGAACAACTTATTTCCTTCATGGGGTTTGAGATGACATGTTGCTATGTCAAGGATATGTTCTTTGCTGTCGTCCCCTAAGACAACAATCTATGAACCCATCGAGTAGCGATGAAGGTTCACAAAATCAGCTCATCCCTAAACTATGTGTTTGGTCGCTCCCACATTTACAGTCCACTAAGTAAGAAAGTTTGGTAACTACTGCTTGGGAGCACACATGTTATTCAAGTGTAATTGTGAAAGAAGGGACCTTCGTTAGCTTGGGACGATCCCAAGTGGTGGGTCTCTTCTTTTCGCAGTTATAGTACTTCACACGCGCTACATTCTACTCTCTATTAACCTTGACCTTTTACTCTTTTGGTCATACCATCCTTAGGTTCGGAGTTTTGAGAAGGGGATGAATCTGGTCAAACCGGATGCCAAGCTGATCCCACATGTCCTCAATAGTGGGGCATCCTTCAAAGCCCCTTACTAGATCATCACGCATGGGATGGTGATCGATCCTTCCTCAAACGACTCATGGTATGTCATTAGTCTCTCTCTTGATGCTGCTCACAAGTAGTTACATCTATGTTATTCACATCTTTGCCTATCATAGAAGGCTTTAAAAGTCATCGAGTGTTCTAATTTTTTAAGTTTATTCAGAAGAAGCTAAAATCTTCCAACAATATGTATTATAGTCGAGTGCTATCTTTACTTTCCATTAATAAACTAATTGCCAACCATATTTTAATTGTCATATCTGAAATTATATATTTAAAAGACGGACGTTAGGCATATTGTCAGGTAATTAAATTATCAAAAACTCCATCACTCATGTCGTATGATTGAAAATTTTGCTAAGCTCATAATCATCACATACGAGCATGAATTAGAAGCTTCCATAATTTAATTACTGTATTTTTTCATAAAACAAAATTTATGGAGTACACAATTTGTTAAACTTATTAACACATCTAGAAATATCACAGAGATATTCAGCTTTAATCATGTAAAACAAATTTACATGAAGTTATATAAAATGAATTTATATAATTACTAATACGTCATTTAAAAGACTTTATTTAATGACATATCAAAGAAGAAATTACACGTAAGTAATTATGTGGTACACATCCATATAATGTTACAAACGTTAATCAATATGAAATGAATTCATATAATATGCCTATTAGTGATATAATATATTGTTATATCTTACGCCAAATTCACATTTAGCCATGTAAAACATATTTACACAAGGTTTATTTTCATATGAAACTAATTCATACATTTTGTTGCTAAAACAATTTGTTTATTTTTTTCCAATATATAACGCATAGTTATACATCGATCATGCCTTTCATATTATCATCACATATGGATGTGAATTAGGAGTTTCTTTAAGTTAGTTATTAAAATTTATAAAAGTTTGGTTAAACTTATTAACAAATTAATTGGTGACTATCACACAGATATTCACTTTCAATTATGTAAAACACATACACATAGGCTTTGTGAAACTAATTCATAAGAAGTGTTCTCAACAAAGGACTCCTATAACATAAATTTATATTTAACTCTAATATTATTACAAAAATGACAACATGAAACATAATACGAAATAATTAACAACAATGATGTAAACATATGAAACAAACTCATAATGATTTTCACCATATAATGATTTTCACCATATAAGACTAACTTATACGACCATTAAAGCAATCACAGACTAGCCCAAATCGCGAATCAGATTTAAATGGACCAGAAATAACCCGGCCCAGAAGAGAATGGATTTGAAGAGAACGAGGATTAAATGGGCAGAAGATTCGAACAAAGAAAGTCCCCAAAAAAAAAAAAACGAGCCCAACCGGGCCCTTTTAAGTGAGTAACACTCACTTACTCCCCCTCCTTCACTAACCCTAATCTTTGCACTCTCTCTCTGCTCTCTCTCTGGCTCTCGTTTTTCTCTCTCTTTCTCTTGACCCGCCATGGCCAGACAAAATTGGAGCACTAAGCTTCGCTGACACTCAACCTTTTACGGCTGGTTTGTGACTCCCTTTCATGGCCTACATTGCAACCTCAACCCTGTTGAGGATGGTGAACCTTGGCTGAGAATCCCCGATGAGGAAAAAGCCCCCACTCGCCGTCGAAAGCCAAAGGAAAACCCACCAGCGTGTAGATCAGCTGCAACCGAGCGAGAAAACACCAGTTGTGCACCAAACGCGCCTCTCACGTGGTGGCACGTGACTTACACGTGCTGCCATTCTGGTAGATTTCGCGGTTCCTTTGTCGGATTTGAGTAGGTCGACGGTCAAGGGTGCGGTTAGAGAAGAAGAATGGCCAACTAAGCGTTTGTCAGCAGTGCGTGCGTCACATGAGCCACCCTTCCCTGGTGGTTTCTGATGGGTTTGGTCTTGATCTTAGTCTCTTCTACCCCTTTCCCCTCCCTTTTTTTTAATTGAGTCGAGGTGGAGATTTTCTCGGAAACCACTAAGGTTCCGTTTAGGTCCACCACCACCGCAGTCACATAGGTTTTGGTGGTTGGGAGGAGAAGGGTGTACTGCAGAGCGGTCTGGAAGCTCGGGCAGGGAGAGACGTAAGGTTGGGGAAGTGAAAGAGTTTAGATTCAGGGTTTTGGGTCTAGGGCTAAATTACACCATGTTCAATTACATATATCAAGAATTATGTCTATGGCTAATATACGCGCATAACAAATTACACACAATAGACACTTTCATGATTTAAACATTGACTAAAGATTCAATCTTTAGTCGATCATCATTACAGATATATGCTTAAAACAATTGCACAATCGTAAATAAACATGCTTTTTGGATACTCATGAACTTATCATGAAAACTAGGTTTAATGGGTCGCATAAAGTCGTGAATTTAATTTTGCATAATTGTACTGAATTGAAAGATTACACCTTTCAGAACGCGTACAATATAAAATCATGTCTGGATTGATTAAGTTGCATGATTACCCAAAAAAAAAAAAAACTGGGCATATATTCGCATTGCAGATTATGAACGAATCAATTGGGACTAACCCGAACAGTTTAGGCTCTGATACCACTGTTAGACAAATAGTACTAACCTGAAAAGCGAAATTATCTGTCGGGAATAGCCTACGTCGATTTGAATGTGAGGCGGCTGCTAGAGTCACCTTTAGGGTTCAAATCCTAAATCGAAACCCCGGTGAATGGTTAGGCAGCCGTGATAGGGGAAGGGGAGAAACTGTGAGAGTGTTTTCTGTTTCAATCTCAGTAACCCTGATTAATCCCCTAAAACCTCTTTATATAGGTTGGGGGGGAATAATTAGGGTTGTCGCACTAAGCAGCTTATGTGGCCGTCGGGTCTAAACATTAGGCGCAGCCAACAAAGGAGAAATGTAGAACAGACGGCAGATTGGGCGTGCATACATGTACATGATGTGGGCTGCACATGAAGTGTGGCATATACACTAGGTTGCTGCAAACAGTCCAGTGTAAATGGCTAGGACACCATTGGGCTGAGCTGCTCGATTTTACATTCGAATTTGTATCACCGTCTTCCCTGCATTTATATGCATTAGTTTTACTAAAAAATGTGTCCCAAAAATCATAAAATTAGATACAAAGTGGGGTATAAGTATACACAAAATAAGAGTTTTCTATTCCCCACACCCAATCTTTTTTAGTCCTTGAGTAAAGGAGTCAAAATCATCTCATTTTATGAGGTGTAACAGCATTGGGATGAAAATGAGAGGTCATCATATGGACCTAAATTCCCTTGTGAACCCTATCTTTTATTGAATATCGTCAATCTCAACCAAGTGAAAAAAACAGTATTTATGTATTTTTAAGGACATAATGTCAACAAAAATAACAAACCAAAAATACAAGATTTCACCCCACATGTCAATATTGCAAGAGTAGTTCAAAAAGAAATGCCCCCATTGCCAACCTTTCTTATCAACAACAAACAAAGAATAAATTTGCTTCTTCTTCTTCTTCTTCTTCTTCTTCTTATTATTATTATTATTATTATTATTATTATTATTCAACTCTTTGCTTATTTTGGTCAAGGTATCGGTTGTTTTAAAAAAGGGTCATAGCTCTCTTAGGACACATTTTCTCTATCAACAAAGCTCGGCATCGATACCTTTGCCTCAGGGGAAATGGTGCGAAACCACCTATGCCAACCTAAGTCAGTGACTTCATGAATGCCTTTTTTTTTTAAACAATCCATTCGTATGGCTCGAGTTATTGTTTGACCCAACTCTTCCAGTATAGGTCTTCTCTATTTGTAAGGTTCGAATTCAAGACCCAAACTTAAGGGTTATAACTATCAAACCACTTGTACTTACTCATGTTGGTGACATGGTGGGGACTTTATTCGACACAAAAAATGGCAGATTTTATTTAGCCGTGTATGCATTTAATAGTCGATAAAGATAATATGACACTTAATGTTCAAAACATACCAAAATAATCGTGAAAATTGGGTTATACTCGAACGAAAGACTTACTATTTGCCAACATAGGCACCGCAATAATTTTGACCATGAACTTGCTGAAACCAAAAACAACCTCTAATATTATGGGTGTAATGGATTAGATCAATATAACAAAATGTAGAAAGTGCGTAATTAGTTTATCCAACTTCTCCCCAAAATCTAGTTTATGCTACAAAAAATTGTCAAAAATTGTAGTAAATCTTTTTTTTTTTTTTTTGGGTGACAAAGTATGCAAATCTTCTTTTTCCTTCCCTTCCACAGTTGAAATTGGCATTGTCCTCAATGTAGAAGGGCAGATAAAAACAAAAAAAAAAATACAACATCATAGTAAAGGTGAAAGTCGCTTTTGAAACCAAAGCATCTACAGTTCTAGTCTCCCTCTTTTTACATCATCATGCGAAATCAAAACTCCCTACAAAAACAAAACGAAGTGAAATATCTTCACCCAAAATTTATGAGGGCCCCTAAAATGGTTGGGTTGCCTGTCAATAGGTACTAAGTTTAATTTCTTCAGCAAAACAAGTTCCTTGCAGTCAGTTACAATAAACTACGTTTATTAAATTAATAGATTCAATCAATCCAAGCTCAATATCATTTGCTATCACGGGGTTTAGATGCTTACCATGGGTAAATGGCCATCTAGAGGATCTCTAATCTGAATAGCCTAGAGTGAAAGCCAGTTATACTATAAATGTACTATACCATATAGACCTCACTTTTTAGGAAATAATTTCAACGTAGATTATAAAGCCAAGTCTGTTGATTAGGTCTAAATGATTCGAGTGAAATTATTTTGTCATGAAAAGCTTTTGTTTTGGTTTTATAAATTTTGGCATTCTCATAGGCCTCTTTTCGTAATTAATCTAACTCATTCAATTAAAGCCTGCTGTTAGATCCAACTTGTTTCATATTAAAGATGAATGTTTTGATCTCCTAAAAATGCGGTGCTCTAACTCTATTGGTAGGTGACATGCAAAGACAAGTCGATAAGGAGACATTCTTATAGGGGGCTTCTAGGTAATGTGATAGGTCCAAAAAGCATCATTGAAACTCAAAGACCAGTCATTCATATCAGCTCAAACTATTTTTTCAAATATAGATTTAATTTCATAGTTAAAGACTTCGACTTGACACCAGTTTAAGGGTGGTAGTGGGTAGCTATTTTACGTGTCACAGAATATTTTCTAAATAAAGCCTTTAAAGATTGGCGACAAAAGTAGGTACCTCCATCACCACTAATGGCTCTAGGCATTCCACATTGATAGAAAATATAATCGTTTATGAAACACATCACTACCTTATGGTCATGTGTCCTGATAGTTAAAGCTTCCACCACTCAGACATATAATCGACAGTAAGTAAAATGTTGCATAGAGCCAAAAGGAGGAAAAAGGACCCAGAAAATCAATGCCTCACACACCGAATACTTCAACAATCAAACTTCATGTTGTGATAGGATAGAGCACTAGTACGCTTACACTATTCGCAACCAAGACAAAGTTTGGGAGCATCTCTAAATAAAGTAGGCCGGTAAAAAATGCTCTATAGAATGTTAACAGCAGTCATACAACCTTCAAAATGACCTTTATAAGCATAACAATGACAAAAGGCAAGAAAACTATGGAATTTACTCTCAGACAAACACCTACAAATTACCAGATCTAAATAGTACTTAAACAAACATGGGTCTTCTTAATAGTGATGCTTCACTTGGGAAAAGAACCCGTCTCTTCTTTGCTATGACGATTGCGTGGGACTCTTGTAGTAAGGTAACTCACTACATGTACAAAACTACAAACTAAGGGAAAGGGGCATGTGGCACTAAAAATAAGTGCTCATTAGGAAAGTCATCATAAAAACTATCAAAGTCATTAGTGTACTAAGTAATGAGCCTAGATAAATAATGTGCAAGTGCAATTGAATTTTTAGAACCCCTTCTATCCTTAACATTAAACCCTTGCAACATTAAAACCCACTAATTTTCCTAGGATTTAGTCAACAAACGGACATACTTGCAGGACATGTGAAAGTAGTATTCTATTGATCTTCAGGGTAAACAACTTCTTGATTATATCTAGAATAACCATCAAGAAACCATGTCCTGCTAATTTCTCTCTGATTTGGTCAATGAAAGGTAAAGCATATGGTCTTTTCTAGTCACGAAGTTTAATTTCCCACAGTCAATGAAAACCCTCTAACCGGTGCTCTCTCTAGTTAGCAAATCTCCTGAGCTTTTTTTTTTTTTTTTTTTTTGGTTTGAGCCCAAAAGGAGGGGGATATATTACTCCATAAAATCTATATCCGCCAAGGCTTAATACCTAGGGGAATTACATCCAAGAAAACTTGCGCTTATTGTCTACCATCATCCTTATGGTTAAATAGGCTACTGTATTACCCCCTGCTTTACATGACTAGCCTATAATAAATTAAAACAACGAACTAACTCTCTAAGATCCTGATAAAAAGTGTCAACGAAAGCAGGGACTCCGTTTTCATATTGTAGCTTATGGATAGGCTCATGTGCATCCCTTTCGATTACAAGGTTGAGTTCACCTCTTTGCCGCACTAGCTCCAGTTCAAAAATAACAGCAGCATACTAGGCAATGGTCGCTCTCCATCTGCAACTTACCCTCTTCACCGTCGCCTAGAGAACCACCCCCTTTTCATCTCCACAGACCACTCCTTGTCCTGTTCCTCACTCTTCTAGCACTGTGGCATCGGCGTTCATCTTCATCCATCCTGCCGGCGGTGGGCACCAACTCAGGTGCGACGTTCTTCCATTCACTGTCATCCCATACACTATGTCATTGTGTGCCTGGTAGTCTTTAATGTGTTTCAGATAACCCTCCATAAAGACACTAGTATTTAGCCTACTAGTACGAAATAAGGTCTCATTACTGGTTGCCCAGAATGCCCACGCTGTCCCAAGAAGCACACAAAATTCATCATGCTCAAGTTTATCCAAAACCCAAGGATCCTTTCCCTAAACTTCCTCCCATTAACCTCAAAAATTAGTTTACCATTAGGAATCCAATTCCACAATCTGTTAACCTCATTGCACTCAAAAAGCGCATGAGTGATAGTCTCAGGGTGCATATCACAAATTAAAGATCACAAGCCCCATCATCAATAATATGTCATCGTCGAACCTCTTCCTTGATTGGCAGTAAATTTGAACTAGCTCCCTAGCAATATGTCGCAGCTTGGGTAGAGTGCAAATCCCCATATCTTTTTAAACTATGATGGGTCCTCCGCACTGTGTGTTAGGGCCTAGCTCTCAATATGGCCGATGTGCTAAAGCCAGTATGCCGATTTAGTTGTGAAAACACCATCACTTGTAGCCCACCAATACATGGAATCCCTTGTGCACTTTGAACTTAGGAGGATACTAATAATCCCCACAGAATCCTCTCCACCAAAATTCCACGGATTAACTCCTCTTTCCACGATTGTGAGCTAGCATCAATAAGGTCCAAGACCCACCAGACACTACTATCATAGCCCCACATGGAGAAATACTTGGCTCTTAGGACCTTGTTAAGGGCTTAAGGCCTGCGAAAAAGTCGAATTTGAGAAATCTTGGCTCTTAGCACCTTATGTAACAACGTGTCATCCCGCACCATCAAGCACCGCCCTGCTTAACTGGCAACATCATATCCAGGTCCACCCAAACTCTTTGGCGAGGACAAATTCTCCCAACTCCCCCAATGGATTGCCCTCTTATTTTCGTCAGAACCCAATCAAAAGCTGTTCATAATACTATGCAATTCCTTTAACAAACAATTAGGGAGTTTGAAGATTGGCATCACATAGGCGGGGATCGCCTGAGCTATCGACTTGAGTAGAATTTCTTTGGCCCTGTTTGGCAATCAACTGTTAGCTGATTGTATTAACTGTTAGCTGTTAATTGATTATATCAGCTGATTACATTAGCTCTTTCTAAAAAAAATATTTGATAAAATTAGTTATTTCTAACAAAGCTACTTGGCAAAATTCCACTTATGCCCATAACATAATTTCATTATTTTTTTAAAAATAAAATTATTTTTATTGTGAATTAATTTTTTTAAAATATGAATTATGAATTATAAATACTGACTTATGAAATATATAGAGTTACATTTATGTCTTCACCCTAATTTGATATTTAATATGATAATATTTTTGTCTAACATTAACTTAATTTATTTTTTCCTAATAATTAAAATTTATATGACATAATAATATTTAGAATATTGTACATCTCAAAAGACTAATTAACCTACATTATTTGTTAAAATAAAGAAAATGTTTAAATTAAAATCATTAATTTCTTGGATACAAATCCCCATGGATGTTCTCCTTCTCTGAGTTGTTGAGTTGAAAGAGGAGGGTAGTGGAGAAGAGAAAGAAGGTACAACAAGCAAAATGAACGAATGAGTATCATATTAGCAAGAAAGTAGGGGTCTTATTTTGGATATCATTGAATGTAATTTTGACCAAAAGAAATGGGCAATATGGCAATTTTGGTATTAAACAGTAAAAAGCTCTTGCAAAAAGTTCATCTAAAGAGCTTCTTATAAATTAACTTTTTGGGTACAAAAAGCTAATACAAAAGTTATTTAACCAAATACCTCAAACAGCTTTTTGACCAAAGTCAAATAGCTAATCTCCAAAAAGCTCTTTTTGGCTCCAAAAAGTTCTTTACTAAATATGACCTTTTTCAGGTTTTAATAAGAGCTTTTCCTGTCACCCTGAAGTTTTTTCCATACCCGTTCCTTGATGGCCACAAAGAAAACTTTTGTTGATCTTCCCACAATGGTCCAGAGTCTAAATACTTTACTTCATCTTCATTGGCTCTCAAGAAAAGAACGGTGTTAGCAAAAAATAGATGCGTAATTTAGAGAGCTCAATTATGTACCTTAATCCCATGGATATTACCGCCAGATGCTGCCTTAGTGAGTAAAGAAGAGAAGGCCTCATCACACATACTAAATAAGTATGGGGATAATGATCCCCTTGTCACAACCCTCTGCTCGCTGAACACACCTTGTTCTCCTATTGATGACGAAGGAAAATGAGATTGGGCCTATACATCTCATATTGTTGTTGATCCATTCCACATCAAAAACCCATCTTTTGCATGACCTTCTCCAAACAACTCCACTTAACTCAGTCGTAGGTCTTGCTCATGTTCAACTTGATTGCACAAGTACCCCTTTCCCCACTTGTTTTCCTTTTTATAAGTGGAAAACCTTAAACGCCAGAAGAGCATTATCGGTGATGAGTCGCTTCGGGATAAATGTGCTTTGGTGCTCTAAAATAAGGCTTGGAAGAACCTTGTTCAACCTATTCGCAATTGCCCTAGAAATGATTTTATACAGGACGCTGCAAAGGCTGATAGGGCGATATTGAGATATCATTCTCGTGTCCTTCACTTTTTGGATAAGAACCATGCTAGTTTTGTTTACCTGTTGCACATCCAAAGGTCCTCTCCAAACCCCTTTAACAAAATCCACCACAGTCCATCCATGATATCCCAGCTTTTTTAATATAATAGGCCATTGAAACATTCGAACCTAGGGCCTTCTTGCGATGCATCTCCTTGATGATGTAGTAAATCTCCTCCCCAGATGGCTCATGGTTCAATTCAGCTTTAATATGATCATCAACCAAACACTATATACTTTCAATAACACCATCCAACTCGCTGGGAAAACTAGACTTGAATGGCTTATTGAAATAATTTTAGGATTTCTTGAGCTATTTTTAACCACAGTAATCCTAAATTACTTGTACAGGGCTAGCTCATTAGCCATTAGAGATAGGATAAATGAATACGTGCACCCACCTCTTTCTGAACAACTTCCCTCATGTATGAGTTCAACTTATGCATCATTTCCATAGTAGGTTTGACATTTTCTTCCCAATAAATTTTATGCATGCAAACCGTAGGATTAATTCCTTTTAGGTAAGCAATTGACCACCTATGGCACCTTTATGCTCATTCAAGACACTAATTAATGTACTCTCCTGAGCACTAGACAATTGGGAGGAAATAATGACAAGACCTAAAAATGCATACTTAAGTGTATCCGGAGGACCTTCAACTCAAGCTTAGGGGGAAACATGATAGAGGGCAATAAAGGGGAACCAGCCAAGGGACGTAAGGGCTCGTATGTAGACATCAAGGATGAAGACTCAGGATGGGGAACACAATCTAGCTCTATCTCCTCTTCTGTACATTCTAGGTCAAATACATTTAATTCCTCATGAGAAAAATATAGTCTTGAAGAGTCTATAGTCAGCAAAGTTGGCAATGCTTCCTTAATCATGTCATCTGCCATATCCACAAAGAAACTTTCAGACTCATCCTCCAAAGTAGGTCAGGAAGATGCCTTAAAAAATGTTAAGTATGACACTTATATTCATTATAGACACATCCATTACTAGTGATTGACTTGGCAGTAGCTAAGAAAGGATGCCCTAAAATAATATGAATATGCTTAGTAGAATGAATAGGGACCATATCTAGCACTATGAGGTCCATAGGAAAATATCCTCGATCAACCTGGATAAGAACATCATCTATCTTCCCTCAAGAGGTCCTAATTGACCTATCAGTTAACTGCATTGTAGAAGGTTTCACTTCACCTAATACTAACTCTAAATAAATAGAATCGAGTCTAATTGACATTAGAATCCAAATCTAACAATGCTCTCTCAATCCTATGGTCATCAATACTATAAGAAATAGTGGGAACACGTGGATCTTAAAATTTATGGGGAGTCTTAAGTTGTAAAATTGAGCTCATTTGTTCACTTAAAGTGACTTTCAGACTCATTTTCTTTTGATTTTCTTTTAAAAGTGGATATATCTTTTAGGAATTTAGTGTATCTAGAGCCTAAGGGTAAGGAACCCTTGGCTCAGAGGTCACTATTGGGTCAACCACTTCCTATGGAGGGTTGGTTCTTCATCTTCCACTGTTTCTAAGTAACTCTGATCAATTAATATGCTTTCGTACTTGTCATGTTCCTTCTTTTCACTCACTCTGTTGTCTACTTTACCACCTTCAATGACCACGATAGCTTTTACATGTTCATGATGTTGACCTATAGGGCTAGAGTTTGGGTAATAGGTCAGATCGGGTTGGGTTCCTATTCGTATCGAATTTAAACGGGTTGAAAATTGTTCAACCTGAACTTAACCTGTTTATTAAATAGGTTGAACAATCTTGACCTGTACCCATTTAATTTTTAAACAGGTTGACCCACTTAACTGTTTAAGATAACAGGTCGAGTTCAATTATCTAATTAACCATTTATACATTTAATATTTTCAACTAATACGTAATTACAACGTTAAAAATTAAGTTTACATATCAGGACTATTGCTCTTTAAAATTCCCCTGATTCATTGCTATTCACATTTAAAAAAAATTTTTATATTTTTAATTATCTAATAAAAAATAAATGGATAAATGAAAAATGAAAAAATTAGTTGACTTATTTAATCCATTTAATTTTTTCGTGTCGAGAATCTTGACCTGAACTTAACTCATTTAATTAAATGGGTTCAACGTGTCAACTTATTGAATTAAACGGGTTGAAAATTTATATCCAAATCCACTTAATTTCGTGTTAGTTTCGGATCGGTAATCATGTTGGGTCAGCTTTTCCCAATTCTAGGATTTTCTATAGAATTACTGGGAATCTTTACATCTTTTCTTTTGCATACAATAGTTGCTAGCTGCTCAAGTTGGAATTCGAGCATTGCTACAGACTATGAGTGAAAGTCTATTACATGCATCTTTGGACTCAATGACTTGAACTTTCGAATTCACATCTTGGACCACAGAAGTCAAACTACCCAGGGTAACGATTACTTTGTCTAACTTTGAACTGCTATATAGAGCTTGCTATGACTGCAGAGGAATGCACCTGTATGATTGAAAACCAGGAGGTGGATGTCTACTAGATTGGCCTGCTTGATTCATCTATTGCATCTCAGCTCCTTATGATCACGAAGAAAAATAAGGGTGATTCCTATAACCAGGATTATAATTGTCAAAGCATGGATTATGGATAGAGGAAATTCCTGTGCTGCATTCACTTGCTCATGGACAAAATCACTTCATAGTAGAACAGCAATCAATGGAAGAATGCAAAGCACTATCACAAACAGAGCACATACCATGCATCGCAGGAGAATTCATAGCCAAATATTTAGTGGACAACAATTGATCAAATTTCCTATATAAAGCATATACTTTATTATAAAGATCAACTAACTGTGAAATTTGATGAACTCCTTTTGCTTATACTTGTCTCCACAAATCAGAATTTGAGAAAGTAGCATGCAAATATGAATTTTCAGTTTTCAAACAAATCCTATGCCTCTTTTGAGTCTTACACCATAAATTGCCACCATACAATCCATCTATTATGCTTGTCTAAAATAGAATAAAACCTTTGGACAAGTTGCCATTTAAGGGCCTCATGATGCAGACAACTATGCAATAATTCCCTAAATCTTTACCAACCTTTACGAAATTGCTAATTTTTATTTTGGGAAAATGTGGTTATAACACATCTCATGGAAGTTAATTTTCCAATTAAAGAGATCTTTTTCAGAAATTTAGTTTGTATTTGATCCGGCATAGTGATATTTTCCTTAGTTGTCAACTAGCTTTTAGCTTTTTTTCAATGAGGAAGGGACAAGTCATAGTCCAAATGCATCATTAGAACATTAAGCAGATAAATTATGGAATGGATATATAGAAATGCATCAACATGCTTGAAAGTGTTTTCAGATTATAGCCCATAAAATATTGGAAACATTTGAATAATAGAGGGTCAATTTCATATTGCTCATTTACCTTAGGTAATCAACTACTAGTACGTAAGTCATATGCACTAGGAGTAAAATACTCCTTGAGTTGTCTAGCTTTATTTTGAGTCGTCTTTTCTTGAGGAGATCATTTATTTTCTCTTATTTCTCTAAGTTTGCTTTTAATCTCAAGGTCGTACAATTTTATGTTAGAAGATAAAGAATTGTACAATGTTGGGTCAGACGATAAAGAATATCTACCAAGCACAAAGTACCTAGGTAGTTGGACAGACTAAGGAAAGAAATCACCCAGAGCTACTCTCTAAACTCTACACAAATCAACATAGATTTGTACTTTTCTTTAAAAATATAAAGAAAAAAATGAAATTTAAAATCTAAGAAAATACTATGAAAAACTAAAAGTATACAAAGAGCTACTATTGGGAGACAATTAAAACTTAGCAACAGCAGATTGCACCCCGGCAAGGATGCCAAAAAGTTGTGGATTTTTCATACAGTTTGAAAATAAGCCCAATTACTTGCAATTATATAAGGTATCACAGATATACAAGTGAGTATTCAAATGTCGAAGCCTAAGAGAATAGTGAATCACTAAAATTAAATATTCCCTAAACTAATCAAGACAAGCAGAAAAGATCGATTTGTTTTTTTTTTTTTTAAGAATTAAAATGAAACTAATTAAACCCAACTGATAACCAAATTAAAGTCACAAAATAGAAATCAAATAGAGAGACAGATCTATGACATCAATTTCACCACTAATACGATATTATTGAGTTCTTTTGTTAATAAGGGGCCAAACAGTTTCTAAAGTGTTAAATTTTATACATCAATTGGGCCTTAAACAAAGAATCATGCGTATAAACTCAAATGAGATTCCAATCCAAAATCAATTGATAATGGGTGGAGTAACTCACAAGCTTATATACATACTCAAACTCTTTAATTTGATCAATGTGGGACAACACCTAGTTTCACATTCATTTCACCAATGTGCACGGGACAGTACCCAATTTCATATTCCAACACGCCCCCTCACGTGTGGGTTATCAACAGGGTCCAATATGTGCACACAATTTTAATTAAATGGGGACAGTGGTAAATCAAGATCGAGCAACCTACTTTGATACCATGTTAAATTTTATATATCAATTGGGCCTTCAACAAAGAGTCATGTATATAAGTTCAAATGAGGATCCAATCCAGAACCAATTGGCAATGGATGGAGTAACTCGTAAGATTATACACATGTCAAACCCTTTAATTTGATCAATGTGGGACAGTATCCACTTTTACATTCTTTCATTTTACTAATGTGAGACTATACCTATTTGCATACTCCAACAGATAGCCACATTAGCTCAACTTATGGAACATGTGTCAATAAGAGAGAAAATTGCGAGGTTAATGTGTAGGCTGCACATGATAGGGCAACTAGGAATCTTGTGATGAGTTTGGTCGAAGGAGTAATGAAGAACAGATGGCAGATTGCGCATGCATGCTTGTAGATGTAGCGGGCTGCACATGGAGTGTGGCATGCAGACTGGACTGCTGTGTACACTCGAGTGCAAATAGCCAGGACACCGCTGGGCCGAGCTACTCGATTTTACGCTCGAATTTGTATCTCTGTCTTGCCCACATTTATACAAAATATGCATTAATTTTGTTAAAAAAGAAATCATAAGATTGGATACAAAAGTGGGAAATAAGTATACCCAAATAAGAGTCATCATAACTAAAATTTTAAAAGGTTAAAATGCACTCACCCAAATACACTTGGTCTTTTATATACAAATTTGGACCTTCCTTTATTTAGGGTATAATATTATATTGTATAAGACACTTTATGTCATTGCCTAGGTAAAGGAGTAAGCAAGTATAATAACACATATCCAAGTCAATTATGGATATGAAATAAGTATAGATGACTTGCACATTAATATCAGGTTTTCAATCACTTCTTAGATTGATATCGTAAGAAAATGACATTTGATGGCAGCAAGTTGAAGAGAAACTCATGTAACTCACTTAGCAATTAAACACAAGCATATATGCCTAGGTGAACAACGTAGGGTCACATTTATGAGATGGGGTTGTCATGAAAGAAATCATACCTACCCACTGGGCTGGGTATCCCATCACGTACGCCCTATTTACATATAGCGTAATGAAGCTGCACAACTGATGGGCGATCATGGGTTAGCCAGGGCGGTTGAGGCTTAATACCTTTCCCGTAACCGTTCTTTTTTGAAAATGCATCAGCTGCTCTCAGAGGGGTGATATTATGATGTTATATCATAAAGTGAGTTTAAGATTAGGTAGATTTTGCCCTTTGAAATGTGTAAGACCATAATTTTATAGAAAAGCCTCCCATCAGCCTAAACTATACATACCAAAGGAGCATCTGAGGGATCATGGACTTGGTTTTTAGGAAGGAGAAGGAATTTTCTATAAGATTGTAATCCCCTTCATCGTGGATGAGGATTAATGAATTGCCTCCATGTTTACAAATCATGAGACCAGATTTAGGGCCCAAGGTGTGATCTAATGAATAATGTGACCTAACATTAGACTCTTTGCTTCTTGGTGGCCTGTACGAGAAATGAATGAATTAATATCTGAAGTTTCTCGGTTCCATGCAAATGACACTTCATGAATTTTAGTCTTATTTAGCTGATTAGTAAGGCAAGAAGGTATTTGGGTTGTCACTTGCTAAGCAAGCCATTCTATAATGAAACTGAAAGGGTGAAAGCAATAAATTTGGTTTTCACTTGATTATGAACATGGTCTTATTGATATGATAATGAAGAAGGTGGACTTGGCAAAACTGCCCGACTATTTAAAACCTGAAACCTAAAACAAATTGAACCACCTTAACCCAAACTCGAAGCACAATCGATTGGGATCAAAATCAATATGAACATCAATTAAGATCAAAATTAAGTAGAAAATCAAGATTTAAAAAAATCAATCAAAATTAATTTTCTTCCAAATTAGGACTAGATTATGGGTTACTTAATTGAATTCCATCCATGCAATGGAGGCCAGGATAGGCCTAGTCGTGGGCTGACAGGACTAGCGGCAGCCATTATGGGCAAATCATACCGTTGGGATGGTCAGTGCTGTAGGGTTAGTTTGTTTGGGACATCACTTTCTCATCCGATGTCCGAGTGATGTAATTACTGTTTTTTTTCTGAAGAATGCTTATTGGGTCTATTTTGTAATGGATTAAGTTTCAAAATATTGGGTAAGCATGGAAAAGGTGCGCGTCCAAGAGTGAATAAATGCTGATCTGTACACCTCTTGCTGTGACGTACTGCCATAAAGAAGTTTTTATGAGGAAGAAATTCATGTAGACTCAAGTATGTTTTGGGTCTAATGCAAGACTAAAAATAAGTTGTTAATTACGATAAAGTGCTATCAGCATGATTTTGCGCCTAACGACAACTACTTGTGATCAAACCTTGCCACAGGGCCTTGGTTGCACGTGTGATCATGCTGACAGCTAACACTCCGGGTCGGGTCTATGTTTTCATATCAAGGGTTAAATTTATTGTTTTGGAGTACAATAGTTTGAGGCAATTCTTCAACCTTGGTGTACATAGCTAAAAAAGTGTCCTCTTTTTATAAAATGCTCGATGATGATAAACCGATCGAATAAGACTTCAAGACCCCCAGATATTGAAATGAAGAGGCCTAAAGCACCAACATTCCTTAAGCCATACAACTAAACCTAAAGATACCCATTAAAGATTAAAAGAACCCAAAAGCCCAAATAGGCCTAAATTGATGTGTTTTGTAAGAGCCCGACCTTAAATTATTTAAATATGTTTATTTATTTAATTACCTCATATTCATGATTTTTGTTTCTCATATTTATTAATTGCAATTACTCACCCTGGTGGGAAAAATTTTATTTAGGCCCTTACTTGGCAATTCAGATTTTATTTGTTTGTTTAATTGATTAACGAAAACTTTAGAAGAATTGATAGTAGGCCTCAACAAATTTAATCTGAGTAATTTATTTTGTTTGCTATCACATTTCAAAGACTTAATTTTGAATTTCGTAAAAACGTTATCATTACAAAGCGTTTTATTCCCGAATCTAATTTTTTTGGCCCAATTTAAAGCCATCATATTTGCTTCTTAACCTAACTAATTACTATGATTAAGCTTAACCATGGTTAGCCAAATAGTCATTCTCTAGTTAAAAACTCAGCCAAGATAGTTGATTAGTCAAAAAAATATAACTCAATTCAAAACACACATTTTCTCTCTGTTTTCTCCCTCCTCATGGCAGCCATCACAACAGCAGCTCCTGGGTGTTTCCGACCAGTTTTTCGGCCAGCCCTGGTGGTTTCCGGCCCCCCAATATCCTAATGCCTCAGGCTACCATCCTCCATCATCAAAACCACTAAACAACACCTCCATCTCTACTTATTTTCAATCAAAGTGAGTAATCTTGAAACTTGATCTTATTGGTTTTGCTTTTTATTTTAGTTCTGATTCTTGTTCTGATGTTTGTGATCTTTGATCATGATATTTTGATAAGAAATAAGAGTTATTTTGATGTTGATCTTGGCGGAGTTGAGGTTGGATCATGCTAGGGTTAGGGTTAATTCTTAATCATGCAAGCTTGATGTTAAAGTGTTGGATTTTGATTGTTTTATCTTTGTTTTGGTCATCTTCTAACTTATTGGTGTTTTTGATGATGTTTTTGGTGATTTCAAATGAGTTAGAGTGAGTCTAAATTGGCCATCAACTAGGGTTTTGGTAAGTAAAGTATGGTTTGGATTGAACTAGCTTTAAGCTTAGTTTATGTGCGTATTAGATTGAAAAATGATCTTTATTGGATATGATTATGAAGTTAATTTGAGTGTGGTGATTTTGTATGATGTTGGGATGGACCAAAGCTTGTTTGCATGCCTTTAAGGAATGGTTTAAGTTAAGAATTTGTGTAAAAAAAGAGTGGGAAAAGCCAAAACAGTGAGGGCTGAAAATTTTAGGAAAACAAGATAGAGTTTACGAATAAACTGGTAATGATTGGCCCATTGGAAAATTATGACTTCTGGTTGATAGAAAGTTCAGTGTGTTATATTTCAAATGCCCTTTGAATCACCTTAATCCGAGGTCTGTTGAAAAAGTTATAGTTGTTTTACCAAAACTGTGCAGAATGGACCAAAACTGACATGTTTGTGTTCTAGCCTCATTTTGGAAATTCTATTGTAGGAATCAAGCTTGGTGTTCTAAATAAAAAAATTTTGGGATTTCTTAATCTTTCTATATTAGGTTTTGAGTCTCAATCAGAGGTCAAATGATTAAGTTATGAGCCATTCTTTCTAAGCCTTTGTTATGCTTTTACTTTTCTTTTACTAAATTATTAGCTATGAAATAAATATTTTTGCTAACCGTATATTCCTACAATGATAATTTTGTATAGAATCAGGGCCTAATCTATCATTCCTTCCACTTTTGTGCATAATATTATTCAATGAGCTTACATTTAAAAATTCTAAGTATTTTCGTTGTCTGAATCTTTAGAAATTAGCACGTATTTATCAAAATTATAATGTTTTGGCAAGTACATCAATGAATCAGTTTAATAAGTGATTTATCACATAATTAATGACTTCATCAGTTATCAGTAACAGGGCATAGCCCTTCAGTTACCCGTGTAATTTCAGGCCAGGTCCCGATCAGCTTAGCAAGTATACACCTATATTCAGATCGTAACAGGTACTAGGGGTTCACTATCAGATAATAATTGACAACGTAATTTCATATTTATCTCTTTCCTTGTGTTTAATTAAAAAAAAGTGAATTGAAGTACAAGCCCAACCAGTTTTTCTTTCCATAGATGTTTAACAATACAGGAATGCATGCACTGAGTTTTGGCTCACAGTTCGAAATGTTTTTATATTTTGTTTTAGGAAAGTGTTCAGTAAATCGCCCTTAGACAAGCAGAACGGCTGAAGATGAGGCCGGGAAGTCTACATGGAGTAGTGGTGTATTGTCGTTGAGATGTTACAACACCGTATTGTGATATAGTTTGGTTTTGAAACTGTATATTTTATCAGAATTCTATATTTTAGTGTAGTCCTTGAGATGTTTGAATGGTTTTGATGTTAGAACAATTTTTATATGTATCTAAATGATCTGATGGGTTGTGATGGTGTGAATGCCTTTGATGGTAAACATTGATTATTATAGATAAGTTTATCCTATACAAGCAAAGCTTTATCCTTGTTGGATAGCAGTAATGCCTAATTGTTTGGGTTATCATTTCTAATTGGGGAAACTAATGAAAGAAATGCAAACAGTGATTTACTTATATTTGGGGCGTTACAGATTTGGTGTCAGAGCTAGGTTAAGATTTTCTTTGTGTAATGTGGAGTTTAGAAATAAGAGGGTGGGAATGGCTGATAATGGGGGCTATTGTATATTGCTAGAGTGATGTTAGAAGTGTAGTAATGATATGAGAAATACAGGGTGCTTACATTTGCATGTTTCTTAATTATGGTTATGTATGCCTCTCATATATGTCTTTTCTTTGTTAGGTGGACCCTTATGGTGTTAACATGATGTCGGGTGCATCTATGACTGCTCACATTATGCTGCTGCATGCTAGTGTAGAGGCTCATGCACATGACCCTTTTTTTAAGTTTCACAGTATTACGGTCCGTGCACATAAACTGCCCTGGTCCTTACCCGCAGTTTATCCGTGGGTGGAGTTTAGGCTCTGTTATCACCACTACATGGTAACAGGGAACCCAGGTTGGGATGGGCCTATGTTTCAGGCCCAGGGGGCTTGGACCACTATCGCTACAGATTTGTTATTGAGGGAGGAGTTTGAGCAAAGGGGGATTACCATGGAGACTCTACAGTATATCTTCCAGTTACATCAGGCACATCCCCCGCCTGCAGCCCCAGCATCAGTACAAGGACCACCCTCCCTGCCCGCACCAGGTACCCTACTGATGCCTGAAAGTCCTGCGGAGGCTCATGTGGTGATAGACCTCCCTGATACACCAGAGATAGTAGTGATTAGTTCGGAGGACGAGGGCCATCAGAAGGAGGAGGATGATCCCGAGGAGGATCAGGACATTGATGAGGCGGTGGTAGAGCAGTAGTGGGATCAAGAGATTGATGAAATGATAGTGGAGTAACAGGTTGGGCAGGAGGTTAGTGATGCTGAGTCAGAGCCGTCGACTAGCAGCTTCGATTCAGGCAAAGAACCTGATGATGAGTCCGACCCGGATTATGATTCATCTAGGGATCATTATGTAACGCCCCCAAATTAAACATGTCTCACTGTTTTTATTAACCTTAATAATTCCTCAATTATAATCTGATAACCCAATGATAGGGGCGTTACTGCCGTCCAAAAAGGATAATGCTTGAAACATGAGCACTATAAATAATATAGTTAAGCATAACCTCAACATGTACACTCACATCAAGTGTTAACCAATGAAAGGTTTATAAACCATAGTAAAATAAATCACTATATAGTCTACATCTTCATCCACAGAAGAATTCAAAATACAACTTTAAAGTATGCACATACTGTATTACTTCTAATCCATCAGGATTTCCTTACTTCACTTATTCTCTTCAACTGATTTACTAGCATAAAGGCAATTCTCTGAGCATTTGCCTAAAACAAAATATGAAAAATATTTTAAACTGTGAGCCGAAGCTCAGTACATGCATTCCTGAATTGTTAAATCATCTCTAAATAAATTGTTTGGGCGGCTGCTTTACAATTCAATTTAAGTTAAAACAGTGAATGAGATGAATGTAAAATTGCATTGCTACTTATTATCTGATAGTGAACCCCTTGATACTGTTACGATCTATGGATAGGCGTACACCTGCCAGGCCGATCGTGGACCTGGCCTGAAGCCGTGCGGGTAACTGAAGGGCTAATGGCATGTAGATGATAACTAATGGGGTCACTAATTAACCAATAAATTACTGTGTAAACTGATTCATTGATGTACTTACCAAAATATGATAACGTTGATAAATACACTCTAATTTCTAAAGATGTAGGCAATGGACGTACCTGAAGTCTTTGATGATATTTCACTTGATAATACGTATGCACAAATAAAAATGATAGACTAGGCCCCATTTCTGTTTAGAAGATGTCATTATAGATAAATGCTGTTAGTAAACCACGTTCACTGACATAATTTATAACTTTAATGGAAATTGATTAATTAAAAGGCTTCTACAATTTCAATGACTCAATATAAGGCAAGTTAAACCAAGATGATCTGAAAAATAAATCAGTTAGGGTTATTGAACTTGAAATATAACAAATTGAAACAAAATAGATCACATTGGAATGATTGAGTTGATAATGAAAAGATTTCAATTGAAATAAACGAAATATGGGTTTCTGATGTTTCTGAAATGGATAACAAAATGTGTAATGATTCCAAAATGTATAACAGAAGGTCCAATGCCATAAGGGGTGTCATGAGGTTCATAAAGGCTCAAATAACCTCTGTTTGATCCGTCAAGCACTGATTTCTTTATTCACATAGTACAGTTTGATGGTCTACTTTAGAAAATCCATATCCTTCACTCCTAACCTCCAATTGAGATATAAAACCCCGATATGAAAATCTCATAATGTCCTCTAAAACTTTTATTCAGGATACAAGGCATGATTCATATGGTAAGGTCCCTAAAATTAGGGTAGAACACAAACATGTACAATTTCAGTCCAATCTGCGCAATCGTAGTAAAATAACGATAACCTTTTCCACAGACCCCGGATTAAGGTGATTCAAAAAGCATTTGAAAGACAACTCATTGATCTATTGACACACCAAAAATCACTATTTTTTAATGACCCAATCAATAGTAGGTTTTCCGTTAAATCCCTTGTTCAAATATGCTCCCAGTTTCGATGTATTCTATGCAGTCTTCAGTAAATTGATCATAACGTTGTCCACACAACTGAAGATTGAGTAATTCTAGATCCCATTGAAAGCTAACATCCTGCTCTAGAGACCTACCAAATATCACAATTTTCGGATGGGCTGATCAATAAGAGTTTATTCCCAAAGTCACCCCTGTTTTGGGTCTGTTTATAGCATAATAGCACTTATTTGCAAGCTTTTCTTGACATAAACACCCATTAAAATCAGTCTCTAACTTATATAAATCAGTATAAATATCTTGATATTCATTACCAATACCAAAGATCACAAAATCTCACTTAAAACAATCAAAATCCATCATCACCACCTAAACTTGCATGATCATGAACAACTTCAAACATCACATACTTTCAAGCATAATCCAACCATTAAAACATCAAAATAACTATTGTTTCCATATAAATAACATGATCAAAAATAAAACCAAGAATCAAAATCCAAATCACAAATAAAAACAACAAGATAGGGTGAGGTATTACTCACCCGATGCTTGAAAAAGAGAGGTGTGGGTGATGCTTGAAGGGTGGGGGAAGTGGCTGGTGGCTAGAGAGGTGTTGGGGTGGCTGAATGCTGGTGTCTCTGGTGGTGTTTTCCAGCAAAAGAGGTGCAGAAATAGGTGGCATGGGGACGGCGGCAAGGGGCTAGCACAAATGAAGAGAAAGAGAAGAAGAGAGAGAAAGGAGAGCTTTGATCATTTAGTGAGTTTACTTGGTTGAAAATGGCCCAAAGTTCTCTTGGCTAAAATTTAATATCTCCCAAAATATCTTTTGCTAATTATAATTAGCTGCAAATGATGGTAATTAGCTTAATTTAGTTATAGCAACTTATTGGGCCAAAATTGTGCCTAAATGCATTTGGGCTCGGAAAGAAAATTAAGCCATATACGATTAAATTTTTCCATAGTTTGCAACTAAATCTTTGTAATGTTATGAAAAATAATTGAATCTTTTAAATCATAAATATGAGGCCTACTATCGATTTTCCCAAAGATTTTCGATAAATGAAACTCGAATTGCAAAGTGGAGCTCCAAATGAATTCTCCCAACCGGGAGGATTGAATGAGATAAATAAATGTGAAAAAATTAATAACATGGTTTAATTAAATAAATAAACATGATTTAGGGTCGGGCTATTATAGTTTTCCCCCCTTAAAGAGTTTCGTCCTCAAAACTTATGAACTTTGATGATCATATAAGGTGATCTCAAATAAATATGAGCACTTGGCTTTCCATTCTTACTCAGTTTCCCAAGTAGCTTCTGAGGAGGTATGATTTGCCCAAAGCAATTTGATTGAAGGTATCTGCTTGATTCTTAACTGCCTAATCCTGTGATCCAACATCTGAATTGGGTGTTCTTGAAACACAAGACCCTGAACGATCGCAATGGATTTAATTATGACAGCATGGTCAGGATCTGAAATGTACTGCCTGAGTTATGAGTTAAGGAACACGTTATGCACGTGTTTGAGGTATATAGACAGATCTAGTTGGCAAGCTATGGGATTCAACTTTTCAATGAACTTGTACGGTCCAATAGATCTTGGCCTTAATTTAGTTTGCAGTTCAACCTACTTGCATCCTTAGTTGGCATAACTTTCTGAAAAGCCCTATCATATACCTGAAATTCCGAGAATCTCCTTCATTTATCAACATAGCTTTTCTGTTGGTTCCAATATTATATTTTCAAGAATCTTCTGACATGTGTCACCTTATTGAATGCTAGAGAAGATCTTCATGACCCAAAAGATGATTTTGTCGTCAGTATCTGCTGTCATTTTATCCTGATATTTCATGTAAGATTTTCTGCTGGTGCTATCACAATGTCGACCGCTAGGAGTTCCATACTTTTTTTTTTCAAATACAAAGGTTGATCATTGGTCGTGAAGTACCATAGGCTCCAACTTAGAAGAGTTGATCCATTGATATTTTTAAATGCTTGCCCATCCATTTTAGGGTGATAAGAACTACTAAAGTTCAATCTAGTTCCAAAGATTCTTTGAAGCGCTTGCTAAATCAGGCTTTAAATCCTTTATCTCTATCAGACACTATATCTGAAGGAATCCCATGACAAAGTCCATTGAAATTGAATCCCTTTCTCAAGATCCTACTTTATTCTTTGGAGCTCGGGATAAGTATCCTGATTCACTCTAATTTCCACCATTAGGGAGGACTGTAAGATATGTACCAGCAATTGAACATTCGCCTTTCTATGCGACACTAATTGAATGTCTAAGTCCTCAACCTCTTTGAAGAGATTAAGTTGAGTAATCACAATAGTAATGAAGGTATGTTGTGCCTTCCTATTCAGGGCATCTGCTATAACATTTCCCTTTCTTGGTTGACATTGGATCTGCCAAAACTGATGTTTCATGTAGATTGAGCTTCTTTTGAGTGAAGATGTACTTCAAGATTTGATGATCAGTATTGATTCTGCATGGTACCCCATATAAGCAATGTCTCTAAATTTTCAATGTAAAAACTACAGAAAGGGGTAGGGTAATTCTTCTCATAAGACTTGAGTTGCTAGGAGGAATAAGCCACCAGTTTATCTTCTTACTAACTTTGTAGCTTCATTCAACAAATTGGCCAGGGAAGACAATATTTGTCAAATCCTTCCGGAACTCGATAATTCTCTGCTAAACTCAAACAGTTTCTAGTTTCAATGCATTGGTGGGTGTTGGGTACTTTGTAACTGCTTTCACCCTTTTGCAGTTCAACCTTAATCTCTTCCTTTAAAACCATATGCTCCATA
This sequence comes from Carnegiea gigantea, assembly GCA_029747015.1. NCBI lineage: Eukaryota > Viridiplantae > Streptophyta > Magnoliopsida > Caryophyllales > Cactaceae > Carnegiea > Carnegiea gigantea. Next base: position 107,592 of record JAKOGI010000536.1, on the reverse strand, counting down.
AATACCATTGCTTCTAACTAACACTGATGCTTCTTGTATTTGTTATATAATTGATGTTCCTTTAAGGTTTGCAGCACTATCCTCAAATGAACAGTATGCTCATCTTTGTCCTTGGAATATTTCAAGATATCTTTTATAAACACCATCACAACTTGTCTAGATATGGTCTGAAACTCTATTCATAAGATCCATAAAAGCCGCCGGGCCATTGATTAGGCCAAAAGGCATCACAGTGAATTCATCATGACCCAAACATGGTCCGTAGTGTGGTTTTGATAAGGTATTAAGAGATAATGCTAAGTTGATGGTACGCTAACCTCAAATCAGTCTTATATACGACTCATGTTCTTTGCAGTTGATCAAATAAGTCACGTACTTAGGGTGATGGATATTTGTTTTTGATGGTGATCTTGTTCAGCTTTCTAAAATTAATACATAACCTCAGGGTTCCATTCTTTTTCTTTGCGAAAAGAACTGGGTATCCCATAGAGGAACACTTAGATGGTCTGATAAATCCCTTCTGTAATAGCTCATCTAATTGAATTTTCAGTTTTCTAAGCTTTGTTGTGGCTATACGATATAGGCCTTTAGAGATAGATTGAGCTTCAGAGATTAATTCAATCTCATAACCAATTTCCATTTGCAGAGCACTCCTGGTAATTCTTTAGGAAAACATCTCTGAATCCACTAACTCTAGGGATATCTTCTACTTTTTCTTCCTTAGGTTAAATGTTAATAGCATAACGCCAATACACAATATATCCTTGATATAAGAGCTCACTTGCTTTTATAACAGAATTTAAAGGACAAGGTTTTTCCTCTCTTTGACCATAAAACATATTTGTCTCCCTTGTTCATCTCTTGGAATAACCTTAGGGTCATCACAACCTATCTTGACCCCATAAGTACACAACTAGATCATTTCCAAAATGATATTAAAGTCTCACGAGTCAAATTGAATCAGAATTTCAGGGGAAACTATCTCACCAATAGTAATTGAAATAAATTTATGAGATGTAGAACACTCAATTCCAGAGTCATTGGATAACTTGATTCCATAATTGGTTTCTGCCTTCTTATTCTCAAGGTTCACTTGCATGGCAGATCGTGTGAATATAAATGAATGAGTGGCAACTGAATCAATTAATAGATAAAATGGCTTCGAAATTAAAAGAGAGGTTCAGTAACTACTGCACTAGAGATGGCAGCTTTCTTCTTGCTCAATACATAAGCCTTTCCTACAGCTGCGGGCCTTAAAAGTGAGAGCCCTTATCTACAGCCTTCAGTTTTCGGGAACAGGCAGCGATGAGGTGCTTTGGGCTGCCGCACCATGTGCATTTGTGAGTTCCCACTCAGTAATCCGGAGTGTTGTGGTTAGTTCTTCTAGAAAGCTACTCGAAGTGAAGTCAGGCCCTAAGAGCCTATTCTTAACAATGTTCCACCAAATATCAGTTTCACCAGTTAGATAAAATGTTCCAATGTTCAATCTTTTATCACCTGGAATCTCTACTATAGTGAAAACTTCCTCCATTCCTCGAATCCATTCTTCAGGTTCCACTGGGTTATACTTTCTACTCTAGAGTTCTTTAGTTTGAATCAGTTGAAGATATTTTTTTCCAAGGGGTAGTAACCCATCAAAACTTCTCACTGATGCAGTCCAAATGCACGACAAAGATTTTGATTGTCCAACTTAAGCTTCATAAAAGTGATCTTCAATGGGAAACTGAGGTTGAATCAGCTAAAAAGGGCAGACGCATCGCGTTTCCCTTAGCAAATGAATTCCACAAGTCAGACAACAATCAACCCCTATAAAAAGTGTAGTTAAGATCTACATTCTGTTCAGGCGTGTTATAAAATTATCATCTATTGACATAGGTGCATCCCAATCATAAACTAGCTACTAGCAGTAATTGGTCTCTTAAAAACAGGAAAAAGTGATCAGAACTGATGAAGATATGACATGAGAGTGAATGATGATGCAACTGGATGGGGAGATGCCATGAAGACAAAAAGATGAAGTTCCTGGTCAAAGTGAGGAGTATCCAACAGTTGATAATCCAACAAGGACAATGGTAGATGGTATGTTACCAGAAGGTACAGTGAAATATTTTCTAGGCTTATATCTACTTCACAAATGGAGGTGGAGTCAATGGACTGCTTGCAAGAGTTTGGGCAATTTAAGCAAGTCTTAAATTGCAATGGATTGAAGCAAAATGTCTCTCTAATGTGTCCTTGGTTTCTCTTGTATGGAATCGTCGGTAGTCAATGGTTTCAAACTTATGTACCATAGAACAAGCCTCTTTAAAATCCTACAATTCAGGGGATACTACATCAAGAACCCCCCATATAGCTCACTTAGATGAAATGTTTGAGTTATAGAAGAAAATATCTGCAATCAATAAAGCATATTGAAGTAATTGCCACTTGGATCCAGGAAACACACAAAATGACACCCATATGAGAGGAAATATAAGCTCAAAATTATAGGTACCCACTGACTTGAATAGTCCATACCGTTAGACTTATAGGCTGAATTTCATTGGCCACTGGTCTCCAAATGTGCTATAACATGGGTCATTGGAAAGCTTACTTTCTGTACTTTAACATAGAATGACTAAAACATCTTTATCTGATGGAATGCATAGGCTGTAAGTGGACAAAATTCAGACCTTGTGCATTAGGATTCTGCCCAATTTGTAGACTTTGACTTGTCCAATAGTTTTGAATAAATCAAGTGACCTCCAATCCACTTGAAGCTTGTTTCATATGAAAGATATCTCCCTGAACTTAAAGTCAGGATGGAAAATCCTTGCATAAATCATGGTGATCATGGATAAAAGTTACCTCAAGGTCGGTCCTTGTGCGTTGATCAAAACTGTTAAGTTTATTGAACTTGTATATTCTGCCCATACTTGGTTTTCCCTATGCATTTAACCTCAAAATGAGTCAAGGGCATCTCATAGGACACGTCTGTAATAAACCCCAACCCTAGAGCTAGGAGTGTTAGTGATTCTTAAATTTTTGGTGCGAAACGGGCAGAGTTTCGCCTGCAAACTGGCCATTTTTCAGGCTTAAAGCCTTACGTCACATCTCCTGCATTGAATAGAAGTACAAAAGGATATCAAATCAAGCTCAATGGCTACGCACCGGAGACCATAACTCTACAGGCCATACGCCCGGAGTACAAGGGTTTACATCCCAAAAATAAACAATTCCAGCTAAAGGACGACATACCATTCAGATGGTTGGCTCATATGGCCATACATGCCTGAATGCATTGGAACACCTTTAACTTGTTATTCAAAATCACCTTCAAATCAGATGCTTAAGATTAAACTATATACGCATTGTATGGATCCATCTGATAAAGAAGAATATACGAGTAGAATATGCTTGAGATAAGTAGACATTACCAGTGTCACAAATCTCTAAGGATATCATAATAGTCCTCATTCCTCACTAACCAACTTTCTCAGTATCTTAACTCCATACTCCATATCCCATAAAAAAAATCTCAACCTAGCTCTGATACCAAATCTGTGACGCCCCCAAATTAAACATGTTTCACTGTTTTTATTAACCTTAATAATTCCTCAATTATAATCTGATAACCCAATAATAGGGGCGTTATCGCCATCCAAAAAGGACAAGGCTTGAAACATGAGCACTATAAATAAAATAGTTAAGCATAACCTCAACATACACTCACATCAAGTGTTAACCAATGAAAGGTTTATAAATCATAGTAAAATAAATCACCATATAGTCTACATTTTCATCCATAGAAAAATTCAAAATACAACTTTAAAGTATGCATATACTGCATTACTTCTGATCTATCCGGATTTTCTTACTCCACTTATTCTCTTCAATTGATTTGCTAGCATGACGGCAATTCTCTGAGCATTTGCCTAAAATAAAATATGAAAAATATTTCAAACTATGAGCAGAAACTCAGTACATGCAATCCTGAATTATTAAATGATCTCTAAATAAATTGTTTGGGCGGCCGCTTTGTAATTTAATTTAAGTTAAAACAGTAAATGAGATGAATGTAAAATTGTATTGCTACTTATTATCTGATAGTGAACCCCTTGATACTATTACGATCTATAGATATGTGTACACCTGCCAAGCCGATCGGGGACCTGGCCTGAAGCTGCGTGGGTAACTGAAGGGCTAGTGCCCTATAGATGATAACTGATGGGGTCACTAGTTAACTGATAAATCACTGTGCAAACTGATTCATTGATGTACTTACCAAAACATAATAATGTTGATAAATACACTCTGATTTCTAAAGATACAGGCAATGGACGTACCTGAAGTTTTTAATGATATTTCACTTGATAATACGTATGCACAAAGGAAAATGATAGACTAGGCACCATTTCTATTTGAGAGATGTCATTAAAGATAAATGTAGTTAGTAAACCACCTTCACTGACATAATTTATAACTTTAATGGAAATTGATTAGTTAAAAGGCTTCTATAATTCCAATGATTCAATATAAGGCAAGTTAAACCAAGATGACCTGAAAAATGAATTAGTTAAGGTTATTGAACTTGAAATACAACAAATTGAAACAAAATAGATCACATTGGAATGATTGAGTTGACAATGAAAAGATTTCAATTGAAATAAACGAAATATGGGTTTCTAATGTTTCTGAAATAGATAATAGAATGTGTAATGATTCCAAAATGTATAACATAAGGTTCAATGCCACAAGGGGTGTCGTGAGGTTCATAAGGGCTCAAATAACCTCTGTTTGATCCGTTAAGCACTGATTTCATTCTTCACATAGTACCGTTTGAAGGTTTACTTTAGAAAATTCATATCTTTCACTCTTGACCTCCAAGTGAGATATAAAATCCTAATATGAAAAGCTCATAATGTCCACTAAAACTTTTATTCAGGGTACAAGGCATGATTCACATAGTGAGGTCCCTAAAATTAGGGTAGAATACAAACATGCACAATTTCAGTCCAATCTGCGCAGCCGTAGTAAAACGACCATAACTTTTTCCACAGAACTCGGATTAAGGCGATTCAAAAGGCATTTGAAAGATAACTCATTGATCTATCTACACACAAAAATCACAATTTTCTAATGACCCAATCAATACCAGTTTTTCTGTAAAGTCCCCTGTTCAAATATGCTCCCAGTTTCGATGTATTCTGTGTAGTCTTCAGTAAATTAGTCATAACTTTGTCAACACAATTTGAAATTGGGTAATTCTAGAGCCCATTGAAAGCTAACATCCTGCTCTAGATACGCACCAAATATCATAATTTGTGGATAGGCCGATCAATAAGAGTTTATTCCCAAAGTCACGCCTGTTTTGGGTCTTTTTATAGCATAACAGCACTTATTCGCAAGATTTTCTTGACATAACCACCCATTAAAATCACTCTCTAACTTATATAAATTAGCATAAACATATTGATATTTATTACCAATACCAAAGATCACAAAATCTCACTTAAAACAATCAAAATCCATCATCACCACCTAAACTTGCATGATCATGAACTACTTCAAACATCACTTACTTTCAAGCATAATCCAACCATTAAAACATCAAAATAACTCTTGTGTCCATATAAATAACTTGATCAAAAATCAAAAGCAAGAATCAAAATCCAAATCACAAATAAAAACAACAAGATAGGGAGGGGTATTACTTGATGCCTGAAAAAGAGAGGTGTGGGTAATGCTTGAAGGGTGGGGGAAGTGGCTGGTGGTTGGAGGGGTGTTGGGGTGGCTAAATGGTGGTGTTTCTGGAGGTGTTTTCTAGCAGAAAAGGTGCAGCAATTGGCAACATGGGGACGACAGCAAGGGGCCAGCAGAAATGAAGAGAAAGAGAGAGAAAGAAGAGCTTTGATCATTTAGTGAGTTTACTTGGTTGAAAATGGCCTAAAGTTCTCTTAGCTGAAATTTAATCTCTCCTAAAATATATTTTGCTAATTATAATTAGCTACAAATGATGATAATTAGCTTAATTTAATTATAGCAACTTATTGGGCCAAAATTGGGCCTAAATGCGTTTGGGCTCGGAGAGAAAATTAAGCTACATGCGATTAAATTTTTCCGCAGTTTGCAACTAAATCTTTGTGATGTTATGAAAAATAATTGAATCTTTTAAATCATAAATATCAAGGCCTACTATCGATTTTCCTGAAGATTTTCGGTAAATGAAACTCGAATTGCAAATTGGAGCCCCAAATGAATTCTCCCAACTGGGAGGATTAAATAAGATAAATAAATGTGAAAAAATTAATAACATGACTTAATTAAATAAATAAACATGATTTAGGATCGGGCTATTATACGTTAGATGGTTCTAGGGGTTGGTGTTAGTAGTTTTCTTTTGAGCCCTGTTTGTTTATGGCATGGTCAGTTTGGATGGATGTATTTTGTGTAGGATATGACATCGTATATAGTTAGTCCAATCTTCTCCAACTGTGATGACATAGTCCATCTCTCTTTTTGGTAATGTGGCGGAACTAGTGTCTTGGGGGCTAGTTAGTGTTTGGGGTTGAGGTAAGAGTTAAAACTAACTTTGCCTAGTCAGTTAGATGTAGTATGTTTTGCTGATCATGTGTATAAACAGGCAGTTATGTATGTAAATAAGCAGTTATGAAATGATGTAATGAAACTTTGGGCTTGTTTTCAATAATCTTTAAGTTATATTAAATGTATTTGTTGGGCATGCTTATCTTATATGTTTGGGTATTCCAGTGATTGAATTGTTTCATTTAATGTATGATCAGAATGTCCGAATCAGTGCACATCACTGCAGAGATTCATATAGAGGAAATCATGGATCATGGCTAGGGATCGAGTGACCAAGCCTCCCTTGATGTGCCACCAAATTTTGGCCAAATGCCACCGATTCCTTCTGAGTTGGCTAACAACACCAGGGACCCGAACTACTGGCCGACCTTAGTAGCTAAATTGATAAAGCGAATTCCCCAAGTACCTACTGAAACCTCTCCTAAAGAGGATAAATTACTAGATAGGGTAGCCCTAAAGTTTATGATAGAACTTATGATCCAGTAGTATTGGAGGAATGGATAAGGGCAATGGAGAAAATCTTTATAGTGGTAGAAGTGACAGAAGAAAAGAACGTAAACACTGAAATGTATTATTTGACCGGTGAAGCTGACATCTGATGGAATACTGTTAAGGATAGGCTCGTAGGGCCTGAGTTCACATGGAATAAATTCCTGAGTGAGGTGAGGGCAAAATTCTATCCAGTTGTGGTCCAAAGGTAAAAGGAGAAAGAGTTTATGAAGCTGAAGATGAGTTACACCATGACTGTAATGCAGTACGCCAGAAAGTTCACAGAATTATCTAGGTTTGCTCCTGAGTTTGTATCATATGAAAGGTTGAAGATGAGAAGGTTTGAAGAGGGTTTGGCCTTCTATTCAGAATCAGTTAGCTAGACAACCAATTTTGACTTACTAAGAACTATATGAGCTAGCGGCTGAAGTGAAGCGAGTAAAGATAGAGTTGAAAGCACAGAATCTAATCAACCAAAAGAGAAAGGGGTTTGAGCAAGGAACTCCAAGTGACAGTGTGAACCAGAAGAAACCTACTCCTGCTCCCCCCAAGACCCGTCCTGCAGGCTCAACAGCGCCTTGTGCGAAATGCGGCAGAACAAATCACGCCGCCCATGAGTGCCAAGTAGGAACTAATAAGTGCATGTGGTGTAAAAGTCCCAAGCAGCTGATTGTTGCATACCCCCGAAGGATGAAGGTTGTAGACAAAGGTGCAGCAAAACCCTTGGCCCCACCTCGCTAAGGGGCCCCACCACCAAGGCTTGCAGTAGTAGGATGGGCGTATGTAATGAGCAAGAAGGAAGCTACCACCTCTGGTACGGTAGTTACTCGAACTCTCTTTTTAAATTCAAAGCCATTTTGTTGATTATTTGATTCGGGTCCTACTCATTCATTTATATCCACCCGATCTGCCATGCAATTGAACCTAGAAGATACGAGGACGAAAATCAATTATGGGATCAAGCAACCCACTAATTGTGTGATTGAATGTCCTATCTCCTATAAACTTGTTCCCATTACCATTGGTGGAACCACCTTTCTTATAGATTTGATTCAATTTGATTTGTCTGATTTTGACATCATTCTAGAAATGAATTGGTTGCGGGCTTATGGAGCTAAGATTGATTGTGAGGATCTTAAGGTTATTTTGAAAGATAAAAAAGGGAGAGAAGTATTTTTCTATGGGCAGAGGGAGGAAAAATCCTATCCCTTGATTTTTGCTATGAAAGCAAGTAAGCTATTATGTCAAAGGTGTATGGGATATTGATGTTATGCTGTTGACACCCAAGCAAAAGAAGAAAAGGCTAAAAATATTCCTGTATTATGTGAATTTAAGGATATTTTAGCTGAAGAGTTACCAGGATTTCCCCCGCAGAGGGAAATTGATTTTGGAATTGAATTAATCCCTGATGCCCCACCTATTTCCAAAGCCCTATATCATATGGCCCCAACTGAACTTAAGGAACTGAAGCTTCAATTAGATGAGCTATTGTAGAAGGGCTTTATTAGGCCAAGTGTGTCACCGTGGGGTGCCCCAGTGTTGTTTGTAAAGAAAAAGGATGGAACCTTAAGGCTGTGTATTGACTACAGGGGGTTGAACAAGATCACCATCAAAAATGAATATCCTTTGCCACGAATCGATGACTTATTTGATCAATTGCAAGGAGCAGGAGTTTTTTCTAAGATTGATTTGTAGTCAAGGTACCATCAACTTAGGATTAAACCTGAAGACATCTCCAAGACTATGTTTAGAACTAGGCATGGTCACTATGAGTTTACAGTGATGCCATTTGGTCTCACCAATGCTCCCGCACCCTTCATGGAGCTTATGAACAGAGTCTTCAAGCCCTACCTAGACAAATTTATGGTGGTGTTCGTAGATGACATTCTTATCCATTCTAAGGATAGAGATGAACATGCTGATCATTTGAGGATGGTGTTACAAACACTGAGGGAGCATCAACTTTATGGCAAATTAAAGAAGTGCGAGTTTTGGTTGGAAGAAGTGGTGTCTTGGGACAAGTAGTTACAAAGGAAGGAATCAAAGTTGTTCCCCCGAAGGTGAAGGTAATCACAGAATGGTCAAGGCCTACTAACATCACTGAGATTAGAAGCTTTCTGGGTTTAGTAGGTTATTATTGAAGGTTCGTCAAGTTTTTTCAAAAATAGCTTCACCCATGACCAATCTGCTGAAGAAAGCGAACAAGATTGAGTGGACTGAAAAATGTGAGAAAGCTGTTCAAGAGCTAATACAGCGATTAACTACTGCCCCTATCCTAATGCTACGAATGGAAGGTAAGGAGTATACCATTTATAGTGATGCTTTAAAGAACAGATTGGGGTGTGTTCTGATGCAGGAAGATAAGGTAGTAGCTTATGCCTCTCGACAGCTCAAGCCCTATGAGAAAAACTATCCTACCCATGACTTGGAGTTAGCAACCATGGTCTTTGCGCTGAAAATTTGGAGACATTACTTATATGGAATACTATGCAAGATTTATACTGACCATCAAAGTTTGAAGTATATCTTCACTCAGAAGGATGGCTGGAGCTGCTTAAGGATTATGATTTGCAAATTCAATATTATCTAGGAAAAGCAAATGTTGTAGCAGATGGCCTGAGTAGGAAAGCACAATATTGCTCGAATACTATGGTGATTTTTAGTTGAGTTTCTTAAAAGAACTTGAGGACCTGAGAATTCAACTAGTGTCCCATGGGTGAGCACATGTTCAATTATCAGCACTTACCTTAGAGCCTTCCATAGTGGAGGAGATTCGAGCGAACCAAGAAAGTGATATTGAACTCCAAAGAATAAAGCAAAATTTAGAAAAGGAAACTCTCCCAGGTTTACAATACATGAGGATAGGACCCTACGATTCCAGAATTGCCTATGTGTGCCCTGAAATGAGAAATTATGGAAACAGATCCTAGAGGAGGCTCACAGTACTCGCTACTCGGTGCATCCAGGAGGCACCAAGATGTACAAAGATTTAAGGCAATACTTCTAGTGGAATAATATGAAAAAGGAGGTTGTAGAATATGTAGACATGTGTCTGACCTGTAAAAAAGTTAAAGCAGAGCATCAACGTCCTGTGGGTGAATTGCCACCCCTAGAAATTCCCACCTGGAAGTGGGATTTGATCTCAATGGACTTTGTTATGGGTTCACCCCTTTCTGCCTCAAAGAAGAATGCTATCTGGGTTATAGTCGATCAGCTTATCAAGTCGGCCCATTTTCTGCCAATCAAAGATACTTGGGGAGTTGAAAAACTAGCTCAGTTGTATGTTAAAGAGATAGTCCAATCACAGGGAATCCCCTTAGATATAGTATCAGATAGGGATCAAAGATTCGAAGCCCATTTTTGGCAACCACTTCAAAAGGCCTTTGAGACCAAATTGAACTTCAGCAGCTCTGATCACCCTAAGACAGATGGGCAAACTGAAAGAGTAAATCAAATTTTAGAGGACATCAAATTCTAGAGGACATGTTAAGAGCTTGTGTATTGGAGTTTCGAAGGAAATGGGAAGATGATTTACCTTTGGTGGAGTTTTCTTATAATAATAGCTATCAATCCACCATCAAATGACCCCGTTTGAGGCTTTATATAGGAGAAAATATAGAATCCCACTGTGCTAGAGTGATTTGGATGAGGCATTGATTATAGGCCCTGAAATGATCCAAGAAACCGTGGAAATAATAAGAAGGATTCAAGAGCATACTAAGGTTGCCCAGAGTCGACAAAAGAGTTATGTGGACAAGAGAAGGAGGCCTTTGGAGTTTCAAGTAGGGGATAAAGTTTTTCTGAAAGTATCGCCAACTAAGGGTATCAAGAGGTTCGGGGTACGTGGCAAATTGGGTTCAAGATATATTGGACCATATGAAATCATTGAAAAGTTGAATCCTATAGCTTATCGTCTAGATCTGCCGGTAGAACTAGAACACATATATAACGTGTTTCACATATCTCAGCTTCGAAAGTATACCCCAGATCCAAGCCATGCCAGTGTATTTGAACCTATTAAAATCACTGCGGATTTAGTATATGAAGAGCAACCAATCCAAATACTAGATTGCAAGATTAAGCAGTTGCGCAACAAGCAGATACGTCTAGTCAAAGTGCTATGGTCAAATCATACTTCCCAAGAAGCTACTTAGGAGACTGAAGAGGAAATGAAACCCAAATACCTACAATTATTTGAGGTAATCTTACATTACATGATAAAGTCATAAGTTTCGAGAGCGGAACTCTTTAGGAGAGGAAGGCTGTAAGAGCCCAACCCTAAATTATTTAAATATGTTTATTTATTTAATTATCTCATTTTCACGATTTTTTTCCCTTATTTATTAATCACAATTATTCACCCCGGTGGGAAAAATTTTATTTGGGCCCTCACTTGGCAATTCGGATTCTATTTGTTTATTTAATTAATTAACGAAAATTTTGGAAGAATTGATAGTAGCCCCTAACAAGTTTAATCTAAGTAATTCATTTTGTTTTCTATAATGTTTCAAAGATTTAATTTTGAGTTTCATAAAAACGTTATCGTTACAAAGCATTTTATTCCTAAATCTAATTTTTTTGGCCCAATTTAAAGCCCATCATGTTTGCTTCTTAACCTAACTAATTACCATGATTAAGCTTAACCATGGTTAGCTAAATAGTCATTCTCTAGTTAAAAACTCATCCAAGATAGCTGATTAGTCAAAAAAACACAACTCAATCCAAAACACACAATTTCTCTCTCTTTTCTCTCTCCTCACGGCAGCCAGCACGGCAGCAGTTTTATGGAGTGAGTCTAAGTTTTCTGGCCAGTTTTTGACCAGTTTTTGACCAATTTTCTGGCCAGCCCTGGTGGTTTTCGACCCCCCAACATCCTAGTATCTCAAGCTACTATCCTCCATCATCAAAACCACTAAACAGCACCTCCATCTCTACTTATCTTCAATCAAAGTGAGTAATCTTGAAACTTGATCTTGTTGGTTTTGCTTTTTATTTTAGTTTTGATTCTTGTTTTGATATTTGTGATCTTTGATCATGCTCTTTTGATAAGAAATAAGAGTTATTTTGATGTTGATCATGGTGCAGTTGAGGTTGGATCATGCTAGGGTTAGGGTTAATTCTTAATCATGCAAGCATGATGTTAAAGTCTTGGATTTTGATTGTTTTATCTTTGTTTTGGTCATCTTCTAACTTGTTGGAGTTTTTGATGATCTTTTTGATGATTTTGAATGAGATGGAGTGAGTCTAAGTTGGCCATAAACTAGGGTTTTGGCAAGTAAAGTATGGTTGGATTCAACTAGCTTTAAGCTTGGTTTATGTGTGTATTGGATTGAAAAATGATCTTTATCGGGTACGATTATGAAGTAAATTTGAGTGTGTAATTTTGTATGATGTTAGGATGGACAAAGCTTATTTACATGCCTTTAAGGAATGGTTTAAGCTGAGAATTTGTGCAAAAAAAAGAGAGGGAAAAGCCAAAACAATGAAGGCTGGAAATCTCAAGAAAACAGGACAGAGTTCATAAATAAACTGGTAATAATCAGCCCTTTGTAAAATTGTGATTTTTGGTGGGTAGATAGTTCAGTGTGTTAGCTTTCAAATGCCTTTTGAATCATCTTAATTTGAGGTATGTACAAAAAGTTATGGTCGTTTTACCAAAACTGCACAGAATGGACCAAAACTGACATGCTTGCGCTCTAGCCTCATTTTGGGAATTCTATTGTGAGAATCAAGCTTGGTGTTCTAAATGAAAGATTTTTGGGATTTCCTACGCTTTCTATATTGGAGTTTTGAGTCTCAATCAGAGGTGAGATGATTAAATTATGAGTCATTCTTTCTAGGTCTCTGTTATGCTTTTACTTTTCTTTTACCAAATTATTTGCTATGAAATAAATATTTTTGCTAACCGTATATTCCTACAACGATAATTTTGTACAGAATCAAGGCCTAATCTATCATTCCTTCCACTTTTGTGTATAATATTACTCAGCGAGCTTAGATTTAAAAATTTCAGGTACGTTCATTGTCTGTATCTTTAGAAATCAGTACGTATTTATCAAAATTATAATGTTTTGGTAAGTATATCAATAAATCAGTTTAATCAGTGATTTATTACATAATTCGTGGCCCTATTAGTTATCAGTTACAGGGCATAGCTCTTCAGTTATCCGTGCAGCTTTAGACCAGGTCCCGATCGGCTTGGCAGGTGTACACCTATCTTTAGTTCGTAACAGTTACCAGGGGTGCACTATCAGATAATAATTGACAATGCAGTTTCATATTTATCCCATTCCCTGTGTTTAATTAAAAAAAATCAATTGCTATACGGGCCCAATTAGTTTTTTTTCCATGAATGTTTAACAGTACAGGAATACATGTTCTGAGCTTCGGCTCACAATTCGAAATGTTTTTATGTTTTGTTTTAGGAAAGTGTTCAGTGAATCGCCCTCAGTCGGGCAGGACGACTGAAGATGATGAGTGAGCCGGGAAGTCTATATGGAATAGTGGTGTATTATCGTTGAGATGTTATAACACCATATTGTGATATATTTTGGTTTTAAGACTGTATATTTTATCAGAATTCTATATTTTGGTGTAATCCTTGAGATGTTTGAATGGTTTTGATGTTAGAACAATTTTTATATTTATCTAAATGATTTGATGGGTTGTGATGGAGTGAATGCCTTTGATGGTAAACATTGATTATTGTGCATAAGTTTATCCTGTATAAGTAAAGGCTTATTCTTGTTGGACGGCGGTAATGCCTAATCATTTGGGTTATCATTTCTAATTGGGGAAACTGATGAAAGAAACGCAAATAGTTATTTTACTTATATTTGGGGCATTATATGTTTGGTGTCTAACTGAGATTTACTCTGCATTTTTACCCCACTCTAAGGTGCATGAAATTGTTGAGTATAGATATAAACATTCTTCATTAAGTAAGTTTTCTAATGACATATTATACACCAAATCTGATAAGTAGTAGAAAAGATATAAGTTGATCACTAAGACGTGCATTGAAAATGACACCTCTTTAATATTTTGCTTATATCTTCTTCTATAAATAATCTAAAAATTATGGAATCAGTGTCATTAGAAACTAGACTTGATAATCTTTTAAAAAAAAGCAAATCACTTAAAATGGAGGTCACATGAGAAAGTTATGGCTGAATAAAGTTACAACGGGTACAGTCTAACCTAGCCCATACTATTAGAACAGAAAAAACCCGATCAAGTTCTAGCTTGAACTGGCTAAGGACTGGGCTGGGTACCCGTAGTAGGGTCCCATTTGGGTTCTCAATGTCCTTCTCCAAATCTAAAACGGGTCTTAGCTATTACAGTTTCATTTAGATTGGGGCATCTGTTTAGGTTAAGCATATTGAGGGTTGGATTAGGTCTCTTTTCTCTGAGCTAACTTGTATTGTCGCTTGAAGTGCTATAAAAGAGGCAGGGCTACATTAGGGGTTAAACACACTGAAATCCTAGAGCAACACTCTAAAAAACACCCTAAAAATTGGAAAGGACATCACCAGAATACCAAAAATCTCTAAGAGAACACGAAGTGGTTCAAAAAACCTAAGCAAACCCTTCTTCAATCTATCCTCAAAATGCTCTAAGGCACACATCAAGGCTCAATATTCTCGATCCCGAGGTTCTCTAAGTCACTCTAGCTGGCAACCTGAGGGAGCTAAACTTTCAAACCTATGTTTCTCTTTTTCCTTTCCTTTTTTCTTCTGGTTAGTTTTACTTAGTAGCAAAGGTGTAATCTTTAATTAGCTTAGTCCCCGATCGCTGTGACTATTTGGATTGTTTCCTTGAGGGTTTTTAGACTGACGTTGCACTTTCAATTTTTATCATATGGTTTGGTTGATACTACTATGCTACATGCTTATAGCTTTTAAGTGTAATTAGATTTTAATTTCATACTTTGATTATTAGAGTCCGTCAGTGATGGAGGGCGATATCATGATGTATTCCATCCCAGTATCACACCTTTGCCCCTAAATATAAATCCTTAGTAGTGTAGCTAGATGATTTCCACTTTAGGAATTACTCAAGGGCCTTTCGACAACCTATTTCAAATGAGCCTTTTTGTCCCTTTTGGTGTCTCTTTTAGTTGATGGTTCATTTTAGAAAATAGACTTGGTTTGTAAGTTTTCCATAAAACTTACTGGCGACTTTATTAAACGAAGCTTACCGCTTTTTTATTCTTCATCTCTTATTTTTATTTCATCTTTCTAAATTGTGCAAATAGGTTTAGGATCCCAATAGTGATATTGTTTGGACCAAACATTGGGCTCAGTTCTAACGTAGGAACAGGGACTAGGCATGTCGCCCGATCTCTTACCAGGAGATCTTACTGTCAAGATCCATCCAAGGGGGAATGGACTGGCCTGGTCTAGGAGCCCAACCAGGTTCCTTAATTAGGGCCTAGATCCAACTCATTCAGTCAAGCCAACAATTTGTCGCAATGTGGCCTATTTCACCAAAAAAAAAAAGGAAATCAAATCCAATTCACACACCTAGCAAGCATATCCAACCATTTGTGAAGAACCATACCTGGGGGTTCTAGGTTGTGGCCCTTATAGTGTCGGCCCCATTGGGACATTTTTTTTAAAAGAGGGCGAGATTTACCCAATACAAGAAATTATTTTAGTTATATTTGGATTGGGCATTGTTGAATTAAATGTGCTGGCAAATCAGATTAACAACATCTATAGGTTAAAGCCTACTACTACCCCTCTCAAAAATAGTTGGTTACTTGGTGAGTCTAGTAGACTTTCAAATGAGCAAATAACTATTTCACCCACTTATGACATACTTTCCTAATCCGCATGATATGAGAAAGCATCTAAAATGTTTCAGTCGTGCCATGGAGCCCATGAAAGATGTTCAGGTTACGAAACGATGTTTGGGCTATGAGAGGACTGTTCTAAACCTCATCTAAGCTACTTTTAACTTAAAACTTTTGATTAGTATAGAATTCATGTGCATGCATGGTTCTGTGAATATTTAGAACTTTAGTGGTCTTTCTGAAACTAATTCATACCCAAAGACCAATATATTAATGCATTGGGGTTCATAATGTCATCGTTATCTTAAGGTCCAGGTTACGAAAAGGTGAGTCTGGCCTAGTTAAGAGTGTCATTAGATTTTAGACTTCTTAGATTAGGTCAAATCTAAGTGTTTTGGTCTTGCACTAGGAAAGGACCAATAAAAGTTTTCTAGTTTCTAGACCTTGCATGCATCATAATGTAATGGTCAACATCATTGGTTCAAGACCTGATCAGTTTTAATCATGAGCTTGCAAATCTAATTACCTATTAGAAATGCCTAAATGTCATTAAGATGCCATAGCATATTGATTGTCGATTACTTGGGCCCAAAGAATCATGTATTATTTGCTCTCATCATGCATAATCCATGAGTCCACCTAGGCCCAAAATCTATAATGTAGCGTATTAGACCCATAAAACCCTAGTCTATTCTAGATTGCACCCAATCATGTATCTTATTTATAATAAGTTTAGTTAGGACCAATATACTTGATCCATGCATAAGTCCATGGTATATGCATTACACATCTATTCCCTAGGTCCAACATCAATGCATAAGTCCAACTCGATCCATCCATATGCTCAAACTAGCTCATTCTAGGTAAACCAAACCCTAGTAATACTTAGGCTCATAATTCATTTGAGATAGAGTTAGACCTAACTTAGAACCCAATCTAGGGTAAGACCCAATTTCATCTAAAACTGGTAACCTAAATCTAACTTCTTGACCTCATCCCTTCTAGCTTAGTCTAAACCTTCAAGCCCACCAAGCCATTATCTCTTTGCCACTAGACTGTAAGATATTAACCATTTCCTTAAGCCCATAGCCAATGTCGTTCATGTCTAATTTCTATTATTCACCTCTGTAATATCCCACTCCTCTTGGCTGTCACTTCATTAATCATGATAGGGAAGACTAAGAAGGTATATTTGGAAAGCCCATAAACTGAGAGGCTCTTATCTTGAGAAGAAGTTCAAGAAACTCCACCTACGAGATCAAAGTTAAAGTCAAATTCCAATTCTTTACCTATCCAGATGGTAGGATACAATGAAATGACCTAAGTCATAAAAATGCTGGAAAGGATGCAGGCTGGGATGGTTGAAAGCCAAAAATAAGATGAAATTGGTGGCTCCACACTCCAAATCCTTATCAAGGACATCCCAAAGAAGATGGTGGGAAGCCTCACAATAAAGAAGGGAAATATGGAACAGTTGACAAGAAGAGAGAGGAAAAAGGGGAAAAGGATTTCCCATAAGCTAATCCAACTTCATATAGAGAAAATTTAAAAAATATCAATACTTAATAATTGTTTCACTGACTTTGTGGGATTTATGTCAATCCAAAAAAGGGAAGCTTCCCCTAAGTTCGCTATGCTAGATCTCAAATTTCATGTGATTGACAATGCTCATAGTTATGTGAGAAATTTTATCAGTGCTATGATTTTAAAAGGCATTGATAAGGTTATCTTCCATATCATTTTTCCTTGGACATTGGACAAAGATGTAATGAGGTGGTACAATGCTGTTGACCCATGAATGGTCATGAATTAGGATATTCTCTATAAGGAATGCCTACGTTAGTATTCATACAATGTGGACCTCCCGATTACACTTAGGGATTTGGAACTAATCACGGAGAAGGAAAAGGAAGGATTTTCTGACTTCCTTGTTGGATGGAGGGCAAAGGACACCTATATGGTGGACCGACCCTTATAGGCTAACTAAGTGAAGTTGTTTATTAGGAACTGACAACCCACGTATTGGTAACACCTTAGATTTATTCCATTTGAAAATTTCATAACATTAAGAAATATTGGCATGCTTATGGAAGAAGAGCGAGCTAGAGGAACACCCATAGAAGCTACTACCAATTGGAAGGGCGACTACCAGAATAGGGATAAGAAAGACAATAGTTCCATAAGTAAGGAGGTGCATGCCCTAGACAACTACACTGAATACACCCTTATTGGAGCCGCATATCTCATGCATTAGAATGCCTTCTTTCTAAAGGCCAATTTCACTTCCTGCCAATCAGACCTGAGAGTGAGAATACACGAAAGTCTAAGAACTGAGACTCAAGCAAATTTTGCAAACAACATTGAGGAAGGGGCCATAATACTGAGGATTGTTGGACCTTCAAGAATTAGCTAGAAAGCATGTTCAGATCAAGTTGGCATCCCTTAATTGAGACTACCCACGAAAGAGACCTTGAGTTGAATTTAGAGGATATGATGTGTCTTAGTCTCATGTCATGCTTAGCTTATAGTCATATGTTGAGTCAACTTCTTTCCTTTTCTATCCTTAATCCAAGTTTAACGTAACCTTAATTATTAGTAAAATATCTTTAATTGCTGATTCCATATTGCATATTGCCTTTACTCTTTTCTAGGATGCTCTTACCCAATGACAAATCTAGGAAAAGGGACAAAAAAGAAGGGCAATCTTGAAAACCTCACAAGGTTAGCTATACAAAAGGAGAGGGACAGAAATAAAATAAAAAAAGAGACTAGGAATTTTAAAAAGAGAAAGAATAACAATTTCTTTATAATAGGTTATGCGATTATAAAGAACAAGCCTAGGATAGGAGACCTCCTTTGGCAACATGCATTAATGACTTTGTTAAACCTGATAAGTTACCACTTGGAACTCCTTTGAGCCTTCGAAAAGCCTATTTCTTTCATAACTACATCTGACAGTAGCAGTGTGTCAGGAGTGACATCAAAATCGGCAATCAAACAAGAGACTTCAAACCAAACAACCCCATCTAGGGGGAAAAAAAGAAAATAAGGGGAAAAAAAGAAAAAAATTTAAAAAAGAAAGGAAGAATGACAAAAGAGAAAGAAGAGAATACTGAAAAAAAACCTTGAAAATAGGAAGAATAATGAAAGGAAGAAATTATCGATTCACACTAACTTCATCACCCATGCACACTTGGGGATTTCATAAGAGTTATTTGAGCATTCATCTCAGTTTCCTTCCTTTAGCAACCTAACCTGGGAGCCTACCTTAAAAAGTCATCCTGGAGGCATCCCTGCTTTAAGATTTATGTGCTTATTCTCGAACTGCGACTGGCCTAATTCGACAATGGATATATAGGTAACCTCTTTGTGACCCGACTAGCAACATTATTTTCTTGAAGAAACATCTCATTTGAGTTCTTCAGTCATAAAAAGAGAGAAAGAGAAAGAGATAAAAAAAGAGTGTCCGGTTTAAAAATATGAAAAGGCAAGCCAGGCAAAAGGAGAGCGGGAATAAAATCTTGGTTTTTGAGAACAAAGAAGCATTCTATTCCCTACTCCCATCAAACCAGAACTTGGACAAACCATTCATCTACTTTACCACTTCTTTTTAATCATCATAGCTTCTAATCTTACCTCAATTCCAAAACTCAGGACTCTTCATCTCAACCATGACTTCAAATAAAGAGTGGATACTCACTTTACATTCTCAGCATTTCTAAGTGGGCACCCACCCATTATGCAAGATAGTAGGCTTTCCTATATTTTCCTATACAATTAGGGCTTCCATCATGGTAAATGTTTTTCGATAATGAAATACCCATATTTTTTGTACTAAACTAGGGGCTACTCTAGGCAGTGCAAAATAAGCATCTTCGTTTGCCATATCCCTAAACATCTAAGGCTTTTTTATAACAAACAAAAATAGAGGGCTTCTTCGAAAAAGGAGCACTTTAATGAAAAATTAAAGGTTACTCCTTTTATAAAAGGAAAGATTCTCTATCATGAGTGACACATACCTCGTCACCTAGCCTAACCCAATAATCACTTAAATTTTTACCCTTCCTCCTATGGTACGTTGTGGCTTAAGATGCAAAATAAAATTATGCCTAATCCATCAGTTGCTTATACCTTAATTGGGACTTATCTAATGGACCCCAAACTTAGTACGAGACCTCCACCTGTATGCATATGAGGTTAAGTCATCACATGTATGTATAGCCAGCATACATGCATATTCCCAACTAAGCTAGGAAGTGCTTCTGCATCTATATGTTGGTCTTTAGCCTATTTACTAGCATAGGCTTTACCTTGATCACTTAGGAACTCTTGGATCGTAGAAGTGCGCATTAATGCATGACACCAATCCCACAAGAAAGGCTCACAATCCTATAACCCATGAATCTACAATTGTCATGAAAGCCATTTATACATTCACCCTTACATCAATCAGGATCAACAAAGTAGGGGTTCCATCCTTAAGGCTGACTTTACACAAGCATCATCACCCTTGGGTAATTCACCCACATACTTACACAAAAGGACACCAACCTCATATTTTTAGGTAACAAGGATCAGGACATCTCATCCTGTTCATCGTAGCATAAAAGAACATCTCAACATCTCGGACATTTCAATATTCAACAAGCTCCCATAAGAGGGTGAAAAGTAAAACTCGGATATTTGACACCTTAACATCTCACCAATGACAAGTTAAGGATTTTGCTATAGGTCTTCAACCTTCCATACTACTAAGTTCATAGAGATCTGGTCACAAGTTGTCAGGCTCAAATGCTACCAAGTTCATAAGTATCTGGCTATAGGTTTTTCGGGTTAAATGCCACTAAGTTCATAGAGATTTGGTTATAAGTAATCTGACTTTCATGCCACCAAGGTCACAAGGATTTAGCTGCAGGTCCTCTCGCTCGTAGGCCACCAAGTTCATAGGGACCTGGCCATAGGTCTTCATGGATATATGCCGACAATTCACAGGGATATGGCTATAGGTATTTAGGCTCAAAGGCCACCAAGATTTGGCTATATTCTTCAGGATCTTACGCCACAAAGTTCACATAGATGTAGCTGTAGGTCTTCAGGCTCAGAGGCCACCAAGTTCACAGGGATTTGGCTGCATATCTGTAGGCTCTCATGCTACCAACTTCACATGGATATGGCCACAGGTCTTTAGGATCTCACACTATGAAGTTCATAGAGACCTAGCTACAAGTCTTCATGCTCAAATGTAGCCAAGTTCATAGGAATCTGTTACAGGTTTTCAGGCTCAAACACCACTAATTTTAGAGGAATATAGCTATGAATCTTTTGGCTCTCTTGCCATCAAGGTCACAAGGATCTAGAAACAAGCCTTTTTGCTTACACGTCACCAAATTCACAGGGATCTGGCTACCCGTCTTTAGGTTTAGATGCCACCAAGTTCACAGAGATCTGGCTGCAAGTCTTTAGCCTATTATGCCACCAAGATTTAGCTATGCACCTTCAAGCTCAAATGCCTCCAAGTTCATAGAGATCTAGCTACACGTCTTTAGGTTCACATGCCGAAAAGTTCATAAGGATCTAGCTACACTTCCACAAGCTTCCACACCAGCATGATTTGGCCACCCTATCAATTAAAGCTTACTACTTTTTATGCTTCATATTTTATTTTATTTAATCTGTCTAATTGAGTAAACAGGCTCAGAATCCCGATAATATCCGGACCAGATATTAGGCTCAATTTTGATTGAGAAACCTGGATCAAGCCTGTCGTCCAGTCTCCTGGGTTGGGCTAACCTTACTGCTAGGATCCAGTCGGGGAGGACAAGGTGAGGCTTAGTCTAGGATCTAGCCAGATCCTTAACGGCTTGGACATTTTAACATTTAGTAAGCTCCCATCAGAGGGGGCAAAAAGTCAAACATAAAGATTTGACATTTCAACATCTCATTAATGACAAGTTAGTTATCTAGCTATAGGTCCTTAAGCTCACATGCCAATAAGTTCACAGAGATCTGGCTATAGGTCGTTAGGCTCAAACACCACCAAGTTCACAGTGATCTAGCTACAGGTTTTTATGCTTAAACACCACTAATTTCGTAGGGATCTGGCTATAGGTCTTCAGGCTTTAACGCCACCAACATCATAAGAATGTAGTTGCTGGTCTTCTGGCTCATATGCCACCAAGTTTATAGGGATTTGGCTGTAGGTTTTTAGTTTTACACGCCAACAAGTTTATAACAATTTGGCTAATGCTAGTCACGTTCTTACGCCACCACGATCTAGCTACAAGTCTTTAACTCTCTTACCCTATAAAGTTCATAGGGAACTAGTTGCAGGCCCTCAGGCTCATACGCCACCATGTTCATAGAGATCTAGCTATAGGTCTTTAGGCTCTTATGCCACCAAGTTCATTGGGATCTGGATATAGGTCTTCAAACTTACACTCCGCCAAGTTGACACAAATCTAGCTACAAGCATTCAAACTCTTACTGCCACCTAGTTCATAGAGATCTGGTTATAGGTCTTCAGGCTCAAATGCCATCAAATTCATAAGGATCTGGCTATAGGTTTTTAGGCTCAAATGCCACTAAGTTCACAAGGATTTAGCTCAATATGTTTAGGTTCTCATGCCACCAAGGTCACAAGGATTTGGCTATTGATCTTCTAACTCAGATGCCATTAAGTTTACAATGACCTAGCTATAGGTATTTAGGCTCACATTTCACCAAATCTAGAATCGCTATACCGGTAAAAGGTCAACATTCAGAACCATTAGATCGACCAAGGGTCTACTAGACCTATGGATAGTCAATAATTTAGAACTACTACATTGGTGAAAGGTTGATAATTTAGAACTCTTAGACCATTGAACGTTCCATTAGATCGGGAAGGGTCCATTCAGCCGACAAAAAGTCAGCAATTCAAAACCGTTACATCATCAAAAGGTCCACTAAATTAGACAAATGTTAACAATTTAGACTGCTAGATCGGTAAAAGGTTAACAATTCAAAATCGCTAGACTGACGAAAGGTCAATTTTGAGCTACTACACTAGCAAAGGTCAAAATAGAGCACTAAATACGTAAGCACAAATGTTTTTTTACTTTGACCTTCACCTTACTGAGCTTCGGTCAAACTGGGGGCTAATTGTAGACGCCTACAAAAGGCACGTTTTTATAAAATAGCCAATGATGATAAATTAATCTCTAAGAATTCAGAAGCACCAGATGTTGAAATGAAGAGACTAAAGTGCCATCATCCCTTAATTCGCACATCCAAACCAAAAGAAGCCCACCAAAGGCTAAAAAAACCCCAAAAGCCCACATAGGCCTCAATTGATGGTGTTCAGCATCTAGTTGAGATTTATTCTGCATGTTCACCCCACTCTAAGGTTTATAGAATTATTAAGTTTGGATACTAATTTTACTCATTGAGCAAGTTTTCTAATGACATATTATAGACAAAATTTATAAGCAACCGAAAAGATATAAATCGATTACTAAGGCGTTAGTTGAAAATAACACCTATTCACCATTTTACTTATATATTCTTCTAAACTTATCCAAAAATTATGAAATTAGTGTTATTAGAAAGTAGACTCAATAAACTTTTAGAGAAAAACAGAATAACTAAAAATAAAGGTCAGATAAGAAAGTTATAGCCGAAACAAGTTGTGCTTTCTACAGCCCAACCTAGTTCATACTGTGGAAACAGAAAAAACCCAGCTGGGTTCTGGCTTGAATCGACCAGGAATCAGGCTCGGTACCTGGTAGTAGGACCTTATTTGGGTTCTCAATGTCATTCTCTGCTTCTAAAATGGGTCTCAGCTATTATAGTTTTATCTAGATTGGTTTGTCATTTTGGTTAAGCCTGCTAAGAGTTGGATTTGGTTTCCTTTCTTTAAACTAACTCATACTGTCCCTATAAGCGTAATAAAAGAAGGGATACCTGTAGGCATTGAACACACACAAAATTCAGGAAAACACTTAGAAAAATACATTGAAAATTGGGGAGGACACAACCAGAATCTCAGAAACTCTAGGAGAACACTGAGATGTTCAAAGAACCTAGCCAAACCCTATCTTTCCTCAAAATCCTCCAAGGAATAAGCCAAGACTTGATATTCTCGATCCTAGGGGTTCTCTAAGTCGCTCAAATAGGTAACATGAGGGCTCTAAACTTTCAAACCTACCTTTCTCCTCTTTTCCTTCTTATTTTTTTAAGTTAGTTTTATTTAATAGCAAAGATGTATTCTTTAATTAGTTCATACTAACATTGTACTTTTAATTCATCATCTGATTTGCTTATAATAATATGTTTCATGCCTATTGTTTTTAAGTGCAATTAGATTTTAATTTCCTAATTTGATCAATAGAGGCCATCAGTGAGACAGGCGATATCAGATACATTTGATCCCCTTATCGTACCTTCACCCCTTAATCTAGATCCTCGGTTTGAGCCTATGGATCAAGATCATACCGACTTTAGTGATTACATAAGGCCTTTGAAAAACCTTTTTAAAGCAAACCTTTTGTTCCTTTCGATTTATGGTTCATTTTAGAAAATATACATGGCTTGTTAGTTTTCTTACAAACTCATTGGCAACTCTATTAATTAGACCTTATTGCCTTTTTATTCTTCTTCTTTTATTTTTGTTTAATCTTTTCGAATTAGGTAAATAGGTTTAGGATCTCAACAGTAATACTATCAGCGCCAGAGATTGTGTTTGGTTTTGACCCAGCAACCTGGTCAGGTTCCTAGATCACAGTTGTCACCCAGTCACCTCAGCTAAGCATGCCTTACTGCTAAGGTCCAAGTTGGAGTACTGGATGTGGCCTGGTCTAGGAAGCTAGCTGGGTTCCTGAATCTAGGCTGAGATCTAGGTTTTTGGGCTGAGCCAATAGGTTTCCTATAATCTGGTCTCTTTGGCCCCCAAAAAAAAAAAAAATTCAAATCCACTTCACACATCTAGCAAGTAGGTTCAACCTTTTGTAAGGGACAACACCTACGAGTTCCAAGTGACGGTCCCTAAAAATTGGTCATACTCTTTGATCTTATGCTGTAGGTCATGGGTTCGTGCCCTAATACTTGCAAATGGCTCTTAAGTCAGGGTTTTTGCCTTTCTTAAAATTTATTTAAAGTATTTTTGGGATTTCTTAAGAATGAAATAAGAAAATACATTTTTTTACAAATAAAGAGTATTTTGTGTACGGAATAGAACATAAGAACCCAAGTACAAATTTATTTCACACTCAATGAATTAAGTAATTATCATCACTAGGTAACAATGCACATAACATGTAAACATGCAATCAGTCTAAATCCTATGGACACAAATTTGGCTTCTACAAAAACTGCCTTTTGGTTAAGGTTGTTAGGGCAACGGGTAAATGTAATGTCAACCAAGGATGGATGCGAATCATAAAGAATTTTAGGGCCACCTACATCATCATAGGGCCTGTTATCTCACCTAGGAAAAGGTAAACTATTTAACGCATAGGATCTATGGTCCCATCTTAGAAAAAAAAGGGTTAAGCCCCCAAGATATGTGGTCCTGTTTGAGAAAAGGGTCAACTGTTTAGGGTCTAATAACTCACCCCAGGATTTAGGGTTCTGTTTGAGATAGGTTAACTGTTTAGGGTCTAGCACCTCACCCTAGGATCTGTGGTTCCATTTGAGAAAAACAGCAGTTGGTTAGGAGGTAACACCTTGTTGCAGGATATATTGTATGAGAAGAACAGATCCGTTGTTCAGGGTTTACAACCTTACCCTAGGATCTATGATCTCGTTTAAGGAAAAGATAAACTATTTATGGTTCAAGAAGGGTCTTATTTGAGGAAAAAGTCTACGTGCATAAGTAAAGAGAAGGTACGTACATAGTATAAATAGAAGCTTATCCACAGGGGAGAAAATGATTTTTGAAGTCCCACACCCTGAAAACATTTAGAGACCACTCTTATACATCATTTTGGGGCTTGACAATCCCACACTAGTAAAACATTTTAAGGCTTGACGGTCCCATAGATGTAAAACATTATATGAAAACAACTGTGTATAGAAGGGGTCCTGTTTGAGAAAAGGGTCAACTGTTTAGGGTCTAATAACTCACCCCAGGATTTAGGGTTCTGTTTGAGATAGGTTAACTGTTTGGGGTCTAGCACATCACCGTAGGATCTGTGGTTCCATTTGAGAAAAACAACAGTTGGTTAGGAGGTAACACCTTGTTGTAGGATATATTGTATGAGAAGAAAAGATCCGTTGTTCAGGGTTTACAACCTTACCCTAGGATCTATGATCTCGTTTGAGGGAAAGATAAACTATTTATGGTTCAAGAAGGGTCTTATTTGAGGAAAAAGTCTACGTGCATAAGTGAAGAGAAGGTACGTACATAGTATAAATAGAAGCTTATCGACAGGGGAGAAAATGATTTTGAAGGTCCCACACCCTGAAAACATTTGGAGACCACTCTTATACATCATTTTGGGCCTTGACAATCCCACATTAGTAAAACATTTTAAGGCTTGACGGTCCCGTAAATGTAAAACATTATATGAAAACAACTGCATATAGAAGGCGTTTAGGCTGTAGTGTACGTGACAATGTGGATAATGTTGTAATAGTATAGTCACATACGAAGGGAGGTATCCTTGAGATCCTATGGCTCATGATGACAAGGCCTTAAATGAGTGTTTACTTGTACATTCTGAGCATTTCATCTACACTTGAAGGGTTTCACCTGCAAGACTGACCACATGTGGCTAGAGTTAAATAGAAGTCTAGCTAGGGTCTCATATATAAGATTAGCCACCTGTGGAAGGAACAAAAGCATGTCTATCTAAGGTCATTCCTACATAAGCAACCACCTATAAGTAGGATAAATGGGAAGGTCTACCAACCTCTTGTGGTTAGGACGAAAGGTAAGGTCCACTAAAGTGTGTATAAGACCAAACTCCTATGGATAGGGCAAAATGGAAGGTCCACCTGACCTCTTAAGTATAGGACCCACCTCATACGGCTAGGACAAAAGGGAAGGTTCACCTTAGATCTCTCCAATGAGACCAACGTCCACAGCTAGGGCATAAAGGAACTCTATTTAGGCTCTCTCCTACAAACTCTCTTATGGCTATGATAAAGGTGATAGTCCATGTAGGATCTCATCTACAAGACCAACCTCATACGGCTAAGACAAAAGGGATAAAGTCCATATAAGGTCTTATTTACTAGACCAGTCTCCTATTGCTAGGACAAAGGGAATAAAGTCCACCTATGGTCTCATCTATAAGACCAATCTCTTAAAGCTAATACAAAGAAAGAGTCCACCTTGATCCTCATCTATCAGCCCAATCTCCAATGGCTAGGACAATAGGGAAGGTCTACCTAGGGTCTCACTTATAAGATTAACCTCATATGATTAGGATGAAGGAGATAAAGTCCACTCAGGGTCTCATCTATAAGAACAATCTTCTATTACTAAGACATGAAGAGCAAATCTTCTTAGGGTTTTGTCTATAAGACCAACCCCCTACCCCTAGGATAAAAGGGAATATCAACCTCCGGTCCCATCTTTAAGACCAACCTTTTACACGTAAGAAGAAGGGAAAGACCACTTAGAATATCATCTAGTAGATCAACATCCTACAATTAGAACAAATACTCCTACAACCTACAGCTAGGAAGAAGGATTATAACTCAAAAATCCGAACTTCCTCTTAAATTAAACATGACCAAGATCCAGTTAAATGAATATAAGAACGTAAAAAATTTGGATCCGAAACTATAAAAGGAAAACAAAAGGGAAGGAAAAATAAAACTAAAACTAAACTACTACTACCTTTTCTTGCTCAACCTTGCTACTGATCTTGTGGACCCCAAATTTGAGTCCCTATGCCTTGATTGCTTCAATTAATCTTTAAAGAAGGACTTGTAACTGTTCTTATAATATCTTGCCTTTAATGCCTGATTTGGATGACAAAATGGATGGTGAAGGTGAGTTGATGAGGTTAGATAAGAGGAGTAAAGGATGAGAGAGAAAGAACAACATGGGCATGGCTTCAGTTGTGCATGCCAGAAGAAGAAGAATAAGAAGAAGAAGAAGAAGAAGAAGAAGAAGAAGAAGATAAGCAAATAAAGAGAGGGTATAGGTCTTGGGTTATTGGGCAAACAGATGGGAGAGAAAGGAGAAGAAGGGGCGCTTCAGGCTTATATGTATAGCGTGTGAAGGGGGAATCAAGTGAGGAGAAGGAAAGCAAAAAGTTTGGGCTGCTAGAAAATGAAGGTTTAATAGGCCCAACATAAGGGATGAAAAGGAATGGGGAAGGCTGGGAACAACTGGGCCTCACAGTGAGTGGACTAGGGCATTTAGAAAGAATAGGTCCGTATGCTAGGTGTGGAAATAAGGTAAGCAATGCTGGGGGGGATCCTGGGTCACGCGTGTGGCACATGATGTGGGTGAGAGAGGCAAGGACTAGGCTGCTGGAGCATTAGGCCGAAGGAGTTTTGGGCTGATGAGCCGACTGGACTAGTTCTTTTTTTTTTTCCCCCCTCTTCTTTGTTTCTTCTCCAACCTGACCCAAGACTTGGTCTTAATAGAGACAATTGTTTATTTTTTTCCAAGTTTTCCCAATTCCTACAAAATAAACGAAATTATTATGAGAAACTTAATTCAATAATTATTACAAACAAAATAAGACATAAAACGGCATAAAAATGTAAGAATTTTAGGTTGAACAAAAACACCGCACCTAGGTTTTGCTCCTCCTCAAGTAAAATGAAACTAAAAATCCTAGAAAAAGAAAATAAAATTCCAACTTTCTTTTGTAGAAATCATGGTTCCAGTTAGTATATACAACAAGTCCTTTAAACCCCTAGATTACCCTTAGTAGATGAGTAAGGTCTCGTAAGGGTTTGTAAAAGATATACCCACAAAATCGATAAAAGAGAATAAAAAATCAAAATCTTTTTGGATTTCTCAAGTATATATACAATGCTAGGGAAAAATATGCACATGTTCTAATAAAGCGCATCACTTAAGTAACCTAAGCGTTAAATCATATATAAACGCAATGTTCACATCAAGAAATTTTTGATCCGCACTGATAAGATCTATACACAATCTTTCACCTCAATTAAGAAATATTTGCAAGCTTGACTAGTAGAGCCTTACAAAGATTCACTTGTGTTTGAAAAATTACAAGGTTCTTAATTCAACTTTTAATCATGCAACCTACCATAGGCTTGCTAAGATTCTCAATTCTCCACCACTTAGATGCAGAATGCAACACAATAATTAGGACAACTTTAAAAGGGCTGCAATGGGGTTAAGGGTTAAAAGTAAGAGAGGGAAAATCGATTTAATAAATGAGGAGCTAAAAGCCAAGTAGCTAATAAGGAACCAAATTCTTCACCAGTTGTACCACACACATACTCAAAACGTGTGATAATTTAACCACACAGCCTTCAAAACAACCATTGGAAATGAGTATTTGCATAATGCATTCATGCCAAACACTCTAGCTTATTCACAACAATTTTTTTCTCATTTTTTCATGAGATTTTTCAACTTTTTTTCAAAATTTTCCTTGGGAACCTTTTTTTAATTAACTTTTTTCAATTTTTTCACCTTTTTGAAAATTTTCTTTAAAAAAAATGAATGAATGAATGGCATGTAAGAAAATAACACAGCTCAATTCCCAAATGATTACAACAATACATTCTCGTACCATACTAAAAGATCAAAAATCAACTACTTAGTATATCATCACCAAAAAGCTACCAAAATACGTTGAAGTGTTGCTCTACTAGTCTTGGCTTAGGTAAAAGGAAAAAGTGTTTAGGCCAAGGCTAAAACTAAGGTTCACAACAAATAAAAACAGCCGAAGCTCAAAGGGTTAGCAAAGGGTAACACATGAAAATCAGGATAACAATTTGACCATGTGGCACACAAAATGAATGAATAATACCTCTATCATATTACCATAATGCACATGCTAGATGTGATGTCAAAAAGAATAATAGCAGGTTTTAAAGATGTAATCATGGAAGAGACATACATGAAAGAAAAAATGAGACTAAAAATGATGGAATAGCCTTTCAGGCACAAAATCTCTTTGGTTCATCCACCAGAGTCAATAAAGCTTGCATTAAGATAATTGGGGTTTAAGATTGGACACAAATATCACACTTTAGACTATGTTCTATTATGTGCACCATACTTATATGCAACCTAACAGCTAAGGTACAAGAGGACATAGTCAATTAGAATAGCACACATATTTTTGAAAACAGAACAATTTTTTTTGATGTTCTTTCAAAATTTTGCAATTTTTTCCAAAAATTTTCAATTTTTGAAAATAGCATAGTTTTCCCACCCCCACACCTAGACCACATAATGTCCACATTGGGAGTGAAAATTAGCACAAAAATAACTTAAAAGAAAAATAAATATACGAAAAGAAAAATAAGAGTTAAGACTAAAGAAAAAGACAAGACTCTGAAAATTAAAAAAAATAATAATAAAAGTAAAATAAAGCAACACATATATATAAAACAAAACAAAATAAAAAGAGAAGCTAGATATGAGAGATTATACTAGGTTAGGTGCCAAAGTGCACCTAAGCTATGTCCTTCTAAAATTTGCTCAAATAGAGGCCTATGGAGCATCAGCCACTCTATACCAAGGTGAAAATTTCTACTAGAATCAAACCTATTACCGCATGAAGTAGCTCATCAAATAGGCAAGAACAACTCTCGATCAAATTAAGATAATGGAAATTAAAGAGTTGGTGTCAGAAAGATCACATCTATAATGTCAATGCAACATAGTTGAGGGCCGGTTTCTACTTCTAGGAAGACATGATGCTCAACTTTAGTTATGACACTTATATCGATCTCACTACCATTCTTAAGTTCTTCACCCACCTCAAATTCACAAAAGTAATTAAAAAGGGCAGGTTGGTTAGCAAAACTTGGACATCGTTAGTGACGTCCTTATGTGAGCTAGGGTAAGGTGCAAGGTCAGGGGATAAAGACTTGGGGAGGTCATTCTCTTGCTTTGGGTTAAGCAAAGGCATATGGTCATACAATTCAGACCTAGTAGACAAGAGGCTTCAGAATAATCATAAAGACTAACTTCAGGTTTAGAAGATCCTAAACCAAAGTCAGACTCTTGCAAATTATAATCTTCCCAACTTTAATTAACACAGTGAGAATATTTAACAGTTCTCTCCTTCATTGTCTCTACTATTTTATCAGTCATATCTTTCATCGTCTTTTCAACTCTTGCACATTGAACTTCAAAATAATCACAATAAGGACAATGACAAGCATCATGATCAGAAGACACACAATAAGCACACAATATAGGAGCCTATGAAATGGAGATGGGTGGTTATACGAATCTATAAAGTGATCTTGATAGTGAAGATGAACATAAAAGGTAGACTCGCTATGAGTCGAGTATCCAAAGGTCCCTCTGGATTTCAAATACATACATGTCCCAAGCTAATTTTTCAAAGAAATCCCAAACTTTCTTAAGTTTTAGACAACAATCATAGTAAACCTCCAGGATACATGGACTCAACATGACATCAAATTTCAACATTCAAATTCACAATGATGTCCTCACAGGTTTCCCATTTTCAAAATTTTCATTCAATTGAGCATGATAATCATAAAGTCTTGATAAATAGCTCCAAAAAGATTCATGCTTAAATTGAGGATATTAAAAACTGGCGTTCTTGAAACTCTTTTTTTAATTTTAAGAATTTTCTAATTTTTTAGGATTTTAATTTTTTTTTCAATTTTCAAAGGAAAAAAATCAATGAATCTAAGACAACTAATCACAAACTAATGGCCAAAACAAAAATGAGACACTCAAATAATTAAGTTAACAAAACAAAATAAACTAACAAAAATAAAACCATATTACCAAAAGAAGAGAAAGACCATAAAGACTTAAACAATAAGAAGTGACCGAACACCAAAAACAGAAAATAAGCACAAACACAAAACATGAACATCTTTTTCTTTTTTTTAAATTTTTTTCACAAGAAAACAGAAAATAAATAAAAACCTAAAAAGAAAACCTAAAAACAAAATCCAACAAAAAGCCAAGACTCCAAATTTTCAGAATAATTGACACAAACAATTCAAGGCAACCAAGGGAAACATGGATATATTTTTTTCAATTTTTTTCTGATCTAAAGTAGTGCCAAAAATTTAAAATAGAAAACTATTTCTAGAAATTACAGAGAATTTTAGAAATTCTTAAAAATTCTAGACAAATTTATCTAGACTCTAAAAATCTCTAAGAATCCACTAAAAATTTGAGAATGGCAAAGTCAGCACTATATTGGCATATAAAATTCAAAATAGAAAATTGAAAATTAGAGAAACCTGCGTTGATTTTTTTCCTCTTGAGTTTTAGTTGAACACGAATTCAGCACACCTGCACTATTTAGTTCCATTTTTTATGGGACAGAAGATCTTTTTGAAATTTTAAAACTAATAAAAATAAAAATTAAACAAAAGTAGATCAAAATATAAACTCTAACACAAAAACAAGAACACAACAACTAAACTAAAAACAATCAAAACTAAATAAACACTCACTAAAAATCAAAACCAAAGAGCACACTACTAATATTCAATCGACCAACTCAAGACTCGACTCAGTAAAACTTGCAATACAATTTCACAAACTTTATCCTGCTAATAGCATAAAAACTTGTTGTGATTTTTAATAAAGATTAGTCTTAACTGCAAGCGCACGCTTTTGTCATAGCACTAGAGGACCGGTCCACATGGATGGGGTATAGATTTAGGTAACTAAAGTTCAATGTTAATAGCACAAACAAAATTATCTAGCAAACAAAAATTGGCATTCGAATCCTATAAAGAACATAAAGGTCAACACCTATTCAAAAACTAAACAAACCAATGAAAATAGCAAAAGTAACAATAATGTGATTGGATTCATGTCTGAAATAGCAGTAGTCAGCATTCGACATCACTAAAACCTAAATGAAGACCGAATTCTAAACTGAAATCAATGGCTAACTCAGGCTAAAAAGCATCAAAATTCAATAGTTAATACCATCAAATCAAAACAAGAGAAGAAAAACGAATTCAAAATGAACTAAACACTTGCAATTTCAACTTAAAAATCCAAACTTCCTCTCGAATTAAACATGATTGAAATCTAATTAAATGAATCTGACAACATAAAAATTGGATCGGAAACTACAAAACGAAAACAAAACGAAAGGAAAAATAAAACTAAAACTAGACTAATACTGCTTCCTCTTACTCGACCTTGCTACTGATTTTGTGGCTCCCAAATTCGAGTTCCCATGCCTTGATTGCTTCAATTAATCTCCAATGAAGGGCTTACAACCATTCCTGTAATATCTTGCCTTCAATACTTAATTTGGATGACAAAACAGATGCTGAAGGTGAATCGACGATGTTAAATCAAAGGAGTAAAGGATGAGAGAAAAGGAACAACCTAGCCATGGCTTTGATAATGAATGCCAGAAGAAGAAGAGGAAGAAGAAGAAGAAGATGGCTACCACTGGGTTTTAGCCTTGGCCAAACAAGTGGAATGCTTTGCATGTTTGGTAGATCTAGAGTCTTGGGTCAAAAGACTCATTAAACTAAGTGTAAGTTTTGAAAATGGCTCTTAACACAAATAAAAGTACATAAAGGGTATATAACACATCTCATATTCAAGCACTAAGTGCATGAAGGTTTGGTAAGGCTAAAAATGGCATACAGAAAAAGTTGGTGGTCCTAGCTCCTATGCAGGCTTGACATAATAAATCTCTTTATCTCTAAAGCAGGGTGCTTTAGAGAGCCATATGGTGGTACTCCTTGAGGGAACGACCACAATCAGATTGGATTGGGTAGAAGATATCAGGGACTCATACAAAAGTTAAGGTACAAGGCATTCATTGGAGCGTGCCATAATAGGGGGAGCATAAACACCTTATTCATTGCTGCTAGGCTTTAACATATATGCATTATGCTTAATGATTTTGAGCCAAAAATAGAAGATTTAATCACATTTATTTCTTTTAAGTGTTACCCATTTACTTGCAAATCCCTAGCGGAGTCTCCAATGAAAGCGCATTATTGATGGATAGTCACTGGACAATAAGGACTCCCTGAAGCTCAATCAACTTTCTATAATGGCTTTCTTTAAAAATGCATCCAGAGCTCCAAATGTTGCAGTTATGTGAGGTTATGGGGTGAAGTGACTTTAAGCTTAATTTGGAGCACTTAACAATTCTAAAGAAAATGTACAAACCTATTTTTTCACAAAAAAAGGTCATTTCTTTCATCAACTAAATCCATAAAAACCAAAAGGGACATTAAAAGGACTATAGTATTGGTTTTTAAGGAGGAGAAGGGCTTTTCTAAAAGGTTATAATGTCGGTCACCTCGAATGGTGATTAAAGAAATGACGCAATGGTTGTGAATCATGGTATTAGATTCAGGGGCGAAGGTATGACCCAATGAACGACTTCAACCATCATTAAACCACCCACTTCATAGCGGCCTTTACTAGAAACAAATGAGTTAAGATCTTAAATTTCCTAATTCTATGAAAATTAAATGACACTCATGAATTTTAATCTTATTCATCAAAGGAAAGAAAGTATTTTTGGTGGCCACTAACTCAGCAAGTCATTTTATAGTGAAATTGAAAGTAGTAGAAAGCAACAAATATAGTTTTCACTTAATAATGAACATAGTCTTACTGATGCACTAAATGATATAAATAATTAATCAAAGAATCAAGGCGTGCTAAAAGAAAATGATTACAAGGGGAAAATAAATGGAAATACGATAATAAATGTATTATTATCTTCAATTCATGGCCCTTAGGATCTACTCAATCCGAGTAGCTTGGAAGAGCTATAAGGCCAACTTATTTGGCCATAACTTTCTTCTCTGATGTCCAATTGATGCGATTCCTTTTGCTGGACCATTTATTTAATTTTTATCTAATTAATATTGGATAGTTTTGCAAAGAGGTATGACCCAAGATTGAAGAAGAGTCGACATCTGCACACATCTAATTTTCTGGCTCATAACTTTTGCATTGCTTATCGGAATTGAGCTTATAATATATTGTTGGAAAGCTCTCTTGATGAGGAATGATTTTTAGATTCATGTATGCTTTGACCCTATTATGGCCATGATTTTACACCCAAGATTAAAGTACTCTAGGTATGATTTTAGACCTAGAGTCAACCGCTTGGGTTCAAAGTTCAAACCTTGCCACTATGCCTAAACAGATGGTATAATCATATGCCAGCTTGCATATCGAGCAAAGTCGATGTTTTGATGTCAAATGTTGAATGTATTATGCTAATGTCAACTATTGCGACGCAATGAGCCACCTTCTACTCCTGCTTCTGTTATCCGATGCTTTAGGTCATGAGTTCAAGGCGATATGCATGCAAATAGCTCCAAAGTTTAGGTTTTACATTTTTTTAATTTATATGAAGTATTATTAGGATTTTCCAATAATTTAATGATAAGATTTTTTTTTTCAGTCAAAGGAAACATGTTTTTTGTATAGACAAAGACTAAGAAATTCAAGTATGATGCTTCTTTACTCTTAGTGGGTTAAGCAATTGCCAACACCAGACAATAATGTACATAAGATGCAAATATGCAGTTCGCCTAAATCCCTACAGCATAAATTTGTTGTCTATAGCCCATAATCTTTTTATCTGGGGTCTCAATCACCTGAAAGGCACACAACTCCCCAAAGCAAAATCAAAAATATTTTTGAATTTTTTTTCAAAGTTTTCAAAAATTCTATAGAATGAGCACTTGTTGCCCCCCAGTAGGTGAAGTATGTTCCCATTCTGCGAACCAAAGGACCTCAAAAACTTTAATACAAAAACAAATATGGAGAAAATCGAATAAAATAAGCATAATACCCAAAGAAGGGGAAGCATGATTCCCTTGAAACGACATTTTAGACTCTACTCTCAAATATCATGAAAGGAAAGTTACACACTATTTACAAATGCAATGTAGCATCTATCTGATGTGAACATTTTATGCATGATGCCCATGTATAAGGTGCCACAAGTAATCTCACAAACCAAATATTCTATCATCATAAAATTTTCACTTTTCATAAATGTTTTAGCGTTGCCATATCATGAACAACCAAATTTGACGTCAAATTACAACCCCTCATACATTAGATGAATATGCTAAGAGTAGCTCTCTATGGTGTATTAATATGAATTACCCTCTTATGAAATGAAATATTGTATGAAGAGAGGGTGGGAAGTTGAACACAACTCAATACTCATTAAGGCCTGTTGGGACTTGGTAGCTTTTAACTCGATGGAGCATCAAGAAGCTCTTGCTTATTGTATATGTCCGAAGTAGAGTGTCTGGATCATATCATATTAGTCACCTATGCCTCTACTTGCCTCCTCATATTTACATGTTGTCATGTTATAAGTTTCATTCTTTTTTCTATAATTTTAAGAAGAAATCACTCCTCTTACTAATAAAGCCAACAATATCTGTAATCCCAACATCTATATTACTAGACCTAGCATCCATCCAAACCTATTCTTTCTCCCATGGGTTGTTTTTTATCACAAAGCTCGAGCACATAAAATTTTAGGGACGTTAAACATTGGTAAAGATCTTCCTGTACACAGGATTGTGGAGGTTACGGTAGTTCTTCCCCATCATCATCTATTGAGTCCCTTTCTTCTTATAGCTTTTATCTTCACAATTAGCGCTCCCCACATCATAGGATAAGTTTTATTTTTGGGTGAGTAGGCAAGGTTAGGGAGCATCCAGACTGCTCAAATGGAGTGTAGATGATGGAGTGCTTTCGACTACTTAAGACCAGATGACGTGCTTTGATTCATACTCATGGGCCTCCATACATGGAGTGAGGGTGATTCTTCAAACCTACTAAATTGCCCTCCTAAATTAGATCTCCTAAGGTTGTGTGCACCACCCCATCTGTCTCCTTACTGTAGCTTGCATCATCTCTAGGATTTTTGTTATTAGACATTTTAGGGTCTATCCTTTAGGTACTCATCGAAGTGGCCCTCCGTTGTGATAGGTCCTTCAACACCGTATCCAAGTCCTTGCAGTCTTTAGTGTTATGATGATGTTTCGAGTGCAATTCGTATCATTTGTTATTATATCTATACCTGGCCTTCAACTTGATAGGTCTAGATTATTTTGGTAGTATCCACCTTTTTGTTTCCATAAAGATATCTCTCTTAGGGACATTAAATATATCATCGACCCAGTTGCTTGAACTCGCCTTTATTTGTATTTTGACTTCTCTTATCCTTGGTCACCTTTATTTGGATTATCCTATTTAGCATACAGTTCTCTGTTCATTAATTCTATGCGGATATACCTCTCTATAGTTTTATGCTTCTGAGAGGTTGGTCAGGCTTTCTTATTTAAGTGCAACCTGATCTCTCACCTTGTTTGTGAAGGCTACTAATGCCAATGCAACAATAATAAACAATAATTATACACATAATAGAGCATAAAATTTGATCAGGCTTATTAATAAGAGTCAAGAATAATGGGGGATCTAGAAGTAGCATAAAGAATTAGGATCTACGCAAGTACTTGAAAAACCCAGGGCAGTCAAGTATTATAGAATTATTGTAATATGAAAATCAAACAATTAGCAAAGTAAATCGAGACCTGTTGAACCTCCCACAATAGTGAAACTGAACTTGATAGTGATGGCATGATAGTGACAAGCAGGAGATCTTTGCTTGGTGGTGGGCATCAAATGGCCAGACCAAAACGTCTTAGCATCAACATTAGCAGCGACATAATAAAAAGAATGGCTTAACTAACACGAACCAACCTTTCATAGAATTGGAGTAGCCAATCATAGATCAAATTAAGTGTTTTCTTTCAACTGCTAATGGGATTTTTGAAGAAATAAAAAGGATAGTGGAGGCATGAAGTCAAATTGGATGATCTTGATAGCTCGGGGATGAATTTTAGGATATGAGATTTTAGAAATTAGGAAAAATTTCAAATTAGGGTTTGCAAATTTGTGAATTTAGGATTCAGACAAGTAGAGAAGGGCATCAATGGTGTAATGGTGGTCAACTCATGGTGGGTGGGCGGTGGGTAGTGGTCTATCAACCAAGAAAGTGATAGAGGGCAGTGGTTCTCTTAAGGCTGATTTAGAAGGAGTTATTAGAAATGTATAAGGGAAAAAACAAGAATCACAAGTCACAAGATTGATTAGCTCTGGTACCAAATTTAGTGCAGGACATTATGAGA
This sequence comes from Carnegiea gigantea, assembly GCA_029747015.1. NCBI lineage: Eukaryota > Viridiplantae > Streptophyta > Magnoliopsida > Caryophyllales > Cactaceae > Carnegiea > Carnegiea gigantea. The sequence continues at coordinate 69,416 of JAKOGI010000536.1, read as the reverse complement.
ATAATTACTATAAGGGGGCGTGATTGATGTAGAATGCTCTGGGAGCAATTCTTAAAGGGAAATTTCTCACATAGAGAGAAATATTAGGCTCACACAAATATCAAATCCAACTCATTATATAATTTTCTCCATATACATAAGAGGGTTTATATAGCTTAGCATCTTATTAAATAGGAAAATTAAAAGACATTAAATAACTACAATAATGACAAAATACTAATGATAAGTGCTTAATGTATATATCATTTTAGGGCTATTTTGCCATATTGTTTAGGAGAATTATGTGTTTTGAGTCATAATTTATACTCTCATTCTAGATTTATGCTTGGGTATGGTTGTTTGATGTGATTTTCAGGATTTTAGACCTTTTTACCCAACATTTGACCCTTATTGGATGTATTTCAACCTCCCCCGTGGACACCCATGTGCTGCTACGTCCGTAGAGCAACAGAAGAGTAGAAAATCGGTTCAAGCTAAGACCACGGTCGGACCATGGTGCCTGCCACGGACCATGGTAAGAGGTGAAGCTGTTGCCTCTTCATTTTCCTTCAACTGTGAGGCTGAAAACATCCTAGTTTTTCCATAAAAGGGCATCGTGTAGTAGAGAGAAGCAAGCAAGAATAGCCTAATTTATCTTCTTTGTCAAATTTTTGTTCTTTTTAGTTTAGATTCTTAGTTTGGTTATTATTTTAGTGAGAAATCTTGAGAATGTGTGTTTGAGTTTGAGGCGGTTTGAAGCCCTTGATTGAAGGCTATCTCAGTCAAGCCCTTCCTCTCAGATTGCACCAAAACATTGGTTAGCTGTTCAATCTTTTATCATGAGTGAGTAGTTTTATTTTGTTTAGGGATTCAGTAGTTTATGAAAGTGTAGTTGGATCATGATTTAATCCATTGAATTGTGTTTATTTCATGATTGGTTCAATTTCATTCTATCAAGTGATTATAATGTTGTGAGTAGATTTTTGGCCAAAGTTTGCTTGCACACTTGAAACAATTGAGTGAAAAACTGAAAGGTGACATTTGATTGTTAGATTGCTTAATAAAACTTGACATAATGTCATTTTGAAAGAGAGATTTGCATATTAGGAGGACATAGAGTGTAATCAAAGATGTTTAACTTGAATTAAGACAAATTAGTTTGAAAGAACGACTTTTGCTTAGTTTAGGCAAATTTGGTTGAGTTTGAAACAATAGACTAAATCTTTTTGGATAGATTGCAAGTCATCGAAATTAACCGAATAGAGAAAAGCACATCCTTATCATTTTGATCCAATCAACTTTCATAACTACATGAATTCCTAGGCATGCTTCCTTAATGGATTTTAAAAATTAGTGAATTAGAAGTTTTCTAATCGAACCCTCTTAAATTAGAATTTTACTTAGCATATTTTGGATAAACAAAAACTCAATAGATTACATTGGTCCCTGAGGAGCGATCTTTTTGTCTATAGTACGACTACCTGTGCACTTGCGGCAGTAGTCAAGTTCTTGGTGCTGTTGTAGGAGACTAATTTGTTAATTATTGAGTTAGTCTTACGAAAGTGGCTAAGTATTTTATTGCCTTTTTCTTTTATTTTCTTTTTAATTTCTTGTTTAATTGCGCTGGTAGTGTTGGTGATAGTGCTTGCAGAAATTCTTCCCATTTATGCAAAGTCCAATCTTTTACGAACTCGATCCCGACATTCAAAGGCTTTCCGCTTAAGGAGGAAGAAGCAAAGGATTAAAGAACAAAGACGCGAGGTAAGAAGGAATTCAACAAACATGGCGGGAGGAGAAGGTGACCAAAGAAGGATACTTCGAGATTTTGTTACCCCTGGAGTCCAAGGGATCGCCTCAAGCATCGCTCGCTATACTGTTGATGCCAACAATTTTAAGCTCAAACCAGCACTCATCTCTATGGTGCAACAATCCCAAATTGAAGGAACTCCTTTGGAAGACCCGAATCTACACCTCTCGGTCTTTTTAGAGGTGTGCAACACGTTGAATCTTAATGGTTTCTCTACTGATGTCATCCAATTGCGCTTATTTCCCTTTTTGTTGAGAGATAAAGCAAGGGCTTGGTTACACTCTTTGCCATCGGGATGTATTACCGCTTGGGATGAGTTAACAAGAGCCTTCCTTGCCACGTTTTTCCCCCCAAGCAAAACGACTAACCTAAGGAATCAAATCACCAACTTTACACAAAAAGATGAAGAGACGCACTACAAAGCTTGGGAGCGGTTTAAAGATTTGCTGCGTTTATGCCCCCATCATGGTCTTCAACGTTGGATGATTACCCAAGCTTTTTATGATGGTGTGACCCAATTTGTAAGGTCTACTATTGATACGGCGGTAGGAGGAACCTTGCTGAACAAAATTGAGGATGAAGCCTATAACTTAATTGAGGAGAGCACAATTTCCAATGGTCCAACGAAGGAGGCCAACCCAAACGAGTTGAACAGAAGTGTGAAGTTGATGCACTTACTTTACTTTATGCTAAAGTAGATGCTATGACTCAAAGGTTGGACCGAATGAATGTTAATGTTGTGAATTCTATGCCCCTTCTCCTTGTGAAATTTATGGTTCTATTGAGCATGTGACCTTGAATTGTCAAGTTGCGAGACCTTTTTCCCAAGATTCTAGTGAAGTTAACTATGTTCAAACTTCAACTCGAGATCGGCCAATGACCCTACTCTAGTACCTACAATCTTGGTTAGAACAATCACCCAAATTTCTCATATAGGTCTAATCCGAACCCTTCGAATATGCCCCCAATGAAAGCTAGACCACCTTCCGGTTTTCGAAGACCACATTTCCCTTCTCAAATACCCTAAAAGTCCAAAGCGATGATGGAAAGTATGCTTATGGCACAACAAAAATAGGATGAGTACATTAAGTAATTAGCCTCAAAAGTTGATGTGCTTACAACTCATAATAGGATGTTGGAAGCTCAGATTGCCCAAAAAGCTAGCTTCTTATCTATGCCCCCAGATAAACTTCCTAGTAAGCCTGAGCTTAATCTTAGGGAGTAATGTAATGTAATGATTTTGAGAGGCGGAAATAAACTAGAGGGACCAAAGGAGGTTACCAACGATGAGTCTTTGCATGATAAGAACGAGCATGTTGAGAATGTCGAGAAAGAGACGTCGTGTGTAAGCCTAATGACGTTCCTAAGGACCGTAAGATCGTTTTCCCAAAGCCCTACACCCCACCTTTACCATTTCCTCAAAGGATGGCTAAGGCAAAACTTAATTCGCAATTTAGGAAGTTTGTAGAAGTCCTTCAGAAACTCTATATAAACATTCTGTTTACTGAAGGCCTAACTTAAATGCCTTCATATGCTAAATTTTTGAAAGAAATTTGGTCCAACAACAGAAAGCTTGAAGAACATGAAACTATAGCTTTGACTGAAGAATGCAGTGCAGTGATCTAAAACAAGCTTCCAGCTAAGTTGAAGGATCCCTGTAGTTTTTTAATTCCCTGCCTGATAGGGAATATGCTTATAGACCGTGCTTTATGTGATTTAGGGTCAAGCTTGAGCTTGATGCTTCTTTCTATGTGTGAAAAATTGGAATTAGGAGAGATAAGACCAACTACTATCTCCTTACAATTGGCAGATCATTCTGTAAAATACCCCGTGGGAATTTTAGAGGATGTTCCAATAAAAGTAGGGGATTTATATGTACCCGTAGACTTTGTGATTCTAGAAATGGAGGAGGATACGCAGACCCCCATCATTCTTAGGAGGCCATTCCTGGCCGTCGCAGGGTGCCGTATCGATGTAAAAAACGGTACACTATCGTTTGATGTGGGAAATGATCATGTGGAGTTTAATTTACTAAAAGCTACTAGGTTTCCTTCCATTTCTAATTAGTGTAATAAGATTGATATGATTGATGGTTTAATACGGGAAGCCGTGTCTAACCTTGATTCTAATGATCCACTTGAGCACTTGATGTTATGCAATAGCACTACTAATGATTAAAATCCCGAAGTAGCCGAGTGTGCTCAACTTCTGGAAGCCTCTTCACCAATTCCGTTTCCTCTTGCTAAGGTTAAACCATTACAAGTTCGGAATAAACCCTCATCTCATGAGGTAAAAGCTACCGATGTTGAACTGAAACCTCTTCCTTCATCCCTGAGGTATGAATTTCTTGGACCAAAATCTACATACCCAATGATTGTCAATGCTAGTTCGAATGCATATGATCACTACCGCGAGCGCATGGATAGTTGTAGTATAGATAAATGATATCGTTCCTTAGGGATTAAAGTAATCTATCGAGTCTAGTCTTGTTAGAATATACTAAGCAAAACTCTATTTCAAGTGGTTTTGATTAACTACTGTAAATGAACTCATCTAAATTAATAAGAGAAAAAAGTCTAGGAATTTTGGTAGTTATGGAAGAGAATTGGATCAAAATTAATAAACATGTGCTATTCTCTAATTAGTTAATTCCAAGGAATTATAATCTTGTCTAGAAACTTGATCTATTCTTTCGAAATCAATTAAATTTGCCTAAACTAAGCAAACGTCGTTCTTTAAAAATAATTTTACTTAATCCAAGTTTAATATGTTCGATTACCTGCTAGTCCTCCTCACATATAGTTCTCTCTTTCGAGATGAAGTTATGCTAAGTCTAATCAAGCAGTCCAACAATCAAATGTCGTCTTTCGAATGTTGACTCGATTGTTTCATGTGTGCAAGTAAATTTTGGCCAAAAATCAACTCACAACATATCAAACACTTGATAGAACGAAATCATACCAATCATGAAAATAAGCACAATTGAATAAACCAAAACATGATCCAATATACTTCCATAAACTACTAAATTCCTAGAGTAAGAAAACCACTCAGACATGATAAAAGATAAACCAACTAACCAAAGATCGGCGAAATCTGAGTGAAAGGGGCTCAACTGAGATGGCCTTCACCAAGGGCTTCAGAACCGCCTCAGGAACAAAACTCTCTCGCTCAAAACTCATACAAATGCAAAAAAAAAAAAAAAAAAAAAAAAAACAAAACCAACTAAGGAACAAAATTTGAGAGAAACTAAACTAAACTAATCTTCACCAGGCTAGCTTTACTTACTTTGCTTGCTAGGGATTGCTTTCCTTCACTACTGGACGTCACTATTTATAGGAAATTCAAGTTAATCTCAGTCACGCAGCCGAGGGAAAACGAAGAGGCAGCAGTTACAAGCCTATTATAGTCTGTCGCATCCACCACCTCACCGTGGTCTGTGCTGGAATTGGTTTCTTGCTCCATGGGCATAGCAACTCATGGATGACCGTGGAGGAGGTCAAAACATAGCCATTAAACGGCAAATGTTGGTTAAAAAGGCTAAAAATCCTGCAAAACACATAAAACAACTACACCCAAGCATGAATGGAGAATAGGGAAGTAAACAATATCATGAAGCACAAAATTCTACAAAAAACGAGGCAAAATAGCCCCAAAAAGATGTACATATCAAGCACGTATCAAGCTCCCCCATACTTAAACTGTTGCTTATCCTCAATCAATGCAAAAACCAAAAAGGTATGCATAACCTCTTTAGGATAGGCATAGGCAACATTCAATTGGCAAAGACGATCCAAAGATAGCCCAAATAGGTACAAAAAATCATTAATAAGTAGAATGGGGAACGAAATTTCAAAAACCTTTTAATAGACCACAATGCAAAACTTGAACCAATCTTCCCCCAAAGCGTTAAATGCAATCATTGTAGTACATGAAAAAAGCGAAACTAGTATGGCCGTTAAAACCTCACTATAGTTATGTGGCACTCAGCACTCATGTGTGTGACAATGTATATATATCAAAGTTCTCTCAATTCTCATTCCTCGGACACAAATCTATCATAGGCTTGACAAGATTCTCAAATTCGCCACCACTAAAATACAAATACACTAAAAAATCATGAGGACTTTCATAGGGATGTAACGGGGCTTAGGGTAAAGGTAAGAGGGGAACAAATGTTTTTGAAAATGAGGAGCTAAAAGCCAAAGACTAAGAGCTTAAACAAGTCTAATGCATCATACTACATCTTTCTTAAACCATATCAAAATAAATCCTAAAAAGAAGAGAGAAAGAGTTGGAAATCACAAATAGCTTACATTCCCACCAAGGCTAAGCACTTTAAAAAAAAAAAAAAAATTTTTTTATTCATTTCTCTTCATTTCTGTTTTTTTCATTTCCTTTTTTTTCCCTTTTTTTCTTTCAAAAAGGAACAACTAAGAAAATTCCATAATGAACTTTAAAGTCAAACTCCTCTCTAAACTTTGCACAACAAAACAAAGGATTTATCAACTGTTTACATCAACGCACCAAACAGCCAAAATTCACCAAAGAGAATAACAATCCACTTTGGAACACTCTATCAAACTTGATGTAAAGGAATGTAATGCTCTTCTAGCCTTGGCTTAAGGGTAAGACAAGTATTTGGCCACGGGCTAAAATTTAAAGGTTCAAATAAAGAAAAACGGTTATAGGCTCAAAGGGGCTAACAAGGGATACAATACAAAACCAGGGTGGCTATTTGGCCATGGTGTTAAACAAATCAAAGAAAGAAAAAAAGGTCTCAATCATATTGTCTAAATGCATATGCGAAATGTGATCTTGAATGATAATCAAAGTAAGTTCTAGAGAAATGACGTCAAGGAAGAGTCACCATGAAAGAAAAAATATGAAACTAATAATGACAAACAGTCTCTAAAGGATCAAAGTCTCAAGGGACATCTACCAAAGACTAGGCTAGCTCACTAGTAAACACATGCCAAAATCTTGTGAAGACTCATAGCGAAAAATAATTCACATCTAACATATGGTCAAAACATGGAATTCATTTTGAAAACTCATTCACAAACATTTATGTACAATTCGGGCAAATCAAAGGATCAAACTAAACCAAAGAAAGCTGCCAAGTCTATAGAGGTCATCATCGAAGGATTTTTTTTTCTTTTGTGTTTTGTTATTTTTTTGGTTTTTTTTTGTGGTTGTAAATAATGCAAACTAAAATGCAGAAGAAACTAACAAAAGAACTAACAAAAGAAGAAACTAAAATGCAACCTAGAAGAAAACTAAATGGACTACTAAAACAAAAACTACAAAAACTACACTAAAAATATATACAAAGCAAAAACAAACAAACACACCAAACAGAAATAGGTATCAGATGCCAAATATAATAACTAACTCCCCCATGCTTGAATCACACATTGCCCTCAATGTGGGCACCTCATAGTAAAAAGGAAAAGGGAGTAGCAGAAAATAAGATCAGAGAGGAGGAGGTAGAGGAGGATGGGGTGGTTGATTACCCGGAAACTTTGCTGCACGTGACCCTTCTTCTATGGTTGAACCGGGTCAGTTAGCATATGAACATTGGCATTTTTAATTGGTTCTTCCACTAGATATGGCTTCAATTGCTATCCATTGACTGTGAAAGCTTCGGTCGACTCACTCCATATCTCCATTGCTCCACTGGGTTGAACTTTGGTGATGGTAAATGGTCCCGACCATCGGGATTTCAGTTTACCTGAAAACAATCTCAATCTGGAGTTAAATAGAAGGACCATATCACCTTTTTCAAAATGCTTCGTCACGATATGTTTATCGTGCCATTTCTTAGTTCGCTCTTTGTAAATAAATGAACTTTCATAAGCGTCCAACCTTAGTTCGTCGAGCTCAGTTAGCTGTAGGAATCTTCGTTTTTATAACTAGGTGCCACAACGCACCATCTGTATACAAAACAAATCACTCTCTTGGCCTATCAGAGGGGCTACCATCTATTTGCTTGACCTCTACATCAAAATCGGCATCGAAACTTTCCAAAGGGGGTATAGAGTGAACAACTTATGCAAACCTGCAATAGTCACTCATCGAAGAATCATTAGAAACAGGGGCCTCAACCTCGGGCTTATTAGGTGGCATACAAGCAGAAAACTCCACCTTAACATACCCTCGGTCAAGGTCCTCACATGAAATCCATTCAAAATCAAGAGGATCTGCATCATGCAAGACATCCTCCATATCATACTCAGGGGAAAGGGGTAATGCATCTAATATAGAAGAATGAGGAGAAACCGCATCCTCCTTCCTATGACTGAACATAGCAAATCACCCCTCTACCTCAAAAGAAATACGTCCCTCCCTCACATTAATATGGCAACCAGCTGTCACCAAAATAGGCCTACCTAGGATGATTTGAGCATCATCAGTTTCAGACATATTGACTATAATGAAGTCTTCTAACACCCAAATGTCTCCTATGTTGACAGGCACATCTTCCAACTTGCCTATGGGTTGTGTCACAAAACCCTCAGCCAATTGTAGTGAAAAAGGGGCAGCTAGTAACGGTCCTCGGTACAGCTTATAAAACAAAGTGTATGGCATTATGCTGACACTTCCACCTAAATCACATAGACCTCTCCCAATTTCTACCTTTCCCACAATACAGGGGATAGAAAAGCTATCTACGTCAGGGAGCTTAGGGAGAAAAATGATGGAAATCTCAACAGTGACATTCTCCTTAAAAGTGGCAGTCTTGCCACTATTGTTGCTCCACTTACTACCAGCCATAGTTATCTCTCTACCCTCTTCCATTGGTACTTCCTCAGGGTCAGTTGAGTCCTCTTCATCCTCTTTCATGGTAACGCAGTTATAATGCTCATGAGGTTAGGTTCGGGCTTACTAGGAACTCTATCTATGGGTGCAGATGAAAAAGTAGCTTTTTGGGCAATTTGGGCTTCAAACATCCTATTATGAGTCGTAAGCACATCAACCTAGGAGGCCAATTGCTTAACATACGCATCCTGTTTCTGTTTTACCATAAGTATATTTTCCATCATTACTTCGAAATTAGGCTTTTGGGGCATCTGAGAAGGGAATGGGGGTCTTTAAAAACCAGGGGGCACTCTAGCATTCATGGGGGCATGTTCATAATATTTGGATTTGACCTATAAGAAAGATTCGGATGATTCTTCCAAATCCGGATTATAGGTATTAGAGTAAGGGTCATTGATCGATCTCAAGTTGAAGTTTTGAACATTATTAACTTCATCGGGGTCTTGGGAAAAAAAAGGACTCCCAGCTTGACAGTTTAAAGATATATGCTCAATTGAACTACAAATTTCATAAGGGGAAGGGGCACTTGAGTTCACAGCATTAACATTCATTTGGTCCAGTCTTTTAGTCATGGCATCTACTTTAGCAGAAAGTAAAATAATTACATCAACTTCAAGCTTACCTCCAACTTGCCTTGGTTGGGCTCGTTCAGTGGACCATTAAAAGTTATTAAGTGCTATCTCCTCGATAAGGTTATAAGCTTCATCCACGGTCTTGCTCATTAGAGTTCCTCCTACTACCGCATCAATAGTGGACCTCACAGCTTGGGTCACACAGCTATAAAAGGCCTGGATAATCATCCAGCGCTGAAGACCATAATGGGGGCATAAACGCAGTAGATCTTTAAAACGCTCCCAGGCTTCATGGAGCGTCTCATCCTCTCTTTACAGAAAGTTGGTGATTTGATTTCTTAGGCTCGCCGTCTTGCACGGAGGGAAGAATTTGGCGAGGTAGGCTTTGTCAACTCATCGCATGTAGTTATGCAACCAGACGGCAAAGAGTTTAACCAAGCCCTTGCCTTATTCCTCAATGAGAAAAGGAGTAAGCGTAGGTAAATCGCATCACTGGAGACTCTGTTTAACTTTAGTGTATTGCACACCTCTAAAAATACCAAGAGGTGTGGATTCGAGTCTTCCGAAGGAGTTCTGCCGAACTGAGATTACTGCACCATGGAAATAAGTGCCGGCTTGAGCTCAAAGTTATTGAAATCCACAGTAGGCCGAGCTATTCTTGAGGCGATTTCTTAGACTCCGGGAGTAACGAAATCTAGAATGGTCCATCTTTCTTCACCCGCCATGCTTAAATTCCTTCTTGCCTCGAGCCTTTGCTCTTCGATCCATTGCTTTTTCTTCCTTAAACAAAAAGTCCTCTCAATCTCTGGATCAGGCTCGTACAAAATCAGATTTCGCACAAACTAAGAAAAATTCCTACAAGCACTTTCACCAACACTACCAGCGCAATTAAACAAGAAAAAGAAAAATAACAAGAAATAAAACAAAACAAAATAATAAAATGCTTAGTCACGTTCGTAAGACATTACTTAATAGTTAGCAATTTAGCCCCCGGCAATGGCGCAAAAAACTTGACCACTACCGCAAGTGCGCAGGTAGTCGTAGTATAGATAAAAGATATCGTTTCTCTGGACTAAAGTAATCTATAGAGCCTAGTCATGTCAGAATATGCTAAGAAAACTCTATTTCAAGTGGTTTCGAGTAACTACTGCAAGTGAACTAAACTAAATCAATTGGAGAAAAACGTCTAGGAATTTTAACCGTTATGAAATAGAATTGGATCAAAATTAATAAACATGTGCTATTCTCTAATTGGTTAATTCCAAAGAATTGTAATCTTGTCTAGAAACTTGATCTATTCTTTCGAAATCAATCAAATGTGCCTAAACTAAGTAGTCCAACAACTAAATGTCATCTTTTGAATGTTCACTCGATTGTTTCAAGTGTGTAAGTAAACTTTGGCCAAAAATCAACTCACAACATATCAAATGCTTGATAGAACGAAATCATACCAATCATTAAAATAAGCACAATTGAATAAACTAAAACATGATCTAATACAGTTCCATAAACTACTAAATTCTTAGACTAAGAAAACTACTCAGACATGATAAAAAATGAACAAACTAACCAAAGATTGGAGAGAGCTGAGCGGAATGCGCTCAACTGGGATGGCCTTCACCAAGGGCTTCAGAACCGCCTCAGGATCAAAACTCTCTCGCTCAAAACTCATACAAAAGCTTAAAAAAAAAAACTTAGCAAAGAACAAAATTTGAGAGAAACTAAATTAACTAATCTTCACTAGGCTAACTTTACTTGCTTTGCTTGCTAGGGATTGCCTTCCTTCACTGCTGGATGTCGCTATTTATAGGGAATTCAAGTTGATCTCAGCCACACAGCCGAGGGAAAACGAAGAGGCAGCAGTTATAGGCCTTCCACAGTCTGTGGCATCCACCTCCCGACCATGGTCTGCGTTGGAACTGGTTTCTTGCTTTTTTCTTGCTCCATAGGCGTAACAACTCATGGATGACCATGAGGGAGGTCAAAACACAGCTACTAAAGGGCAAATGCTGGGTAAAAATGCTAAAAATCCTATAAAATATATAAAACAACTACACCCAAGCATGAATCAAGAATAGGGGAGTAAACAACATCATTAAGCACACAATTATCCTAAAAACGAGGCAAAATGGCCTTAAAAAGATGTACATATTAAGCACTTATCAAACTCCCCCATACTTAAACTGTTACCTATCCTCAAGCAATGCAAAAACTAAAAAGGTATACACAGCCTCCTCAGGATAGACTTAAGTAACATTCAATTGGCAAAGATGATCTAAAGATAGTCCAAAAAGGTACAAAATTCATTAATAAGCAGAATAGGGAATGAAATTTCAAAAACCTTTTAGTAGACCACAATGCAAAACTTGAATCAATCTTCCCCCAAAGCGTCAAATGCAATCATTCTAGCATATGAAACAAGCGAAACTAGTAAGGCCAGTAGAGCCTCACTATAGTTATATGGCACTCAGCGCTCATGTGTTTGATAATGTATATATATGAAGGTTCTCTCAATTCTCATTCCTTGGACACAAATCTACCATAGGCTTGACAACATTCTCAAATTCACCACCATTAAAATGCAAATACACTAAACAATCATGAGGACTTTTATAGGGATATAACGAGGCTTAGGGTAAAGGTAAAAGGGGAACAAATATTTTTGGAAATGAGGAGCTAAAAGCCAAAGACTAAGAGCTTAAACAATTCCAATGCATCATACTACATCCTTGTTGAACCATATCAAAATAAATCCCAAAATGAAAAGAGAAAGAGTCGGAAATCACAAATAGCTTACATTCCCATAAGGCTAAGCACTTTCTTCGAAACTTTTTTTTTTTGGGTTCATTTCTCTTCCTTTCTGTTTTTTTCATTTGCTTTTTTATTCTTCCTTTGTTTTTTTAATTTCAAAAAGGAACGGCCAAGGGAATTCCCTAATGAACTTTAAAACCGAACTCTTCCCTAAACTTTACACAATAAAATAAGGGATTTATCAGATGTTTACATCCCTGCACCAAACACCCAAAGTTCACTGAAAACAATAACAATCCACTTTGCTAATGCCCTATCAAACTTGATGTAAAAGAATGTAATGCTTCTCAAGCCTTAGCTTGAGGGTAAGACAAGTATTTGGCCAGGGGCTAAAATTAGGAGGTTCAAATAAAGAAAAACAGTTATGGGCTCAAACGGGCTAACAAGGGATACAATACGCAACCAGGGTGGCTATTTGGCCGTGATGTTAAACAAATCAAAGAAAGAAAAAAAAATGCCTCAATCATATTGCCTAAATGCATACACGAAATGTGATCTTGAATGAGAATCAAAGCAAGTTCTAGAGAAATGATGTTAGGAAAGAGTCACACATGAAAGAAAAAATATGAGACTAATAATGATAAACAGTCCCTTAGGGCTCAAAGTCTCACGGGACATGTACCAAAGACAAAGCCAGCTCACTAGTAAACACATGCCAAAATCTTGTAAAGACTCATGGGAAAAATAATTCGCACCCAACATATGGTTAAAACATGAAATTTTGAACATCAATCGCAAATACTTATGCACAATTTAGGCGAATCAAAGGATCAAACTAAAACAAAGAAAGCTACCAAATCTATAGAGATCATCATCGGAGGATTTTTTTTCCTTTGTGTTTTTTTTGTGTTTTTTTTTTTTGTAAATAATGCGAACTAAAATGCAAAAGAAACTAACAAAAGAAAGAAACTAAAATGTAACCTAGAAGAAAACTAAATGCACTACTAAAACACTACTAAAACAAAAACTACAAAAATTACTAGCAAAAATATATACAAAACAAAAATAAACAAACGCCCCAAAGAAAAATAAGCATCAGATGTCAAATATAATAACTAACTCTCCCATGCTTGAATCACACATTGCCCTTAATGTGGGCACATCATAATAAAAAGGGAAGGCGAGGGGCAGAAAACAAGATCAGAGAGGAGGAGGTGGAGGAGGATGGGGTGGTTGATTACCCGGAAACTTTGCTGCATGTAATATCCCGACCCTAACCCATATTTATTTAAATCATCTTTATTTTCATGGTTATTTATTTAACCAAATCATGTTTATTAATTCAAATACACCTAATTTATTTATTTAGCAAATTACAATTTTGGGTCCTACTTTGCAGTTCGGGTTTCGATTATCGTAAAATTTCGGGTCAATCGATAGTAGGCCTCGATAATTATAATTTAAGAATTCATTATTATTATTATTATTATTATTATTATTATTATTATTATTATTATTATTATTATTATTATTATTATTATAACCTCACAAAAATTTAATTTCGAGCTAAAAATTTAATCGCATACGGTTTCCTTCCCTTCCCAGGCCCTAAACCGTACAAGCCAATCATAATCCAATAAGCTTGCTTGACTAACCTAGCTAATTACCATGATTTACAACTAACCATGGTTAATAAAAATCTACTTTATGGGTGAATAAAATCAGTCAAGTAAATTTTTCATTCATTTCTAACCAAGAAAACACACATGCACACCCATCTTCCTCTTTTCTCTCTCAATCCCACTGCCAGCCCCCTGCTGGTTGCTGCTATTTGCCACTGTTCTGGTAGGCCAGAGGCTACCTCTAGCCACCACAACCACCACCAACCATCTCCCACACCTCACACCACATACACCTCTTGCTTCCGAGCATAAAAGTGAGTAACCCTAATCTTGATCTTATTGGTTTTGATGTTTATCTTAGTTTTGATTCTTGTTTTGTTGTTTTGATTATTGATCATGATGTTTTGATAAGAATAAGAGCTATTTTAGATGTTGCTTTGGATATTTTAATTGTGGGATAAGTTGGAAAGCAAGTAAAGGTTGAAGTTGATCATGTTCATGTAAGCTTAAGCTAAAACCATGTTTATGGATTGATTTGTATTTGATTTGGTGATCTTCAGCATTATTAATGATTATGATGGAGTTGTTGTAGTTTTGGATGGTTTTCGAGGATTTAAGGAATGATTTCAAGTGAGAATTTATGGGAAAAAAGAGGAGAAAGCAAAAATAGTGAGGGCTGGAAATGGCAGAAACAGGGGTTACTTTGAGATTAAACTGGTAATGATTGGCCCATTGTAAAGTTATGATTTTTGGTGGATAGATAGGTCAATGTGTGAGCTTTCAAATTCCTTTTGAATTGCCTTAATGCGAATTCTATGAAAAAATTTTACGGCTATTTTGCTAGAACTGCGCAGGTTCAACTAAAACTAACACACTTGTGTTCTAGCCCCATTTTGGAAACCCTATTGTGGGAATCATATTTTGTGTTGTAAATAAAAGTTTTTTGGGACTTCTTAATCTTTCCATATTGGGGCTTTAGGGATCCATTTGAGGTCAAGTTTGAAAATTATGAATTTTTGAGTTGAACTGACCTACTTTGGTGCAAATTGGACTGTTATTGCAAATTCTATGTAGCGTATACTTGGAGGAAAATTCTGAAACATTAACTGTAGATTGTCTATATTATTTTCAAATTTCCTATACGATTTCATGAATTTTGGTTGAGGATTTTGAGTATGGCTATTTTTGGAAGCATTTTGAGTAATTGTGTAAAGAGCAATAATAAAGATTGAGTGAGATTGATCATGCAATCATTTTGTGTATTTTGGGCCAAGTAAGGTCATTTATGAGGAAAATGAATATTCATTGATTTTATTGCGGTTTTCAGCTTGATTTATGGGAGAATAGAAGAGAAACATGCATTTTGGGAGCTTAATGATGAGTTTTGAATCATTTATGGATATTATAAAGAAAGTACTAAGTTTGGGGAGTTTATTGGCTTTCATTGGTATTAATAATCTATTTGGGGAGAAAAACTATATTTAATGGACTTGTGAATGAAATATGGGAAGTGGGGAGAATGTTTGACTCAAAAACCATACTTATCAAACCAAGCTATTGCAGTTTATGCTATTTTGAACCAGGATATGTCTCTCCTCAAAGCTCTATTACTTACTCAATTCAGAATATATCAAATGTATTTATTAAGCCAATCCAGCGTACCTGCTATTATCTTGAACCAAGCTATACATCAGTGAATCTTAAACCCATATCAGCAACCTATCTCAGAAAATGCCAAAATCACTCTCCTATTTATCACCATCAAAGCCTTTTCCTTTGTAATCTCATTTATCTCATTGTGGTCTACTTTACATTCATTTACTTTATATCAGATTTAATTACTTTTACTAATTTAGTTGTGGAGTTATATTAAAATACCCAAGTTATGTAGACCATTTAATTACTAAATTTCTATTACACGTACTTTTACTTACTCAATTATGCGAGTAGGGATTATTTACTAACTACACATACCTACAATGACTTTTCTGAAATAGAATCGAGGCCTAATTATCGTTCCCCGTTATGCATAAGTGTTATCAAGTCAGAACATATTTATCAAGTCATATGACATCGTTTTGAAGACTCAAGGTAGTTTATTGCCTGTATCTTTAAAAAGCAGAACATGTTTATCAAGTTACAACTCTGAATGAGTTTATCAATGAATCCGTTTATATAGCGATTTATCATTTAACTTGTAACCCCGTCAGTTATCATCTATAGGGCGTCAGCCCATCATTTACCCACACAGCTTCAGGCCAGCTCTTGATCGGATTGGCAGGTGTACACCTATGTGTAGATCATATCAGTACAAGGGGTTCACATCTAGATAATAATGAGCAATTCAGTTTCATATTACTTTCATTTTCATTATTATTGCGAACTAAATAAATTGCAAAGGCGGGTACCCATCAATAGTGTTTCTATGCTCATTTTACAATACAGGAATGCACGTACTGAGTTTTAGCTCACATTTTCAAATTGTTTTTCATGTTTTCCATTTGAGGTGATGAAGTACCATATGTTTTTCCATTTAACAAGCCCTTTTGGAAGTCATCAAATGCTCACAGTGGATTCAACATAGGATGAATATTGGGATCGACCTCACAATCAAGTTGGGTCTATATTCAATATACTTGTGTAATGTGGAGTGCAAGTTAGTACATGGTATGATTAAGTCGATTGTATTGAAATTGAACTATTATGGACTTTGGTCTTGGAGTGTTTTAGTTTAATAGATATTGTGATTATGAACATGAGTTGCAAGATTAAATGGTTTCAGTGAGCTTTGTCCTTATCAGGACGGCGGTAGCGCCCTCTATCATTAAGTCTTTCGCAGCAGTTTTTTATAAATTATGTCATTAGCATTTTGGGGGCATTGCACTGCACGTGACCCTTCTTCTGTGGCTGAATCGCGTCAGTTAACATGTGAACATTGGCGTTTTCAGTTGGTTGTCCCACCAGATATGGCTTCAATCCCTATCTATTGACTGTGAAAGGCGCAGTAGACTCACTCCATATCCTCACTGCTCTACTGGGTTGAACTTTGGTGATGGTAAATGGTCCCGACCATCGAAATTTCAGTTTACCTAGAAACAATCTCAATCTGGAGTTGAATAGGAGGACCATATCTCCTTTTTCAAAACACTTGGTCATGATATGTTTGTCGTGCCATTTCTTAGTTCGCTCTTTGTAAATATATGAATATTCAAAGCACCCAACCTTAGTTTGTCGAGCTTGTTTAGCTATAGGAATCTTCGTTTTCATAACTAGGCGTCACAACGCACCATCCGCATGCAAAACAAATCACTGTCTTGGCCCATCACACGGGCTACCATCTATTTGCTCAACCCCTACATCAAAATCGACATCGAAACCTTCCAAAGGGAGTATAGGGTAAATAGCTTGTGCAAACTTGCAATACTCACTCATCGAAGAATCATTGGGAATAGGGGCCCTAACCTCGGGCTTGTTACGTAGCATAGGAGCAGAACACTCCACCTTAACATACCCTTGGTCAAGGTCCTCACATGAAATCCATTCAGAATAAGAGGATCTGCTTCATTCAAGACATCCTTCATATCATACTCAGGGGAAAGGGGTAATGCATCTAATGTAGAAGAATGAGGAGAAACACGCCACTCCCTCACATCAATATGGCAGCCAGTTGTTGCCAAAATGGGCCTATCTAGGATGATTTGAGCATCATCAGTTTCAGACATATCGACTATAATGAAGTCTTCTAACACCTAAATGTCTCCTATATTGACAGGTACATCTTCTAACTTACCTATGGGTTGTGTCAGAGAACCCTCAGCCAACTATAATGAAAAGGGGATGGCTAGTAACGGTCCTCGATGCAACTTATGAAACAAAAAGTATGGCATTATGCTAACACTTCGACCTAAATCACATAGACCTCTCTTAATTTCTACCTTTCCCATAATGCAGGGGATAGAAAAGCTACCTGGGTCAGGGGGCTTGGGGGGAAAAAATGGTGGGAATCTTAACAGTGTCATTCTCCTTAAAAGTGGCAGTCTTGCCACCATTCTTGCTCCCCTTACTACCACCCATAGTTATCTCTCTACCCTCTTCCATTGGTACTTCTTTAGGGTCAGTTGAGTCCTCTTCATCCTTTTTCATGGTAACACAGTTGCGATGCTCATGAGGGTTGGGTTCAGGCTTACTGGGAAGTCTATTTGGGGGTGCAAATGAAAAAGTAGCTTTTTGGGCAATTTGGGCTTCTAACATCCTATTATGAGCCATAAGCACATCAACCTTGGAGGCTAATTGCTTAATATACTCATCCTGTTTCTATTGGGCCATAAGCATATTTTCCATCGTTACTTCCAAATTAGACTTTGAAAACCAGGGCGCACTCTAGCATTCATATGGGGCATGTTCATAGTGTTTAGATTTGAGCTATAAGAAAGATTCGGATGATTCTTCCAAACCCGGATTATAGGTATTAGAGTAAGGGTCATTGATCGATCTCGGGTTAAAGTTTTGAATATTATTAACTTCATCGGGGTCTTAGGAAAAAGGACTCCCAACTTGATAGTTCAAAGATATATGCTCAATTGAACCACAAATTTCACACGGGGAATGGGCACTTTAGTTCACAGCATTAACATTCATTTGGTCCAGTCTTTTAGTCATGGCATCTACTTTGGCAGAAAGTAAAGTCATTGCATCAACTCCAAGCTTACATCCAACCTACCTTGGTTCGGCTCATTTAGTGGACCATTGAAAGTTATTAAGCGCTATCTCCTCGATAACGTTATCGGCTTCATCCTCGGTCTTGCTTATTAGAGTTCCTCCTGTTGCCGCATCAATAGTGGACCTCACAGCTTGGGTCACACCGTTATAAAAGGTCTGGATAATCATCCGACACTAAAAACCATGATGGGGGCACAAACGCTGTAGATCTTTAAAATGCTCCCAGGCTTCATACAGCGTCTCATCCTTTCTTTGCAAAAAGTTAGTGATTTGATTTCTTAGGCTCGCTATCTTGCTTGGAGGGAAGAATTTGGTGAGAAGGCTTTGTCAACTCATCCCATGTAGTTATACAACCAGACGACAAAGAGTTCAACCAAGCCCTTGCCTTATTCCCCAATGAGAAAGGGAATAAGCGCAGGTGAATCACATCACTGAAGACTTCGTTTAACTTTAGCATATCACACACCTCTAAAAATATCGAGAGGTGTCGATTCGAGTCTTCCAAAGGAGTTCCGCCGAACTGAGATTGCTGCACCATGAAAATAAGTAATGGTTTGAGCTTGAAGTTATTGACATCCACAGCAGGCCGACCTATGCTTAAGGCGATCCCATAGGCTCCGGGAGTAACGAAATCTCAAAGGGTCCTTCTTTCTTCACCCGCCATGTTTGAAATCCTTCTTGTCTCGCGCCTTTGCTATTCGATCCATTGCTTTTTCTTCGTTAAGCGAAAAGTCCTCCCTATGTCTAGATCGGGCTCGTACAAAATCAGACTTCGCATAAACTAAGAAAAATTCCTGCAAGCACTTTCACTAACACTACCAGCGCAATTAAATCGAAAAAAGAAAAATAACAAGAAAACAAAACAAAACAAAACAAAAAACTCCTTAGTCATGTTCGTAAGACAATACCCAATAGTTAGCAATTTAGCACCCGACAATGGGGCCAAAAACTTGACCACTACCACAAGCGCACGGGTAGTTGTAGTATAGATAAAGGATATCGTTCCTCAGGACTAAAGTAATCTATGGAGCCTAGTCTTATCAGAATATGCTAAGCAAAACTCTATTTCAAGGTGTTTGCATTAACTATTGTAAGTGAACTCAACCAAATCAATATGAGAAAAAACATCTAGGAAATTTCGCAGTTATGGAAGAGAATTAGATCAAAATTAATAAACATATGCTATTCTCTAATTCGTTGATTCCGAGGAATTGTAATCTTGTCCAGAAACTTGATTTATTCTTTCGAAATCAATCAAATTTGCCTAAACTAAGTAAACGTCGTTCTTTCAAACTAATTTGACTTAATCCAAGTGTAATATATTCGATTACTTACTAGCCCTCCTGACATATAAATATCTTTTTCGAGATGAAGTTATGCTAAGTCTAATTAAGCAGTCCAACAACCAAATGTCGTCTTTCGAATGTTCGCTCGATTGTTTCAAGTGTGCAAGTAAATTTTGGCGAAAAATCAACTCACAACATACCAAACACTTGATAGAACGAAATCAAACCAATCATTAAAATAAGCACAATTGAATAAACTAAAATATGATGTAATACAGTTCCACAAACTACTAAATTCTTAGACTAAGAAAACCATACAGACATGATAAAAGATAAACAAACTAACCAAAGATCAGAGAAATCTAAGCGGAAGAGGCTCGACTGAGATGGCCTTCACCAAGGGCTTCAGAACCCCCTCAGGATCAAAACTCTCTCGCTCAAAACTTACACAAAAGCCAAAAAAAAAAAAAAAAAAAACCTAAGCGAAGGACAAAATTTGAGAGAAACTAAATTAACTAATCTTCACTAGGGTAACTTTACTTGCTTTGCTTGCTAGGGATTGCCTTCCTTCACAATTGGAGGTCGCTATTTATAGGAAATTCAAGTTGATCTCAGCCATACAGCCGAGGGAAAACGAAGAGGCAGCAGTTATAGGCCTACCACGGTCTTTGGCATCCACCTCCCGACCGTTGTTAGCACTGGAACTGGTTTCTTGCTCTTTTCTTGCTCCATGGGCATAGCAACTGATGGATGACCGTGAGGGAGGTGAAAACACAGCCATTAAAGGCCAAATGCTGGGTAAAAAAGCTAAAAATCCTACAAAACACATAAAACAACTACACCCAAGCATGAATCAAGAATAGGGGAGTAAACAACATCAATAAGCATAAAATTCTCCTAGAAACGAGGCAAAATAGCCCTTAAAAGATGTACATATTAAGCACTTATCAAACTCTCCCATACTTAAACTGTTGCTTATCCTCAAGCAATGCAAAAACTAAAAAGGTATACACAACTCCTCAGGATAGACTTAGGTAACATTCAATTAGCAAAGATGATCCAAAGATAGCCCAAAAAGGTACAAAAATTCATTAATAAACAGAATATGGAATGAAATTTCAAAAACCTTTTAATGGACCACAATGCAAAACTTGAACCAATCTTCCACCAAAGTGTGAAATGCAATCATTCTAGCATATGAAACAAGCAAAACTAGTAAGGTCAGTAGAACCCCACTATAGTTATGTGACACTCAGCACTCATGTGTTTGACAATGTATATATATGAAGGCTCTCTCAATTCTCATTCCTTGGACACAAATCTACCATAGGTTTGACAAGATTCCCAAATTCACCACTACTAAAATGCAAATACACTATACAATCATAAGGACCTTCATAAGGATGTAACGGGGCTTAGGGTAAGGGTAAGAGGGGAACAAATGTTTTTGGAAATGAGGAGCTAAAAGCCAAAGACTAAGAGCTTAAATAATTCCAATGCATCATACTACATCCTTCTTGAACCATATCAAAATAAATCCCAAAATGAAATGAGAAAGAGTCGAAAATCACAAATAGCTTACATTCCCATAAGGCTAAGCACTTTCTTCGAATTTTTTTTTTTTTTTGTTCATTTCTCTTGTTTCCTGTTTTTTTCATTTGCTTTTTTTATTCTTCCTTTTTTTTCTTTCAAAAGGGAACAGCCAAGGAAATTCCATAATGAACTTTAAAACTGAACTCTTCTCCAAACTTTACACAATAAAATAAGGGATTTATCAAATGTTTACATCCCTGCACCAAACAACCAAAATTCACTAAAAAGAATAACAATCCACCTTGTTAATGCCCTATCAAACTTGATGCAAAAGAATGCAACGCTCCTCTAGCCCTGGCTTGAGGGTAAGACAAGTATTTGGCCAGGGACTAAAATTAGGAGGTTCAAATAAAGAAAAACGGTTATAGGCTCAAAGCGGCTAACGAGAGATACAATACACAACCAAGGTGGCTATTTGGCCATGGTGTTAAACAAATCAAAGAAAGAAAAAAAAAAAGCTTTAATCATATTGTCTAAATGCATATACGAATTGTGATCTTGATTGAGAATCAAAGCAAGTTCCAGAGAAATGATGTCACGGAAGAGTCACACATGAAAGAAAAAATGCGAGACTAATAATGATAAACAATCACTAAAGGCTCAAAGTCTCACGGGACATCTATCAAAGACAAAGCCAGTCACTAGTAAACACATGCCAAAATCTTGTAAAGACTCATGGGGAAAAATAATTCGCACCCAACGCATGGTCAAAACATGGAATTCATTTTGAAAACTCATTCCCAAATATTTATGCACAATTCGGCGAATTAAAGGATCAAACTAAAACAAAGAAAGCTACCAAATCTATAGAGATCATCATCGGAGGATTTTTTTTCTTTTGTGTTTTTTTTTTGGGTAAATAATGCAAACTAAAATGCAAAAGAAACTAACAAAAGAAGTAACAAAAGAAAGAAACTAAAATGCAACCTAGAAGAAAACTAAATGCACTACTAAAACACTAATAAAACAAAAACTACAAAAATTACCAGTAAAAACATATACAAAGCAAAAACAAGCAAATGCTCTAAAGAAAAATAGGCATCAGATGCCAAATATAATAACTAACTCCCCCATGCTTGAATCACACATTGCCCTCAATGTGGGCACATCATAATAAAGAGGGAAGGCGAGGGGTAGAAAAAAAGATCAAAGAGGAGGAGGTGGAGAAGGATGGCTGGTTGATTACCCGGAAACTTTGCCGCGTGTAATATCCCGACCCCAATCCATATTTATTTAAATCATCTTTATTTTCATGGTTATTTATTTAACCAAATCATGTTTATTAATTCAAATACACCTAATTTATTTATTTAGCAAATTGCAGTTTTGGGTCCCCGCAGTTCGGGTTTCAACTATCGTAAAATTTCAGGTGAATCGATTGTAGGCCTCGATAATGATAATTTAAGAATTTATTATTATTATTATTATTATTATTATTATTATTATTATTATTATTATTATTATTATTATAACGTCCCAAAAATTTAATTTGGAGCTAAAATTTTCAACGCAAACGGTTTACTTCCCTTCCCGGGCCCTAAACCGTACAAGCCAATCATAATCTAACAAGCTTGCTTGACTAACCTAGCTAATTACCATGATTTAAAACTAACCATGGTTAACAAAAAGCTACTCTACGGGTGAATAAAATCAGCCAAGTAAATTTTTTATGCATTTCTAACCAAGTAAACACACACACCCCCATCTTCCTCTGTCCTCTCTCAATCCCACTGCTAGCCCCCTACTGGTTATTGCTATTTGCTACTGCTCCAGCAAGCCAGAGGCTACCTCTGACGACCACAACCACCACCAACCATCTGCCACACCTCACACCACATACACCTCTTGCTTCCATGCATCAAAGTGAGTAACCCTAATCTTGATCTTATTGGTTTTTATGTTTATCTTAGTTTTGATTCTTATTTTGCTGTTTTGATTATTGATCATGATGTTTTGATAAGAATAAGAGCTATTTTAGATGTTACTTTGGATATTTTAATCGTGGAATAAGTTGGAAAATAAGTAAAGGTTGAAGTTGATCATCTTCATGTAAGCTTAAGCTAAAACCATGTTTATGGATTGATTTGTATTTGATTTGGTGATCTTTAGCATTATTAATGATTATGATGGAGTTTTTGTAGTTTTGGATGGTTTTGGAGGACTTAAGGAATGATTTCAAGTGAGAATTTATGGAAAAAAAGAGGAGAAAGCAAAAACAGTGAGGGTTGGAAATGACAGAAACGAGGGTTACTTTGAGATTAAACTGGCAATGATTGGCCTATTGAAAAATTATGATTTCTAGTGGGTAAATAGGCCAATGTGTTAGCTTTCAAATTATTTTTTAATTACCTTAATGCAAATTCTATGAAACAAGTTATGCTAATTTTGCTAGAACTGCGCAGGTTCAACCAAAACTAACACACTTGTGTTCTAGCCCCATTTTGGGAATCCTATTATGGGAATCATATTTTGTGTTGCAAATGAAAGTTTTTTGGGACATCTTAATCTTCTATATTGGGGTTTTAGGGCTCCACTTGAGGTCATGGGAGAAAGTTATAAATTTTTGAATTGAACTGACCTACTTTGGTGCAAATCGGGCTGTTATTACAACTTCTATGCAGTGTATACTTGGAGGAAAATTCTGAACAATGTACTGTAGATTTCCCATATTATTTTCAAATTTCTTATAAGATTTCATGAATTTTGGTTGAGTATTTTGAGTTTGGTGATATTTGGAAGCATTTTGGGTAATTGTGTAAAGAGCAATAATAAAGATTGAGTGAGATTGATCATGCAATCATTTTGTGTATTTTGGGCTCAAATTATGTAAAGAGCAATAAAATATTCATGGATTTTATTGCGGTTTTCAGCTCAAATTATGAGAGAATAGAAGAGACACATGCATTTTGGGAGTTAATGATGAGTTTTGAATCACTTATAGATATTATAAAGAAAGCACCAAGTTTGGGGAGTTTAATAGCTTTCATTGGGATTAATAATCTATTTGGGGTGAAAAACTGTATTTAATGAACTTGCGAATGAAATATGGGAAGTGGGGAGAATGTTTGAGTCAGAAACCATATTTATCAAACCAAGTTATTGCAGGTTATGCTATTTTGAACCAAGATATATCTCTCCTCAGACATCTACTATTTAGTCAATTCAGAATATATCAAATGTATTTATCACGCCAGTCTAGCATACTTGCTTTTATCTTGAACCAAGCTATACATCAGGGAGCCTTAAACCGGTATCAACCACCTATCTCAGAAAAGGCCAAAATCACTCTCCTATTTGTCACCATCAAGGCCTTTTCCTTTGTAATCTCATTTATCTCATTGTGGTCTTCCTTACTGTTATTTATATCAGATTTAATTACTTTCACTAATTTAGTTTTGGAGTTATATTGAAATGCCCCAGTTACGTATACCATTTAATTGCTAAATTTCTATTGCACGTACTTTACTTTCTCAATTATGTGAGTAAGGATCGTTCACTGACTACACATACCTACGATGACATTTATAAAACAGAGTCGAGGCCTAGTTATTGTTCCCCATTATGCATAAGTGTTATCAAGTTAGAACATGTTTATCAAGTTAGATGACTTTTTTTTAAAGACTCAAGGTACATCCATTGCCTGTAACTTCAGAAAGCAGAACATGGTTATCAAGTTACAACTCTGAATGAGTTTATCAATGAATCCGTTTATACAGCGATTTACCATTTAGCTTGTAACCCCGTCAGTTATCATCTATAGGGCGTTAGCCCATCATTTACCTACACAGCTTCAGGCCAACTCTTGATCGGATTGGCAGGTGTACACCTATGTGTAGATCATATCAGTACAAGGGGTTCACATCTAGATAATAATGAGCAATTCAGTTTCATATTACTTTTAATTTCATTGTTATTACGAACTAAATAAATTACAAAGGCGGGTACCCATCAACAGTATTTCTGTGCTTATTTTACAATACAGAAATGCACGTACTGAGTTTTAGCTCACATTTTCTAATTGTTTTTCATGTTTTCCATTTGAGGTGATGAAGTATCACATGTTTCTCCATTTGGCAAGCCCTTTTGGAAGTCATCAAACGCTCACAGTGGATTCAACATAGGATGAATATTGGGATTAACCTCACGATCAAGTTGGGTCTATATTCAATATACTTGTGTAATGTGGAGTGCGAGTTAGCACATGGTATGATTAAGTCGATTGTATTGAAATTGAACTATTGTGGACTTTGGCCTTGGATTGTTCCAGTTTAATAGATATTGTGATTGTAAACATGAGTTGCAAGATTAAATGGTTTCAGTGAGCCTTATCTTTATTAGGACAGCGGTAGCGCTTTCCATCATTAAGTCTTCTGCTGTAATTTTTTGTAAATTATGTCATTAGCATTTTGGGGGCATTACACTGCACATGACCCTTCTTTTGTGGTTGAATCGGGTCAGTTAGCATATGAATATTGGCGTTTCCAGTTGGTTGTCCCACCAGATATGGCTTCAATCATTGTCCATTGACTGTGAAAGCTCCGGTAGACTCACTTTATATCCCCACTGCTCCACTGGGTTGAACTTTGGTGATGGTAAATGGTCCCGACCATCGAGATTTCAGTTTACCCGGAAACAATCTCAATTTGGAGTTGAACAGGAGGACCATATCACCTTTTTCGAAATGCTTCGTCACGATATGTTTGTTGTGCCATTTCTTAGTTCGCTCTTTGTAAAGACGTGAATTTTCATAAGCGTCCAACTTGAGTTCGTCGAGCTCCTTTAGCTATAGCAATCTTCATTTTGATAACTCGGTGCCACAACACACCATCCGCATACAAAACAAATCACTGTCTTGGCCCATCAGATGGGCTACCTTCTATTTGCTCGACCCTTACATTAAAATTGGCATCGAGACCTTCCGAAGGGGGCAAAGAGTGAACAACTTATGCAAACCTACAGTACTCACTCATTGAAGAATCATTAGAAACAGAGGCCTCAACCTCGGGCTTGTTAGGTGGCATAGGAGCAGAAAACTCCACCTTAACATACCCTTGGTCAAGGTCCTTATATGAAAACCATTCAGAATCAGGAGGATCTACATCATTCAAGACATCCTCCATATTATACTCAGGAGAAAGGGGTAATGCATCTAATATAGAAGAATGAGGAGAAACCAGATCCTTCTTCTCATGACTAAACATAGCAAATCTCCCCTATACCTTAAAAGAAACATGCCCCTCCCTCACATCAATATCGCAACCAGCTGTTGCCAAATTAGGCCTACCTAGGATGATGTGAGCATCATTAGTTTCAGACACATAGAATATAATGAAGTCTTCTAACACCCAAATGTCTCCTATGTTGACAGGCACATCTTCCAACTTGCCTATGGGTTGTGTCAGAGAACCCTCAGCCAACTGTAGTGAAAAGGGGACGGCTAGTAACGGCTCTCGGTGCAGCTTATGAAGCAAAGAGTATGACATTATGCTGACACTTCCACCTAAATCACATAGACCTCTCTCAATTTCTACCTTTCCCACAATGAAGGGGATAGAAAAGCTACATGGGTCTGGGAGCTTAGGGGGAAAAATGGTGGGGATCTCAATAGTGTCATTCTCCTTGAAAGTGGCAGTCTCGCTACCGTTGTTGCTTCCCTTACTACTAGCCATGATTATCTCTCTGCCCTCTTCCATTGGTACTTCCTTAGGGTCAGTTGAGTACTCTTCATCCTCTTTTATGGTAACACAGTTACACTGCTCCCCTAGAAGAAACTAAAATGCAACCTGGAAGAAAACTAAATATGCTATTAAAACACTACTAAAACAAAAACTACAAAAATTACCAGTAAAAATATATACAAAGTAAAAACAAACAAACGCACCAAAGAAAAATAGGCATCAGATGCTAAATATAATAAATAACTCCCCCATGCTTGAATCACACATTACCCTTAATGTGGGCAACTCATAATGAAATGGGAAGGGGAGTAGACAAAAAGAAGATCAGAGAGGAGGAGGTGGAGGAAGATGGGGTGGTTGATTACCCGGAAACTTTGCTGTGTGTAATATCCCGACCCTAACTCATATTTATTTAAATCATCTTTGTTTTCATGGTTATTTATTTAACCAAATCATGTTCATTAATTCAAATACACCTAATTTATTTATTTAGCAAATTACAATTTTGGGCCCCACTTTGCAGTTCGGGTTTCAATTATTGTAAAATTTCAGGTGAATTGATAGTAGGCTTCGATAATTATAATTTAAAGATTCATTATTATTATCATTATTATTATTATTATTATTATTATTATTACTATTATTATTATTATTATTATTGTTATTATTATTATTATAGCCTCGCAAAAATTTAATTTTGAGCTAAAAATTTAATTGCATGCGGTTTACTTTCCTTCTTAGGCCTCAAATTGTACAAGCTAATCATAATCTAACATGCTTGGTCAATTAACCTAGCTAATTACCATGATTTACATCTTACCATGGTTAACAAAAAGCTACTTTGTGGGTGAGTAAAATCAGCCAAGTAAATTTTTTATTCATTTCTAACCAAGTAAACACACACACGCCCATCTTCCTCTTTTCTCTCTCAATCCCACTGGTAGCCCCCCTGCTAGTTGTTGCTATTTACTGCTGTTTCGACAAGCCAGAGGCTACCTTTGACCACCACGACCATCACCAACCATCTCCCACACGTCACACCACATACACCTCTTGCTTCCAAGCATCAAAGTGAGTAACCCTAATCTTGATCTTTTTGGTTTTGATTTTTATCTTAGTGTTGATTCTTATTTTGTTGTTTTGATTATTGATCATGATGTTTTGATAAGAATAAGAGCTATTGTAGATGTTACTTTGGATATTTTTATTATCGAATAAGTTGGAAAGTAAGTAAAGGTTCAAGTTAACCATGTTCATGCAAGCTTAAGTTAAAACCATGTTTATGGATTGATTTGTATTTGATTTGGTGATCTTTAGCAGTATTAATGATTATGATGGAGTTGTTGTAGTTTTGGATGTTTTGGAGGATTTAAGGAATGATTTTAAGGGTGGATTTATGGGAAAATAAGGAGAAAGCAAAAACAGTGAGGGTTGGAAATGGCAAAAAACAGGGGTTACTTTGAGATTAAACTGGTAATGAATGGTGCACTGAATAATTATGAATTTTTGGTGAGTAGATAGGTCAATGTGTTAGCTTTCAAATTCTTTTTGAATTGCCTTAATGCGAATTCTGTGAAAAACTTTATGGCTGTTTTGTGAGAACTGCGCAGGTTCAACCAAAACTGACACACTTATATTCTAGCGCCATTTTGGGAACTCTATTGTAGGAATCATATTTTGTGTTGTAAATGAACATTTTTTGGGACTTTTAATCTTTCCATATTAGGGTTTTAGGGATCCATTTGAGGTCAAGGGTGAAAGTTATGAATTTTTGAATTGAGCTAACCTGCTTTGGTGCAAATTGGGCTGTTATTACAATTTCTGTGCAGTGTATACTTGGAGGAAAATTCTGAACAATTTACTGTAGATTGCCCATATTATTTTTAAATTTCCTATAATATTTCATGAATTTTGGTTGAGCATTTTGATTTTGGTGATTTTTGAAAGCATTTTAAGAAATTGGGTAAAGAGCAATAATAAAGATTGAGCGAGATTTGATCACGCAATCATTTTGTGTATTTTGGGCCAGGTAAGGTCATTTAAGAAGGAAATGAATATTCATAGATTTTATTGTGGTTTTCAGCTTGATTTATGAGAGGACAGAAGAGAAACATGCATTTTAGAAGCTTAATTATGAGTTTTGAATCACTTATGGATATTATAAAGAAAGTACCAAGTTTGGGGGTTTAATAGCTTTCATTGGGATTAGTAATCTATTTGGGGTGAAAAACTGTATTCAATGGACATGTAAAAGAAACATGCGAAGTGGGGAGAATGTTTGACTTAGAAACGATATTTATCAAACCAATTTATTGCAGTTTATGCTATTTTGAACCAAGATATATCTCTCCTCAAACCTATATTACTTACTCAATTCAAAATGTATCAAATGTATTTATCAATCCAATCTAGCGTACTTGCTATTATCCTGAGCTAAGCTATACATCAACGAGCCTTAAACCCGCATCAGCAACTTGTCTCAGAAAAGGCCAAAATTAGTCTCCTATTTGTCACCATCAAGGCTTTTTCCTTTGTAATCTCATTTATCTCATTGTGGTCTACTTTACTTTCATTTACTTTATATCAGATTTAATTACTTTCACTAATTCAGTTTTGGAGTTATATTGAAATACCCAAGTTATGCATACTATTTAATTACTCAATTTCTACTACACATACTTTTACTTGCTCAATTATGCGAGTAAGGATCATTTATTGACTACACATACCTATAATGATATTTATAAAACAGAGTCAAGGCATAGTTATCATTCCTTGTTATGCATAAGTATTATCAAGTCAGAACATATTTATCAAGTCCAATGACTTTTTTTTAAAGGCTCAAGTTACATCCATTGTCTGTATCTTCAGAAAGCATAAATATTTATCAAGTTACAACTCTTAATGAGTTTATTAATGAATCAGTTTATACAGCAATTTGCCATTTAACTTGTAACCCCATCAGTTATCATCTATAAGGCATCAACCTATCATTTACCCACGCGGCTTCAGGCTAACTCTTCATTGGATTGGCAGGTGTACACCTATGTATAGATTATATCAGTTTAAGGGGTTCACATTCAGATAATAATGAGCAATTCAGTTTCATATTACTTTCATTTTCATTGTTATTGCAAACTAAATAAATTACAAAGGCGGGTACCCATCAACAGTATTTCTACGCTCATTTTATAATACAGGAATGTATGTACTGAGTTTTAGCTCACATTTTCGAATTATATTTCATGTTTTCCATTTAAGGTGATGAAGTATCACATTTGTCTCCATTTAGCAAGCCCTTCTGAAAGTCATCAAATCCTCACAGTGGATTCAACATAGCATGAATATTAGGATCGACCTCACGATCAAGTTGGGTCTATATTCAATATACTTGTGTAGTATGGAGTGCGACTTAGCACATGGTTTGATCAAGTCGATTGTATTGAAGTTGGACTATTATGGACTTTGGTCTTGGAGTGTTTCAGTTTAATAGATACTACGATTGTGAACATAAGTTGCAAGATTAAATGGTTTCAGTGAGCCTTGTCCTCATCAGGACGGCGGTAGCGCCTTCTATTATTAAGTCTTCAGTAGTAGTTTTTCATAAATCATGTCATCAGCATTTTGGGGGCGTGACACCGTGTGTAACCCTTCTTCTATGGTTGAACCAAGTCAGTTAGCATATGAACATTGGCGTTCAATTGGTTGTCCCACCAGATATGGCTTCAATCGCTGTCCATTGACTGTGAAAGCTCCGACAGACTCACTCCATATCCCCACTGCTCCACTGGGCTGAACTTTCATGATGGTAAATGGTCCTGACCATTGGGATTTCAGCTTACCCAGAAACGATCTCAATCTGGAATTGAATAGGAGGACCATGCCACCTTTTTTAAAATGCTTCGTCACGATATGTTTGTCGTGCCATTTCTTAGTTCGCTCTTTGTAAATACGTGAATTTTCATAAGCGTCCAACCTTAGTTCGTTAAGCTCCTTTAGCTGCAGGAATCTTGTTTTCATAACTAGGTGCCACAATGCACCATCCGCATACAAAACAAATCGCTCTCTTGGCCCATCAGACGGGCCATCATTTACTTACTCAGCCCCTGCATCAAAATCGACATCGAAACCTTCCAAAGCGAATATAGAGTGAGCAACTTATGCAAACCTGTAATACTCGCTCATCGAAGAATCATTAGAAACAGGGGCCTCAACCTTGGGCTTGTTAGGTGGCATAGGAGCAGAAAACGCCACCTTAACATATGCTTGGTCATATAAAATCTATTGAGAATTAGGAGGATTGGCAACATTCAAGACATCCTCCATATCATACTCAGGGGAAAGGGGTAATGCATCTAATATAGAAGAATGAGGAGAAACCACATCCTCCTTCCTGTGACCAAACACAGCAAATCTCCCCTCTACCTCAAAAGAAATACACCCCACCCTCACATCAATATGGCTACCAGCTATCGCCAAAATGGGCCTACCTTGGATGATCTGAGCATCATCAGTTTCAGACATATCAACTATAGTGAAATCTTCTAACATCCAAATGTCTCCTATGTTGATAAGCACATCTTCCAACTTGCCTATGGGTTGTGTCATAGAACCATCAGCCAACTGTAGTGAAAAGGGGGGGCTAGTAACGGTCCTCGGTGCGGCTTATGAAACAAAGAGTATGGCACTATGCTGACACGTGCACCTAAATCACATAGACCTCTCTCAATTTCTACCTTTCCTACACTGCAGGGGATAGAAAAGTTACCTAGGTTAGGGAGCTTAGGGGAGAAAATGGTGGGGATCTCAACAGTGTCATTCTCCTTGAAAGTGGCAGTCTTGCCACCATTGTTGCTCTCCTTACTACCAGCCATAGTTATCTCTCTATGCTCTTCTATTGGTACTTCTTCAGGGCCAGTTGAGTCCTCTTCATCCTCTTTCATGATAACACCATTACAATGCTCATGAGGGTTGGGTTCAGGCTCACTGGGAAGTCTGTCTGGGGGTGCAGATGAAAAAGCGGCTTTTCGGGTAATTTGGGCTTCTAACATCCTATTATGTGTCGTAAGCACATCGACCTTGGAGGCTAATTGCTTAATATGCTCATCCTGTTTCTGTTGTGCCATAAGCATGTTTTCTATTATTACTCCCAAATTAGACTTTTGGGGCATCTGAGAAGGGAATGAGGGTCTTTGAAAACGAGGGGGTACTCTAGCATTCATAGGGGGCATGTTTATAGTGTTTGGATTCAACCTATAAGAAAGATTCAGATGATTCTTCCAACCCGAATTATAAGTATTAGAGTAAGGGTCATTGATTGATCTCAGGTTGATGTTTTAAACATTATTAACTTGATCAGGGTCTTAAGGAAGGGACTCCCAGCTTGACAGTTCAAAGATATATGCTCAATTGAACCACAAATTTCACAAGGGGAAGAGGCACTTGAGTTCACAGCATTAACATTCATTTGGTGCAGTCTTTTAGTCATGGCATCTATTTTAGCAGAAAGTAAAGTAATTGCATCAACTTCAAGCTTACCTTCAACCTGCTTGGGGTGGGCTCCTTTAGTGGACCATTGAAAGTTATTAAGCGCTATCCCCTCGATAAGATTATAGGCTTCATCCTCAGTCTTCCTCATTAGAGTACCTCCTACCGCCGCATCAATAGTGGACCTCACAGCTTGGGTCACACCGTTATAAAAGGCTTGGATAATCATCTAGTGCTGAAGACCATGATGGGGGCACAAACACAGTAGATCTTTAAAATGCTCCCAAGCTTTATAGAGCGTCTCATCCTCTCTTTGCAGAAAATTGGTAGTTTGATTTCTCAAGCTCGCCATCTTACTTGGAGGGAAGAATTTGGCAAGGAAAGCTCTTATCAACTCCATGTGGTTATGTAACTAGACAACAAAGAGTGCGACTAAGCCCTCGCCTTATCCCTCAATGAGAAAGGGAACAAGCGCAAGCAATCCCATAACTGAAGACTCCATTTAACTTTAGCGTATCGCACACCTCTAAAAATACCTAAGGGTGTAGATTTGGGTCCTCCAAAGTAGTTCCGCCGAACTGAGATTGCTGCACCATGGAAATAAGTGCCTACTTGAGCTCGAAGTTATTGACATCCACAGCAGGCCGAGCTATGCTTGAGGCGATCGCTTGGACTCCGGGAGTAACGAAATCTCGAAGGGTCCTTTCTTCACCAGCCATGTTTGAATTCCTTCTCGCCTCGCGCCTTTGCTCTTCGATCCTTTGCTTTTTTTTCTTTAACCGAAAATTCCTCTCAATCTCTGGATCGGGCTCGTACAAAATTAGACTTCACATAAATTAAGAAAAATTCCTGTAAGCACTTTCACCAACACTACCAGCGCAATTAAACAGGAGAACGAAAGATAATAAGAAAACAAAACAAAACAAAACAATAAAATGCTTAGTAACGTTCGTAAGATGATACTCAATAGTTAGCAATTTAGTCCCCGGCAACGGCGCCAAAAACTTGGCCATTTCTGTAAGTGCATAGGTGGTCGTAGTATGGATAAAACATATCATTTATCGGGGACTAAAGTAATCTGTTGAGTCTAGCCTTGTCAGAATATGCTAAGCAAAACTCTATTTCAAGTGGTTTCGAGTAACTACTGCAAGTGAACTCGTCTAAATCAACAAGAGAAAAACATCTAGGAATTTTCGCAGTTATGGAAAAGAATTTTATCAGAATTAATAAACATGTGCTATTCTCTAATTAGTTAACTCCGAGGAATTGTAATCTTGTCTAGAAACTTGATCTATTCTTTGAAATCAATCAAAATTGCCTAAACTAAGAAAACGTTGTTCTTTTAAACTAATTTGACTTAATTCAAGTTTAATATATTCGATTACTTACTAGCCCTCCTGACATATAAATCTCTCTTTCGAGACGAAGTAATGCTAAGTCTAATCAAGCAATCCAACAACTAAATGTCATCTTTTAAATGTTCAATCGATTGTTCCAAGTGTGCAAGTAAATTTTGGCCAAAACTTAACTCACAACATATCAAACACTAGATAGAACGAAATCATACCAATCATGAAAATAAGCACAATTGAATAAACTAAACAGGATCTTATGCACTTGTAAGACCCACCTTCGTTATTTTTACGTTAAGTTGCCTATCTTGCTTTTACGTTATAAAATCGTATTTTTAGTAACTGTGTGAGTTTTTAATGATTAAATTCATTAAAAAGAACGATTATTTGACTAACGTTACTATTAACGCTACTTATTTATAAAATATTTGAATCAACGCTAAGCTAAGTTTTTAAAATCATTTTTCGTTTTACTTGGCCGATTCCCAAAGTTTAAACCGAAATGTTCATGGTAGGTCGTTCAATTCGGGTTTAGCCTAACCATTAGCGAGCACGGGACCAGAATTTAGTTGAATATTGTTAGTTTAACCCAAAACAACGAAAAAAAGGGGAAAGTGGATCAAAAAGGGGGGGTCGAAGTCGGGTACCTGAGACTCGACTCCCCCAAACGCCCCCCTCTCTCTGCTTCGCTCTCACTCTCTCTCTTTCTCTCACCGGCAACCAGTGGCTGGCGTCTGGCGTCACCGCCGTCCATCACGCATCGCCGGCGAGAGGAGACCACCGGTGTCCCCCCAACACGCGTCCACCACTGCCCAAAAGCCACCACCGTCTCCCTCATCTCCTCACCTCACACACGCTATACTCGACGTTTCCAAGCCCCAATCTGTCTCCTCTGGCTGCCGGCGACCAACCTGTGCCGAGGCTGAGCGAAAATCGGCCATGGCTGGGCCGATTCTGGCGCAAGAACGGTCGGACACTCGGTCGAAATCACGCATGCACGGTGAGTTTCGAACTTCTCTACTGCTTTAAGTTGAATCCCCACCTTGAATCCTCCTTAACCATGCTTAAATTTCTCAAAAAACCACAAGTTAGGGTTTTTGGGTTTGGGCTAGTCAAATCACGCACGAAGAGCAGAGGAGCGTCTGGCTTTTGGTGTTCGATTTTTGGCCTCAATTCAAGCTAAATCGCGTGTCTCTAGCGTGGTATCGAGGTGGGTGTTCTCGCCTCCTAAGCTATTACTAATTTCGAAAATGTTTTCCGCAGATTGATGTTGCATGTCAAGTTAGGGTTTGTTAAATGCGTTAATGTCAAGAAGTGAGCTATACCTGCTTAAATTCGATTCATGTAGTCAATTTATGCCTGACATTGTAATTCGAAGTGAACTATATGTGTTTAGTGTTAATTCGAATGCATGTAGTTAATTTATACCTGAGATTGCCATTCAAAGTGAATTATATGCGTTTAGCGTTAATTCGAATGCATGTAGTTAGTGGATGCCTGAGATTGTAATTCGAAGTGAATTATACGTGTTTAGCATCGATTAAAGTTAATTAGTTGATGTATGAAAAAGGATTAAAAACGAAGTTAGTTTAACGTGATTAGCATCGATTCAAGTTAATGAGTTAATGTGTGAAGAAGAATTAAAATCGAAGTTGCGTTAACGTGTTTAGCTTCTATTCAAGTTATTTAGCTAATATGTGAAAAATGATTAAAATCGAAGTCCTTTTAACGTGTTTAGCTTCCATTCGAATTGATTAACCGATGCGTGCAAATGAGCTAATTTCGAGGTTAATGAGATGTGTTTAGCTTCGAATCAAGTGGATTAGCTAATGCATGTTAAAGGAATTAATCTCGAAGTTATATAAACGCGTTTAGCTTCAATTCGAGTTAAACTAGCTAATGCATGCAAACAAATAAAATTCGAAGCTATTGAAATATGTTTAGCTTTTATTCGAACCCTTTTTAGTACATTCATGCTTAGGAAAGTTACTTCGAAATGCATCGTATATGTTTAGAATCAAATTATGTTTGATTTACTGAACAAAGTGTTGTCGAATTATGGATAAATGTGGCTATATGTATGCTTGTTGTAACGCACAGCTGAATGGTGTTGGTTGCTCAGGTAAGAGCCTAAACCTTACTCCCTTTTACATAAGCTAATACGATAATATGTTGTGATTAATGAATCGATGAATTGAGTTGGTAGTTGAATGTTTTGAGGAAAGAATCATGAGCGTTCGAGGTCATGTGGTACGGTGCTTGTGAGGAGGGAGTTCCGGTTGTGAAATTACCGCAATCGTGTGGATTGCGAGGCCATGTGTGGCTCATTGTGTTGAAATGATTATGAAGTGTTTGAATGTGAAATGTGTGAATCCCTTTCCCCCCCTTTTATATCTAAGATGCATTATGCGTGAAACTGTGGTGATTTGACAAAGAACGTTTCTCGTGTTTTCAAACTAATAATAGCCATGATTAATAGCAAGCAATGGCCTATTATCGCTATATAAACAGTATTTGGGAGTGAACCTGCTTGAATGGGGGAATCCCTAAACCGGTTTAGAAAAGTGTGAGTTATATGATAAATGATTTAATCAAAAGACACAACAAAATTATTAGCCGTTATGGCCCATACGCTTTAAAGTGGCTAAGATAATGCGCTTCGGACCATATGAAAAGAATGAAAAGAACGATGTTATATGAAAAGAATGATAATACCCTAGGGGATGAGTCCGGATAAACCATAGAGTCCCTGACGAGGGCTAATATAATGGTCCGATATGCTATATGTAGCCATCCTGGGAGTAAGAGCTTAAGCGTGAGCGTTGAGTCTCACTATGGGATCGAGAATAGTTCTCACCCAATCAGCACCCTATAATGATCTTTTGCCAGAAGTACTTTCGTACTAAGTTAAGAAAGGCAATTGGCCTTTTGCCATTTTTAAACGATTAAAAGGGAAAGGAAGCTCTTTTTATGGGCCCAAAAGGCTATATGAAATGATGTATGAAAAGCTTATAAGGGTCGTTACATGACCAAACGAAATGAAACTTCCTTTGAAGACTAAGAAAACGTTTTCAACGAAAGAAAGAAAGCTTTCAATGAATGAGTTGTGAAATGATCCTCAAGCATGTTTGAATGTGGATTCTTAGCCTATGTGTTAGAGGAAAGCTTTCAATGGATGCATTATGAATGATTCTTAAGCATGGTTGAACGTGGATTCTAATCTTATGTAGCATCATTCTTATCCATAGCAAATCTGTCTGATTTAAAGTGTATGAGATGAGAAAGAAAGTTGTAGCACGTTAAAAATTCCATGAATGAAGGCATCTCTTCCTAAAAGAATGAACGTTGACATGTGAATAGCATGCGAGGGTGTCATATAGCTTAATATGATATTTAAAGGTACTTAAATGCTTGATATGTGTTTATGTGTGTGATATGTATATTATATGAATGAACGTTGATATGTGAATAGCATGCGAGGGTGTCATATAGCTTAATATGATATTTAAAGGTACTTAAATGCTTGATATGTGTTTATGTGTGTGATATGTATATTATATGAATGAAATGCCAAGAAAAGTGTATTTATAAAAAGGGATAACCTTATATACACATCATATGATTGAGGGTTCATGTGTAGTTTAAATGGAGTGTTAGGAAGTTATGTTATAAAAAGAAAAGATCCTTATACTTAGCCTTCGATGCTTACTCACGTGCCTAACTGCTTGCTAGTAAAGAACTCCATCGTTGAGGAACCTAGAAATATGATTGAGTGGTCGAAGTGAAGTTTATGTTTAGTGATCCTCCCATAAAGGTTTTGGTTTTAAGGGGGTTGGGGGACACTCACTGAGCGTGTGGTTGCTCATCCCACTACTCTTTCCCCTTTTCCCTAGGTTTTCTTTTTGATAGGATGAAGTTGAGTCAGATAAGTCCAGAAGGAACCTATTGTTGCTTATAAGGCGTCGTATGTGCTCATCTGAAGGGATCTTACGTGTTTAATGAAGTCATGTAATGTACTCTTAGTTTATAAAGGTCTGTAAACGATTATTCTAGTTCGTGTAATGCATATGGTATAAAGGTCGCTCTGTATGGCCGCCTGAGCCAACCATCAAGTTAGTTAGATGTCTTCTTGGTTTAATTTAGCTATGTTTTGGGATGTAAATCTTAATACTCTAGCTTTGTTAACCGTTGAGTTGTATCTTCCATTTCTTCTTTATTCATGAATCAATCTAGCTAGTGTACTCCGAGCGAGTGCCTCGTTGAGTTATGAACTCCGGCATGTGGCCGTTGAGCTATGTTTTAAATGTTTTGCGCTTCCGTTGATTTACAGGGATTTATTATAAGGCTTTTAGCCTAGAAATGATCAGTTTTTAGGGGGAACTCTGTCCGTTTCATCCTAGGAATTAAGTAAGAAGTTAGGAAAGCATAACGCTTCTGGCCTAGGGGCTGGGGTTGTTCCAGATGGTATCAGAGCAAAGGTCTTGCGACCATAGGCCGCAACCCGAGTCTTGCATTTCATATAGTCGCCTAGGAACGTATTTAGGATGAGGTGCCATATGTCGTGCCTTTGGGGGCAAATGCGCTCCTTGTTGTGAAAGTCGGTGCGTCTAATGGACTATGCATGGCTTTAGTGAACTTATTGATTGCATAAGTGAGCCTTATATTAGAGTGTGGACTGAATGACTCGCGTATTCGTGAATGAGCTAAGTGTTAGCTTAGCAGCGATTGCTTTATAAATGCGCCTTGATGATTTAAATCAAAGGTTTAAAGTGTACTTGGATTGAACTCGAACGGTTGAAATTGTTTGAACTCTAAGCATATTCTTGCCCCTAAGGTACGATTTGCTCCTCGGGCCCCGTAATGGAGTGAGTAGACGTACTTAATGGTTGGTAGGGATGGGCTAGAGGCAGTTGGACTATTTCTCATTTGAAAACCTAGAGATTTTGAAAGTTGAGACTTTTTTAAATAGTGAATTAAGATGTTTGCTCTGCATTGAGAGACCCGTCTAATTATGTGGTTAGGTTTTAATGCCGCATTTGAAAGCTTGCATTTGCTTTATAACCACATTCGAGTCTCTGCTACTGTTATAAGTTTCTATGCGCAACTAAACATTTTGGATGCCTGTCTGCCAAGATGCATATGTTGCTTGATGTGTAAATGACAAGTTATAAGCGACTAAGAATTACCCCTCTTGACTAAAAGCTTCTTTTTGACAATAAACCTTCTTACGTGAATGTTTGATTGTTAAGAAGGCTGAGTGATAGCTTCGTGTGTGCGCATGCCAATATGAGTGATTGTGGCAGAGTCCTGTTGATTGTGACCTAAGTGTTATCCCATACGTGTTATTGACACTTAGATTCATTCTTACGCCTGTTAGTCGGTTGATGGCTAATTTTTAATGATTTTGACAAGTTTCAAGACATACCTTGACCTTAGTTTGCAAATGAGAAATGCAATCCTATATGCCCTTCTAAATGACCCCTTATGTGACATTAGTTGTGAACTTGAAACCATGGCATGTTGCATAACGTACGGACCTTGAAAGCTTATATAGTCATTTAGAATGGTTTGCAGGGCCAACTGTATGTTTATTAACTAACGGTAAGGTAAGTAAGCTATGTGGTGCTTCTTCGACTTGATTCTTATTGGGTATGTCACTTAATTGGCCAAACAATTCAACCTACATGAGTTGTTGCTTCGTGTAGTCATAGTTAGCTAATCACTGCATAGCATATAGTCCTTATGTTGTGGTTAAATTGCTGATTGTGCACGTATACCATAGTGTGATTGCGCGATTGTAACCTTTGCTTTGAAATGTTTATCTCTGAATGCATCATTGAATGGCATGCTAGAATAATCATGATTGTAAGGGAGTTACTCATCTTCTATTCGAACTAGGGTTTATGCCTCTTATGTTTGATTGAGCGGCTAGTTACTTATATGCCTAGTAAAAAGATCTTGTGACGTAAGAGTTCGCATTCGCAATTGTATATGCCTTGTACATTTTATAGTTTAGCCATACCACATGCTAGCACACCCGTGACTCTAGTTGGATGCTTGATCTTAAGGCATATGAATGGATGTGTGGAAAAAAAAAATCAAACAAAAAAAAATCAATCAACCCCTGGCAAGGTTCAGCTGAGTGTCCTGGCATAATAAGATTGAGTTAGCTTGTATTGTGTTGTGCATGATGAGCTTTAGGTGATACATGATATGAAAACCTTGAATGATGCTTCGCTAGACATAATGCGTGTTGCTGATGCTGTCTAACCATACCTTGGCTATTATGTGAGGCTATCCCTCCAACTAGTTATCTGGTAGCTAGGCCTGGTACCGTTTTGCATATTACCATTACTGCTTCTCAAGGTGCGTCTATATATGCACGTATTCACCTATGAGCACCTCAAATGTGTTGGTTGAACTTAGAGTCATATAGGAGTCTTTGCCATAACCTTTTATTGAGTTGTGAGGTGTAGTTGTCAATATAACCAACCAGAATGATGTATAAGTTGTAAAAAGGCAACACTAGCCATAAAAACCTTGTACCAAACCCACCACAACCCAGAAACCATATATTTACTCCCCTATACAATTGATGTGTGGATCTGTACGGGCTATTACTGTGCATCGACCCATATTCTTGTTATGTAACCACCTAAATTATATTCTTGCGTGATTAATGGTGGTCGAACTTGTTATACTCTTTCATGTTGTTTACCACATATACATGATGGATTAATTCATATTGTGTGTAATTCTTGGGTAAAAACGTTGAGTTATTGATTTCATGCTATGTCACTGTGCTAAGGTGAACCTACGTGATACTATGAATTGTTCTTATCACTCTAGAGTGTCATAGGGGTCTCAGGATCAATTGTTATGGCCCTTGTTTGTTGCGGCCTGAAGTCATACCCTTGGACGCCAACCCATAGCGATACATGTGCATAGAACTCCTTGTCATGATACGAGTAGTGTGTAGGTGATTCAAAGTCCTCATCCCTTTTTGAAATAAGTTTAATATGGTTTTCCACGCCAACTCATTTGCCTCACTTCAATGCGATTTGCCCTCGGCGCCTAAATAGAACGAGTAGACGCTTGAAGAGATTGGCGAGGAGGAGACTGGATACCATAAGACAATTTTCTTTTGATTTAAAAAGAAGTAGTGATTGCAAAATGGAACCTTTTGAAAACCCACTGTGTAGATCTTACCAGCGTGCGTTCATTTTAGGAAAAACCAAATTTAGAATTAGAATTTCGAAGACGAAATTCTTTTAAGGAGGGAAGAATGTAAGACCCACCATCGTTATTTTTACGTAAAGTTGCTTGTCTTGCTTTTACATTATAAAATTGTATTTTTAGTAACTGTGTGAGTTTTTAACGATTAAATTCATTAAAAAGAACGATTATTTGACTAACGTTATTATTGACGCTACTTATTTATAAAATATTTGAATCAACGCTAAACCAAGTTTTTAAAATCGTTTTTCGTTTTACTTGGCTGATTCCCAAAGTTTAAACCGAAATGTTCATGGTAGGCCGTTCAATTCGGGTTTAGCCTAACCATTAGCGAGTACGGGACCAGAATTTAGTTGAATGTTGTTGGTTTAACCCAAAACAACAAAAAAAAGGGGAAAGTAGATCAAAAAAGGGGGGTCAAAGTCGACTACAGGAGACCCGACTCCCCCAAACACCCCTCTCTCTGCTTCGCTCTCACTCTCTCTCTTCCTCTCACTGGCAACCAGTGGCCGGCGTCTGGCGTCACCACCGTCCATCACGCGTCGCTGGCGAGGGGAGACCACCGGTGTCCCCCCAACACGCGCCCACCACCGCCCAAAAGCCACCACCGTCCCCCTCATCTCCTCACCACACACACGCTATACTCGCCGGTTCCAAGCCCTAATCCGCCTCTCCTGGCTGCCGGTGACCAACCTGTGCCGAGGCTGAGTGAAAATCGGCCATGGCTGAGCCGATTATGGCGCAAGGACGGCCGGACACTGGGTCGAAATCACGCATGCATCGTGAGTTTCGAACTTCTCTACTCCTTTAAGTTGAATCCCCACCTTGAATCCTCCTTAACCATGCTTAAATTTCTCAAAAAACCACAAGTTAGGGTTTTTGGGTTTGGGCTAGTCGAATCACGTGCGAAGAGCAGAGGAGCGTCTGGCTTTTGGTGTTCGATTTTTGGCCTCAATTCAAGCTAAATCGCGTGTCTCTAGCGTGGTATCGAGGTGGGTGTTCTCGCCTCCTAAGCTATTACTGATTTCGAAAATATTTTTAGCAGATTGATG
The DNA here is from genome assembly GCA_029747015.1 of Carnegiea gigantea. Classification (NCBI taxonomy): domain Eukaryota; kingdom Viridiplantae; phylum Streptophyta; class Magnoliopsida; order Caryophyllales; family Cactaceae; genus Carnegiea; species Carnegiea gigantea. Next base: position 27,460 of record JAKOGI010000536.1, on the reverse strand, counting down.
TTGCATGTCAAGCTAGGGTTTGCTAAATGTGTTAGAAATGTCAAGAAGTGAGCTATACCTACTTAATTTCGATTCATGTATTCAATTTATGCTTGAGATTGTAATTCGAAGTGAACTATATGTGTTTAGCGTTAATTCGAATGCATGTAGTTAATTTATGCCTGAGATTGCAATTCGAAGTGAATTGTATGCGTTTAGCGTTAATTCGAATGCATGTAGTTAATGGATGACTGAGATTGTAATTCGAAGTGAATTATACGTGTTTAGCATCGATTCAAGTTAATTAGTTGATGCATGAAAAAGGATTAAAAACGAAGTTAGTTTAACGTGTTTAGCATCGATTCAAGTTAATGAGTTAATGTATGAAAAAGAATTAAAATCGAAGTTGCGTTAACGTGCTTAGCTTCTATTTAAGTTATTTAGCTAATATGTGAAAAATGATTAAAATCGAAGTTCTTTTAATGTGTTTAGCTTCCATTAGAATTGATTAACCGATGCGTGCAATGAGCTAATTTCGAAGTTAATGAGATGTGTTTAGCTTCTAATCAAGTGGATTAGCTAATGCGTGTTAAAGGAATTAATCTTGAAGTTATATAAACGCGTTTAGCTTCGATTCGAGTTAAACTAGCTAATGCATGGAAACAAATTAAATTCGAAGCTATTAAAATATGTTTAGCTTTCATTCGAACCCTTTTAGTACATTCATACTTAGGAAAGTTACTTCGAAATGCATCGTATATGTTTAGAATCAAATTATGTTTGATTTACTGAATAAAGTGTTGTCGAATTATGGATAAATGTGGCTATATGTACGCTTGTTGTAACGCACCACTGAATGGTGTTGGTTGCTCAGGTAAGAGCCTAAACCTTACTCCCTTTTACATAAGCTAATATAATAATATGTTGTGATTAATGAATCGATGAATTGAGTTGGTAGTTGGATGGTTTGAGGAAAGAATCATAAGCGTTCGAGGTCTTGTGGTACAGGGCTTGTGAGGAGGGAGTTCGGGTTGTGAAATTACCGTAATCGTGTGGATTGCGAGGCCATGTGTGGCTCATTGTGTTGAAATGATTATGAAGTGTTTGAATGTGAAACGTGTGAATCCCTTTCCGCCCCCTTTTATATCTAAGATGCATTATGCGTGAAACTGTGGTGATTTGACAAAGAACGTTTCTCGTGTTTTCAAACTAATAATAGCCATGATTAATAGCAAGCAATGACCTATTTTTGCTATACAAACAGTATTTGGGAGTGAACCTGCTTGAACGGGGGAATCCCTAAAACGGTTTAGAAAAGTGTGAGTTATGTGATAAATGATTTTACCAAAAGACACAACAAAATTATTAGCCGTTATGGCCCATGCGCTTTAAAGTGGCTAAGATAATGTGCTTCGGACCATATGAAAAGAATGAAAAGAACGATGTTATATGAAAAGAATGATGTTACCCTAGGGGATAAGTCCGGATAAACCCTAGAGGCCCTGACGAGGGCTAATGTAATGGTCCGATATGTTATATGTAGCCATCCCGGGAGTAAGAGCTTAAGCGTGAGCGTTAGGTCTCACTATGGGGTCGAGAATAGTTCTCACCCAATCAGCACCCTGTAATGATCTTATGCCAGAAGTACTTTCGTACTAAGTTAAGAAAAGCAATTGGCCCTTTGCCATTTTTAAACGATTAAAAAGGAAAGGAAGTTCTTTTTATGGGCCCAAAAGGCTATATGGAATGATGTATGAAAAGCTTATAAGGGTCGTTACACGACCAAACGAAATGAAACTTCCTTTGAAGACTAAGAAAACGTTTTCAACGAAAAAAAGAAAGCTTTCAATGAATGAGTTATGAAATGATCCTCAAGCATGTTTGAATGTGGATTCTTAGCCTATGTATTAAAGGAAAGCTTTCAATGGATGCATTGTGAATGATTCTTAAGTATGGTTGAACGTGGATTCTAATCTTATGTGGCATCATTCTTATCCATAGCAAATCTGTCTGACTTAAAGTGTATGAGATGAGAAAGAAAGTTATAGCACGTTAAAAATTCCATGATTGAATGCGTCTCTTCCTAAAAGAATGAACGTTGATATGTGAATAGCATGCAAGGGTGTCATATAGCTTAATATGATGTTTAAAGGTACTTAAATGCTTGATATGTGTTTATGTGTGTGATATGTATATTATATGAATGAACGTTGATATGTGAATAGTATGCGAGGGTGTCATATGGCTTAATATGATGTTTAAAGGTACTTAAATGCTTGATATGTGTTTATGTGTGGGATGTGTATATTATATGAATGAAATGCCAAGAAAAGTGTATTTATGACAAGGGATAACCTTATATACACATCATATGATTGAGGGTTCATGTGTAGTTTAAATGGAGTGTTAAGAAGTTATGTTATGAAAAGAAAAGATCCTTATACTTAGCCTTCGATGCTTACTCACGTGCCTAACTGCTTGCTAGTAAAGAACTCCGTCGTTGAGGAACCTAGAAATATGATTGAGTGGTCGAAGCGAAGTTTATGTTTAGTGATCCTCCCATAAAGGTTCTATGAATATCTATTATGATAGTAAAGTATGGAAACGTGATATGTGACTAGTAAAGATAGTATTGCCTGCAACGGTTTTGGTTTTAAGGGGGTTGGGGGACACTCACTGAGCGTGTGGTTGCTCATCCCACTACTCTTTCCCCTTTTCCCCAGGTTTTCTTTCTGACAGGAAGAAGTTGAGTTCGATAAGTCTAGATGGAACCTATTGTTGCTTACAAGGCATTGTATGTGCTCATTTGAATGGATCTTACGTGTTTAATGAAGTTATGTAATGTACTCTTAGTTTATAAAGGTCTGTAAACGATTATTCTAGTTCATGTAATGCACATGGTATGAAGGTCGCTTTGTATGGCCGCCTGAGCCAACCATCAAGTTAGTTAGATGTCTTCTTGGTTTAATTTAGCTATGTTTTGGGATGTAAATCTTAATACTCCGGTTTTGTTAAACGTTGAGTTGTATCTTCCATTTCTTCTTTATTTATGAATCAATCTGGTTGGTGTACTCCGAGCGAGTGGCTCGTTGAGTTATGAACTCCGGCGTGTGGCCGTTGAGCTATTTTTTAAATGTTTTGCGCTTCCGTTAATTTACAGGGACTTATTGTAAGGCTTTTAGCCTAGAAATGGTCAGTTTTTAGGGGGAACTTTGTCCGTTTCGTCCCAGGAATTAAGTAAGAAGTTAGGAAAGCGTAATGCTTCTGGCCTAGGGGCTGGGGTTGCTATAACACTTCCACAAAACTACTAAATTCTTAGACCAAGAAAACTACTCAGACATGATAAAAGATAAACAAACTAGCCAAAGTTCGGAGAAATCTGGGCGGAGGGGGCTCGACTAAGATGGCCTTCACAAAGGGCTTCAGAACCACCTCAGGATCAAAACTCTCTCACTCAAAACTAACAAAAAACCCAAAAAAAAAAACAAAACTAAGCAAAGAACAAAATTTGAGAGAAACTAAACTAAACTAATCTTCACTAGGCTAACTTTACTTGGTTTGCTTGCTAGGGATTGCTTTCCTTTGCCACTGGATGTTGCTATTTATAGGAAATTTAAGTTGATCTCAGCCTCACAGCCGAGAGAAAACAAAGAGGCAGTAGTTACAGGCCTACCACAGTCTGCGAGATCCACCACCCAACCGTGGTCTGTGCTAGAACTGGTTTTTTGCTATTTTCTTGTTCCATGGGCATAACAACTCATGGATGACATTGGGGGAGGTCAAAACACAGCCATTAAAGGGCAAATGCTGGGTAAACAGCTAAAAATCCTACAAAACACATCAGACAACTACACCCAAGTATGAATCGAGAATAGGGGAGTGAACAACATTATTAAGCAAAAAATTCTCCTAAAAACAAGGCAAAATAGCCCTAAAAAGATGTACATGTTAAGCACTTATCAAACTCTCACATGCTTAAACTGTTGCTTATCCTCAAGCAATATAAAAACTAAAAAGGCGTACACAACCTCATCAAGATAGACATAGGTAACATTCAATTGGCAAAGATGATCCAAGTATAGCCCAAAAAGGTATAAAAAATCATTAATAAGCAGAATAGGGAATGAAATTTCAAAAACCTTTTAGTAGACCACAATGCAAAACTTAAACCAATCTTTTCCCAAAGTGTCAAATGCAATCATTCTAGCATATGAAACAAGCAAAACTACCGAGATCGAAAGAACCTCACTATAGTTATGTGGCACTCAGCACTCATGTGGTTGATAATGTATATATATGAAGGTTCTCTCAATTCTCATTCCTTGGACACAAATCTACCATAGGCTTGATAGGATTTTAAAATTCACCACCACTAAAATGCAAATACACTAAACAATCATGAGGACTTTCATAGGGATCTAACGGGGCTTAGAGTAAAGGTAAGAGGGGAATAAGTGTTTTTGGAAACGAAGAGCTAAAAGACAAAGACTAAGAGCTTAAACAATTCTAATGCATCATACTACATCCATGTTGAACCATATCAAAATAAATCCCAAAAGGAAGAGACAAAGAGTCGAAAATCACAAATAGCTTACATTCCCACCAAGGCTAAGCACTTTCTTTAATTTTTTTTTTTTTTGTTCATTTCTCTTCTTTTCTGTTTTTTTCATCTCCTTTTTTTTTCCTTTCCTTTTTTTTCTTTCAAAAAGAAACAACCAAGAAAATTCCAGAACGAACTTTAAAATTGAACTCTTCTCTAAACTTTAGATAATAAAACAACGGATTTATCAAATGTTTAATCCCTGCACCAAATCGCCAAAATTCACTAAAGAGAACAACAATCCACCTTGCTAACGCCCTATCAAACTTGATGCAAAAGAATGTAACACTCCTCTAACGTTGGCTTAAGGGTACGACAAGTATTTGGCCATGGGCTAAAATTAGGAGGTTCAAATAAAGAAAAATGGTTATAGGCTCAAAAGGGCCAACAAAAGATACAATACACAACCAGGGTGGCTATTTGGCCGTGGTATTAAACAAATCAAAGAAAGGAAAAAAAAATGCCTCAATCATATTGCCTAAATGCACATACGAAATGTGATTTTGAATGAAAATCAAAGCAAGCTCTAGAAAAATGGCACGAGGGAAGAGTCACACATGAAAGAAAAAATACGAGACTAATAATGATAAACAGTCTCTAAAGACTCAAAGTCTCATGGGATATCTACCAAAGACCAAGCTGACTCACTAGCAAACACATGCCAAAATCTTGTAAAGACTCATGGGGAAAAATAATTTGCATCCAACATGTGGTCAAAACATAGAATTCATTTTGAAAACTCATTTGCAAACATTTATGCACAATTTGGGCGAATCAAAGGATCAAACTAAACCAAAGAAAGCTTTCAAATCTATAGAGATCATCATCGGAGGATTTTTTTCCTTTTCTTTTTTGTGTTTTTTTTGGTTTTTTTTGGGGTAAATAATACAAACTAAAATGCAAAAGAAACTAACAAAAGAACTAACAAAATAAAGAAACTAAAATGCAACCTAGAAGAAAACTAAATGCACTATTAAAACAAAAACTACAAAAACTACCACTAAAAATATATACAAAGCAAAAACAAACAAACACACCAAATAAAAATAGGCATCAGATGCCAAATATAATAACTAACTCCCTCATGCTTGAATCACACATTACCCTCAATATGGGCATATCATAATAAAAAGGGAAGGGGAGTAGCAGAAAACAAGATCAGAGAGGAGGAGGTGGAGGAGGATGAGGTGGTTGATTACCCAAAAACTTTACTGCACGTGACCCTTCTTCTATGGTTGAACCGAGTCAGTTAGCATATGAACATTCGCATTTTCATTTGGTTGTCCCACCAGATATGTCTTCAATCATTGTCCATTGATTGTGAAAGCTCCGGTAGACTCATTCCATATCCCCATTGCTCCATTGGGTTGAACTTTGGTGATGGAAAATAGTCTCGAGCATCGGGATTTTAGTTTACCCGAAAACAATCTCAATCTAGAGTTGAATAAGAGGACCATATCACCTTTTTCAAAGCACTTCGTCATGATATGTTTGTTGTGCCATTTCTTAGTTCGCTCTTTGTAAATACGTAAGTTTTCATAAGCATCCAACCTTAGTTCGTCGAGCTCATTTAGCTGTAGGAATCTTCGTTTTTATAATTGGAAACCACAGCGCACCATTCACATGCAAGACAAATTGCCCTCTTGGCCCATCAGACAGGCTATCATCTACTTGCTCAACCCCTACATCAAAATTGGCATCGAACCCTTCCAAAGGGGGCATAGAGTGAACAACTTATGCAAACCTGCAACACTCACTCATCAAAGAATCATTAGAAATAGGGCCTCAACCTCGGGCTTGTTAGGTGGCATAGGAGTAGAAAACTCCACCTTAACATACCCCTGGTCCGGGTCCTCATATGAAATCCGCCCAAAATCAGGAGGATCTTCATTATTGAAGACATCCTCTATATCATACTTAGGGTAAAGGAGTAATGCATCTAATATAGAAGAATGAGGAGAAACCGCATCCTCCTTCCTATAAAATACACCCATCCCTTGCATCAATATGGCAACCAGCCGTCACCCAAATCGGCCTACCTAGGACGATTTGAGCATCATCAGTTTCAGGCATATTGATGATAATGAAGTCTTCTAACATCCAAATGTCTCATACGTTGACAGGGACATCTTCCAACTTACCTATGGGTTGTGTCATAGAACCATCAACCAACTGTAGTGAAAAGGGGACGGCTAGTAACGGTCCTCGGTGCAGCTTATGAAATAACGAGTATGGCATTATGCTGACACTTATGACTAAATCACATATACGTCTCTTAATTTCTACCTTTCCCATAATGCAGGGGATAGAAAAGCTACCTAGGTCAGGGAGCTTAGGGGGAAAAAAGATGGGGATCTCAATAGTGTCATTCTCGTTGAAAGTGGTAGTCTTGCCACCATTGTTGGTCTTCTTACTACCAGCCATAGTAATCTCTCTACCCTCTTTCATTGGTCCTTTGTCAAGGTCAGTTAAGTCCTCTTCATCCTCTTTCATGGTAATACAGTTACGATATTCATAAGGGTTAGGTTCGGGCTTACTATGAAGTCTACCTGGGGGTGCAGATGAAAAAGCAGCTTTTTGGAAAATTTAGGCTTTTAATATCCTATTATGTGTCGTAAGCACATCAACCTTGCAGGCTAATTGCTTAATATGCTCATCCTATTTCTATTGTGCCATAAGCATGTTTTCCATTATTACTTCCAAATTAGACTTTTGGGGCATCTGAGAAGGAAATGGGGGTCTTTGAGAACCAGGGGGCACTCTAGCATTCATGGGGGCATGTTCATAGTGTTTGGATTCGACCTATAAGAAATATTCAGATGATTCTTCCAACCCAGATTATAGGTATTAGAGTAAGGGTCATTGATCGGTCTCGGGTTGAAATTTTGAACATAATTAACTTCATCGGGGTCTTGGGAAAAAGGACTTCTAACGTGACCGTTGAAAGATATATACTCAATTGAACCACAAATTTCACAAGGAGAAGGAGCACTTGAGTTCACAGCGTTAACATTCATTTGGTCCAGTCTTTTAGTCATGTCATCCACTTTAGCAGAAAGTAAAGTAATTACATCAACTTCAAGCTTACCTCCAACCCGCCTGGGTTGAGCTCATTTAGTGGACCATTGAAAGTTATTAAGCGCCATCTCCTCGATAAGGTTATAGGCTTCATTATCGGTCTTGCTCATTAGAGTTACTCTTATCGCCGCATCAATAGTGGACCTCACAGCTTGGGTCATACCGTTATAAAAGGCCTGGATAATCATTCAGCGTTGAAAACCATGATGGGGGTATAAATGCAGTAGATCTTTAAAACGCTCCCAGGCTTCATAGAGCGTCGCATCCTCTCTTTGCAGAAAGTTGGTGATTTGATTTCTCAGGCTCGCTATCTTACTCGGAGGGAAGAATTTGGTGAGGAAAGCTCTTGTCAATGCATCCTACATAGTTATGCAACTAGATGGCAAAGAGTGTAACCAAGCCCTCGCCTTACCTCCCAGTGAGAAAGGGAATAAGCGCAGGCAAATCGCATCACTGGAGACTCCGTTTAACTTTAGTGTATTGCACACCTCTAAAAATACCGAGAGGTGTAGATTCGGGTCTTCCGAAGGAACTCCACCGAACTGAGACTGCTGCACCATGGAAATAAGTGCCAGCTTGAGCTCGAAGTTATTGACATCCACAGTAGGCCGAGCTATGCTTGAGGCGATCCCTTGGACTTCGGGAGTAATGAGATCTCGAAGGGTCGTTCTTTCTTCACCTGCCATGTCTGATTCCTTCTTACCTCGCGCCTTTACTCTTCGATCCTTTGCTTTTTCTTCCTTAAGCGAAAAGTGCTCTCAATCTCTGGATCAGGCTCGTGTAAAATCAGACTTCGCATGAACTAAGAAAAATTCTTGTAAGCACTTTCACCAACACTACGAGCGCAATTAAACGGGAAAAAGAAAAATAACAAGAAAACAAAACAAAACAAAATAATAAAATGCTTAGTCACGTTTGTAAGATAATACTCAATAGTTAGCAATTTAGTCCCCGGTAATGGCGCTAAAAACTTAACCATTATCACAAGCACACGGGTAGTCGTAGTATAGACAAAAGATATCATTCGTCAGGGACTAAAGTAATCTATCGAGCCTAGTCTTGTCAGAATATGCTAAGCAAAACTCCATTTCAAGTGGTTTTGATTAACTACTGCAAATGAACTCGTCTAAATCAATAAGAGAAAAGCGTCTAGGAATTTTCGCAGTTATGAAAGACAATTGGATCAAAATTAATAAACATGTGCTATTCTCCAATTGGTTAATTCCAAGGAATTGTAATCTTGTCAAGAAACTTGATCTATTCTTTCAAAATCAATCAAATTTGCCTAAACTAAGTAAACATCATTCTTTTAAACTAATTTGACTTAATCTAAGTTCAATATATTCGATTATTTACTAGCCCTCCTAACATATGAATCTCTCTTTCGAGACGAAGTTTTCCTAAGTCTAATTAAGCAGTCTAACAACCAAATGTCGTCTTTTGAATGTTCACTCGATTGTTTCAGGTGCGTAAGTAAATTTTGGCAAAAAATCAACTCACAACATATCAAACACTTGATAGAACAAAATCATACCAATCATGAAAATAAGCACAATTAAATAAACTAAAACATGACCAAAAACACTTCCACAAACTACTAAATTCCTAGACTAAGAAAACTACTCATACATGATAAAAGATAAACAAACTAACCAAAGATCGGTGAAATCTGAGCGGAAGGGTCTCGACTGAAATGGCCTTCACCAACGGCTTCAAAACCACCTCAGGATTAAAACTCTCTCACTCAAAACTCACACAAAAGCAAAAAGAACAAAACTAAGCAAAGAACAAAATTTGAGAGAAACTAAACGAAACTAATCTCCACTAGGCTAACTCTACTTGCTTTGCTTGCTAGGGATTGCTTTCCCTCACTGCTGGACATCACTATTTGTAGGAAATTCAAGTTGATCTCAGCCACACAGCTAACGGAAAATAAAGAGGCAGTAGTTACATGCCTACCACAGTCCGTGGCATCCACCACGATCCATGGCATCCACCATGGTTTATGGAATCCACCACAGTCTGACCGTGGTCTGCGCTAGAACTGGCTTCTTACTCTTCATGCATAGTAACTCATGGATAACCATGGGGGAGGTTAAAACACAACCATTAAAGGGCAAATGCTAGGTAAAAAAGCTAAAAATCCTACAAAACACATAAAACAACTACACCAAAGCATGAATCGAGAATAGGGGAGTAAACAACATCGTTAAGACAAAATTCTCCTAAAAACGAGGCAAAATAACACCAAAAATACGCACATATAAGCACTTATCAGCATACCAGATCGACTCTTTGCTTTGAGTACTTAGGAAGCATCGTAAAGCCATAGGATACACCCTTGATGACCTAAAAGGAATTCATCCTTCTTAGCGTATGCATCGAATTTTAATAGAAGACGATCATAAGTCTTCAACTGAACACTAAAAAAGATTAAAGCCTAGCATGCAAGAGGTGGTAAAAAAAAGATATTTTGAAGTTGCTTAAGGCCAGCATTATCTACCCTGTCTCTGATAGCATGCGGGTAAGCCCGATCTATGTTGTACCTAAGAAAGAAGGGATGACTATTGTCAAAAATGAGAATAATGAGCTAATCCCTACTAGGACTGTCACAGGCTGGTGTATGTGCGTTGATTATCAAAAACTAAATAAAGCCACCCGTAAAAATCACTTTTCCCTTCCCTTCATTGACCAAATCCTTGAACGATTAGCTAAAAACTCGTATTTTTGCTACTTAGGTGGATATTCGGGATTCTTTCAAATCCCTATCCATCTTAATAACCAAGAAAAGATTACTTTTACATGTCCTTATGGTACATATGCTTATAGAAGAATGCCATTTGGGTTGTACAATGCCCCTGCCACACTTTAACGTTGTATGATGGCCATTTTTTCTGATTTTATTGAGGATATAATGGAAGTGTTCACAGATGATTTTTCTGTGTATGGTGCAACCTATGACCAATGCTTGAATAACTTATCTAAGGTTTTGCAAAGATGTGAATATGTGAATTTAGTCTTGAATTGGGGGAAATGTCATTTTATGGTCCAAGAGGGGTTTGTCCTTGGTCATGTTGTCTCTAATAAAGGCATAGAAGTTGACAAACCAAAGGTGAAGGTGATTGAGAAATTGCCGCCACAAACATCTTTAAAAGGTGTGGGGAGCTTTCTCGGACACATCGGTTTTTACCGGCAATTCATTAAAGATTTTTCAAAAATTGTGAAACTTCTCACCCAATTGCTTATCAAGGATGTGCCATTTCAGTTTAATGAAGAATGCTTGAGTGCTTTTCACAAGTTAAAAGAGGCATTAATCACTGCCCCAGTAGTACAAGTGCCAAATTGGGAGCTACCTTTTAAAGTAAAGTCTGATGCTAGTGATTATGCAGTGGGGGCTGCTCTAGGTCAACAAAAGGACAATAAGTAATATGCCATATACTATGCAAGTCGTACTCTTGATAGGGCTTAAGTGAATTATGCCACGACTGAGAAGGAGTTCTTAGCAGTTATCTTTGCCTTGGAAAAATTTTGATCCTATTTGATTAATTCTAAGGTCATCGTTTTCACGGATCATGCCGCTTTAAAGCATTTAATGAAAAAACTCCAACTCCAAACCTCGACTCATCTGATGGGTCCTCTTTCTTTAGGAGTTTGATTTGGAGATCAAAGATAAGGTTGGGTTGGCAAATGTGGTTACTGATCATCTATCTCGTTTAGGCCCAGAGGCCACTCCTAGTGAAGAGCTCCCTATCGATGACTCTTTGCCCAATGAACAGCTATTCGCTATATCCCAGCAAGCTACCTTATGGTATGCTGATTTGGTGAACTTCAAGGTGTGCGAAGTGTTACCTCTGAAATTGTCCTACCAACAAAGAAAGAAGTTCTTTGCTGATGTCAAATACTATGTGTGGGAAGAACCTTTCCTTTATAAGATATGTGGAGATGAGATTTATAGAAGGTGCTTACCTAAAGATGAGGTCCATAGTGTCTTGCACCATTGCATGCTTCAACCTATGGTGGCCATTATGGACCACATAAAACGATTGCAAAAGTACTTTAAGCAGGCTTCTATTGGGCCATGCACTTTAAGGATGAAAGGAAATTTATCATGACTTGAGATTGATGTCAGCGAGCAGGGAACATTTCCAAGAAGCATGGGATGCCGCAAAGTGGCATACTTGATGTAGAGTTATTTGATGTACGGGGGATTGACTTCATGGGTCCCTTTCCTCCTTCCCATAACAACCTTTATATCCTTGTGGCGATTGACTGTGTTTCTAAGTAGGTGGAAGCCATTGCCTCCCTAAGAAATGATTCTAAGGTTGTCTTTAAGTTTCTCAAGAAAAATATTTTCACACGATTTGGCACACCAAGAGCTCTTCTAAGTGACAATGGCACACACTTTTACAATAAGCCACTTGAGTTACTGTTAAAAAAATGTGAGATATTTCATAAGAATGCTACGCCTTACCATCCCTAAACAAGTGAGCAGGTGGAACTCCCGAATAAAGAATTGAAGAGCATATTGGGAAAAACAGTGGATTGTTCCCACAAAGATTGGTCTTTTAAGCTTGATGATGCTCTTTGGGCATACCGTACCGCTTACAAGACTCCTCTAGGCACCATTCCATACCAGTTGGTGTTTGGGAAGTGTTGTCACTTGCTAGTAGAGATGGAACATAAGGCATATTGGGCTACAAAGACACTCAATTTTGATCTTAAGGTCGCTGGAGAGCGGAGATTTTCGCAACTAAGTGAGGTAGATGAGCTAAGGTTGGAAGCCTATGAGAGTTCGCGTCTTTACGAAGAGCAAACTAAAAAGTGGCATGATAAACATATCATGAAGAAGAGGTTCAAGAAAGGAGACATGGTCCTATTATTCAACTCCAGATTAAGATTGTTTTCGGGAAAACTAAAGTCCAATGGTCAGGACCATTTAAGATCACTAAGGTTCAACCCAATGGAGTAGTTGAAATATAGAGTGAGTCCACCGGTGCATTCATAGTTAATAGACAGCGGTTAAAACCATATCTTATGAGACAACCTATTGATAAAGCCAATGTGCATACACTTACCAATCCAGAACAAGCATAAAAGAAGGGTTAAGCTCTTAACCTTAAAAGAGTGCTTCTTAGGAGGTAACCCAAGCTCTTTCTCAGCTTTGATTTTTACTATTTTTTGTAGTTTAAAAAAAAAAGAAAAGAAAAAAAAAGGGAGAAAACACAAAAAAATATGGAATAAAATGTTTAGCACCATGGCTAGAGTACCCAGCACCGCGACCGTGGGGTGCCAACCTAGAAAATTGAAAAAACAAGGACCAATAAACACCACGGATAGACCATGGTGAATGCCACGGTCTATGGCATCCTGCTACGGCTCGCGGTCTAGGTCTTTGACCGTAGTGTCCCCTCACTTTCCCTAACAACTTCATCTTCTTCATGACACTCTCTCTCTCTCTACCTTCATTTTCTCTCTCTAAACTGGCATAACCAACCTCATTTCTTACCTCATATTTTTTCTCAATTTTCACCCATTTTCACCCAAAATCATCTCTTTTCACTTAATCTTTCCTCTTTTCACTACCCATCTTTTTCTCTCTCTTATTCTTCTTCTTTTTAATTAAAATCTTCATTTTTCTTCCTCAAATTTTCTTATTTAGGTTTTAGTTTTAGTTTTTGGCTCATTTTGCAACAATGGCACCTACCAAAAGACAAAGGAGTATCAACGAGGTTGGATCCTCAAGTCAAGCATCAATTCAACCTCAAAGGACATCCTGAACTTCCACAAACGCACGAGCTTAAGGTAACATTCATCACGCCCTTGGTTTAACACATCCTAATCATATTGCTGGATATAATTGCTTAAATAAATGCATGGTTGTAGCAACTAGATATTATGATGAGGAATCATTAGCTCAATTAAGAATGTCGTATCATATTTAGTGGTTATTTTCCCAAGGTGGTATTGGACACTTTTCGGAAATAAAAGAGCATGCATATCGGGACCTGACCCTAGAATTCCTAAGTACACTCCATGTCCAGGTCACTAGAGAGCCTCAATATCGACCCGGATACATATCATTTTATTTGCAGGGTCAATTTTACGAGCTGAACTTAGGTACCTTTAATGGTATATTTGGCTTTTCACCTAGCATGGATTTATCAAACCACCAAGTCCCCTGCGAATTCAACCTAAATGCATTTTGGGGTGAACTTTTGGGGAGTGTTAGGTACAACGCTAGTTCATCGAAGTGCACACATATTAGGAACCCCTGCATTAGAGTAGCTCAGCGCATCTTGGCTTGTTGTTTCTTTGGTCGGGACGATAGTCTAAATGTCTCGAGATTATCTGAGTTATACTTTTTATCCTGTATATTTGATGGTGTCCAGCTTGACCCCGGTTTGTTTTTGGCCAGGCAGTTACATAATGCTGCTGTTAGCACTAAAGGCAGGATAGTTATAGGTGGGAGTGTGACTACTATTGCTAGATTTTTGGGTATTGAGCCCAACCTTGAGGATAGAGTTTCTGGGTCTGAGCGGCTTGATCAAGCTGCTTTTGAAATTATAAACTTTTGTAAAGTTAAAGCTGGGCATTTATGTTGGATTTACCCTGGGAACCGGCTTTTGTCACTTCCCAATGTCGATCAAACCACCTTACTTCATCGGGCTAACCTTTATTGCGTACCTGGTGATGACGAGGTTGATCAACCCGCACCGCATCGTCCAGCCCCTTATTCTAGTCAAGTAGGACCTAGTTCTTCTTCTCAACCATCCCCTCCAGGCTATACCGACCTCCAAGATATCCTTAGATCCATTCAAGAGGAGCAAGTTTTCCTTCGAGCATTTGATGATGAGTTTCGTGGGATGCTTGTTGCCCAGACTCAATATTTCTAGAACTATAGGGCATGTCTAGAGACCTGGCGAGATTGACATATCTCTTATGGCCAACCACCCCATCCTCCTCCACCTCCTCCTTTCTGATTGCTTTGTGCTACTCCCCTTCCCTTTTTCTATTTTTTGCCCACATTGAGGGTAATGTGTGATTCAACCATGGGGGAGTTAGTCATTATATTTGGCGTCTGATGCCTGACTTGGTTTAGTGTGCTTGTACTTTGTATATGTTATTTCTGATAGTTTTTAGAGTTTTTGTTTTAGGTTTTAGTTTTGTTTAGCAGTATTTTAGTAGTGCATTTAGTTTTCTTTTCATTCTAGGTTGCATTTTAGTTTTTTTTTTGTTAGTTTCTTTTGCATTTTAGTTGGCATTGTTATTAGGAGCAAGAATGTGCTAAAACATTGCATAAAAAAACCTAAAAAAAAAATTTATTTGAAACAAAAAAACAGAGAAAAAAATCCTTCAATGATGATCTTTTTAGATTTGGTAGACTTCTTTGGTTTAGTTTGATCCTTTGATTCACCCAAATTGTGCATAAAAATGCTTGAGAATGATTTTTCAAAATGATCTCCCTATTTTGACCACATGTTGAGTGCGACTTGATTATCCCATGAGTCTTTACATGAATTTTGGCATGTGTTTACTAACGAGCTAGTCATGACCTTGGTATACGTCCCATGAGGCTTTGAGCTTTTAGAGACAATTTATCAACTTAGTCTCATATTTTCTTTTATGTGTGACTCTTCCTTAACATCATTTATCTAGAACTTGCTTTGATTCTCATTTAAGAACACATTTCGCATACGCATTTAGGTAATGTGATTGAGGCATTTTTCTTTGATTTGTTAAACCCAATGGCTAAATAGCCACCTTTGTTGTATATTATATCCCTTGCTAGCCCCTTTGAGCCTATATCCATTTTTCTTGATTTGAACCTCCTATTACAGCCTACGGCCAAATAATCATCTTACCCTTAAGCCAAGACTAGAAGAGCATTTCATTCTTTCGTATCAAGTTTGATTTGGGAGCTAGGAAGGAGAGATGAGATCTTTTAGTGGATTTTGGTTGTTTGGTAAAGGAATGTGTAATCTTGATTGATAAAAAGGAAATCCCTTGTTTAATTGTACAAAGTTTAGAGAAGAGTTAGAATTTAAAGTTCGTTATGGATTTTCCCTTCGCTAAATTATTTCGGACAAAAAAGGAAAAAAACACAAAAGGAAGGGAAAAAAAAGAAAAATGAATGAAAAAAAGAGGGGAAAAAAAAGAAGACACAAAGGAAGAAAGTGTTAGCCTTGTTGGAATTGTAAATTCTTGTGATTATCAACTTTTTCTCTCTTCAATTGGGGATGTGTTGTGTCTAAGAGGGATGTAGCAGGATGTACTGGAATCATTTAGCTCTTAGTCTATGGCTTCTAGCTCCTCATTTCTAAAACATTTGTTCCCCTCTTACCTTTACCCATAACCCCATTACAACCTTATGAAATTCCTCATGGTTGTCTAGTATGTTTGCATTTTATTGATGGCGAATTTGAGTCTTGTCAAGCTTATGGTAGATTTGAGTCTAAGGAATGAGAATTGAGGGAACTTTTATATATGTATACATTTTTAAACACATGAATGATGAGTGCCACATAACTATAGTGAGTTCTACCAACCCTGCTGGCCTTGTTTGTTTCATATGTTGAATGACTGTATTTGACAATTTGGGGGATTGATTCAAGGTTGACATTGTGGTTTATGAAGTCATTTTTAAAAATTTCAATCCCTGATCTGATTACTAATGATTTTTTTTTTTTTACGCATCTTTTTGGGCTACCTTTGGATCCACTTTACCGTTGGAATATTGCTTATGTCTATCCTGAGGAGGTTCTGTATATTTTTAATTTTTAGCGTTGCTTGAGGACAAGCAACAGTTTAAGCATTGAGGAGTTTGACAAGTGATTAATGTACACATCATTTTAGGGTTGTTTTGCCACATTTTTTAGGAGAATTATGCGTTTTGAGTCATAATTTATACTCTTATTGTCGATCTATGCTTGCGTATGGTTGTTGATGTGATTTGCAGGATGTTAGGCCTTTTTACCCAGTATTTGACCCTTATTGGATGTATTTTAACCTCCCCCATGGACACCCATGTGCTGCTACGCTCGTGGAGCAAGAAAAGAGTAGAAAATCGGTTTCAGCCAAGACTACGGTCAGACGGTGGTGTCTGCCACGGACCACAGTGAGAGGTGAAACTGTTACCTCTTCATTTTCCATCAGCTATGTGGCTAAAAACGTCCCCGTTTTTCTATAAAAGGGCATAGTGCAACAGAGAGAAGCAAGCAAGAGTAGCGTAGTTTATCTTCCTTCTCAAATTTTTGTTACTTTTAGTTTACATTCTTAGTTTGATTATTATTTTAGTGAGAAATCTTGAGAGTATAAGTTTGAATTTGACGCAGTTTGAAGCCCTTGGTTGAAGGCTATCTTAGTCAAGCCCTTCCTCTCAGATTGCGCCAAAACATTGGTTAGTTGTTCAATCTTTTATCAAGAGTGAGTAGTTTGATTTTGTCTAGAGATTCAGTAGTTTATGAAAGTATGGTTGGATCATGATTTAATCTATTGAATTGTGTTTATTTCATGATTGGTTTAATTTCATTCTATCAAGTGATTATCATGCTGTAAGTGAATTTTTGGCCAAAGTTTGCTTGCACACTTGAAACACTGCTTGATAAAACCTGACGTAACATCATCTCGAAAAAGAGATTTGTATGATAAGAGGACATAGAGTGTAATCAAATATGTTTAACTTGGATTAAGATAAATTAGTTTAAAAGAATGACTTTTGCTTAGTTTAGGCAAATTTGGTTGAGTTTGATACAATGGACTAAATTTTTTTAGATAGATTGCAAGGGCTCAAAATTAACCGAATAGAGAAAACCACATCCTTATCATTTTGACCCAATTAACTTTCATAACTACATGAATTCCTAGGCATGTTTCCTTAATTAATTTCAAAAATTAGTGAATTAGAAGTTATCTAATCGAATCCTCTTGAATTATAATTTTACTTAGCATATTTTGGATAGGTAAAAGCTCGATAGATTACATTGGTCCCCGAGGAGCGATCTTTGTATCCATACTATGACTACCCATGCGCTTGCGGTAGTGGTCAACTGACATAAAATAACCCTAATGTATTAGAAAACCAAATCTCAGTAAAAGATTACTATAGGCTATAAAGTAAAACACAAAAATAATAAACAATTGTAATGAAAATGCAAAAATTTCCTAATATCTCCTACCATGCTTTGTCTTGAATTTTGCCAATGAGTCTTTTCCTACATTATTCTCCCACAGTGGAAAAAACTCATCTTCGACTTTAAGATGAAGCAGAATTGTGGATGAAGAAGATAGAATTAATTTAACTTCACCGTTCATATTCTGAATCACTCATAATATTCTCCAATGGTAGTAACCGTGCAAACATTGGATGAATGTCTCTCTTCTGAACGAAGTCTTCTTGATTGAAAAGGTCAACACGTCTAACAAGTCCTTAGATGATACAAAAGTATTTTGGTAAATCCTCTTCACTGTATGACACATCAAAATCTTTGATTAATGGAGGGAAGGTTGTTTTCATAATGTTTGAATACTCGAACAGTTGTGCTTGATGCCTTGGAAGATTTTGAAAAGATTCAGTGCAATAAACTATTTGATCCACCTGATCAAAAGGGTTCTCTTTAGTATACATTGCCATGCTATTATTTGAAACTTAATGATCCTCTATTCCTTGGAGACACTCTCTGAGAAGCTCATCGTAATAAGTTTCTGAATGAACTTCCTTTATGACTTCTCCCTTATCATGAACTTTTCTTGGTAGCATGTTGGTTGTTTCCTAGAAGTCCTCACAAAAGAGAACATATAATCTTCAATAGAATGTTATCAAGGTACAATAGGAGCTCTAGGAGGTCTATAATCAAATTTATAGTTATGAATATGTGGCAGACAACCACATATTCCCTCAATAGCAAAGTAAAGTCCAATTCACAATAATCTTGATAAGTTCGAAGCCCTTGAAGCTTGTAAAGGTATTCCCGGTATCTCTTGGGGAATAAAAATTCACTAGAGAATAGAAAGCAGCCATTGTCTAGAATCTAGCAACGTTTTCTACATCCCCATAACGAGAGAATACATTATACAAAGCACCCATTGCGATAGGCCATAGCGATGATCATGAAAAAGGCACAGTGATGTTTGTCACTCCAAGCCATTTCATTGTAGACATGTCTTAATAACAACTGCCTATCTGCGAAACATAATTAGAGACTATTAATCTCATAACTGACATTAACTCAACAACAAACTTACAATCTTTAAAATTTTCTTTTAGACTTTTTTTTTGGGGGAATAGGTATAAAAATCAAATCAAATTTAAAAAAACAAGTGAACACAGCAGTGGTGGGGCAAAATCTTATTCTTGATTTTTCTTTGTTTGGTTGTATAGGAAAATAGCAAAGAGGATGGCATGGGCTATGATTGAAACATTTCGATACCAAATTTGATATGGGCTCTAGATACAATGTCTACGCCAAATAATAAATTAAAAGAACTCACAATGTTTTTAATGAACGCTTAATTTCGTTCATTCAAGTCTGCTTCTTCTCATTGCATACGGAGGCTTATATAAGCTTCAATACAACTACAAAGGATATAAGATATTTAGAAGATAAAGATAAAACTAAGATACAATCGAAGATAAGATTGGAATAAAGATAATTTTGATCTTAGAAAAGAATCCATTAGTTCCTAAACCTCTTTTGCTTCCGAGAGTTTATACTACAAGAAAATCTCTTAGGAGATAGTGCAACGGCAACTTTGGCATTAGTCTCTTTTTAAGATCCAATGTTCATGGAGCATGTTGGGGTTGGCTATTATGTATGAATAGATTGATACTAATTCCTTGGTAGATCCACAAAATTGAATTTTTCTAGTGATTTCTAATTTTAGAGCTAGCAAGATGACAACCAAACTGGATAGAGCAGCAGCACTTATGTGGTGCACTTGAAAAACAACAAATGGCATAGTGTTTCACAATAGAGCACCTAACCCAGGTACCATCTTGATATGAGCGAAAAAGGCCAGCATTAAATGGCATATTAGATGCAAACTCGCATAAACACTCCGACCACCAAACCCAAGTTGTTCATCCTCCAGCCATATAAATTGTCATTAGATAGCATGGAGAAAACCACAAGAAGTGTTTATCAAAATTAGCTTCGATGAATCCCAGTCAAAGCTAACTAGGAAGCAGAAGGATTCATAATTCGTAATTGGGAAGAAAGATTCACTCAAGTAGTGCCAATCAGTATGGGAATAGCATCAATTTTGATCGTAGAAGCAACAACTATAAGAAATGGAATTAAAGTCCCATAGCAAACAGATTTTACAAGGATCCATATAGAAGGTGACAATAAGACACTCATCTAACTTATTCAAAGTCATATTCAATCACCAGAGGAGATATAAATTTTGATGTCTAACTTGTTTTAGCAACCCGTATAATGCACAAAAAAGATTTTGAGTTAAAAATATTTAGTCTTTTTAGAAGCTAATCATAGTACTTATGAATGTAAATTATAACTAATCATATAAAAAATATATCATAAGTAACTTAATCGGAAACAATTTTGGGAATTTCATTATTATAATTTTTTATATTGATTTTAAATGACATGATAGTAAAAGCATAGTAAAATTGATTTAATTTGTTGACAATAAAGTTAATAATTAATGGCTTTAATATTAAATTATAAGTTATTAAGCCTAAGTTATCTACCAAATGGGATTAAGCAGAGTGTAGAATATTATATTTAGCCAACTTCAATCCTTGTGCAGTGCAGAGTAAGTCATTTAATAGTTCAAACTTAATGTCAATATGTTTTTATATAGTAATGACAATCGAAAATTTTTTCCCCCTTTAAAAGTTCTTTTGTTAAAATATTAATATAATAGTAATATAGGGCTCCCATTCCACTTCTAATTACTATATGAATCCTTTAAAAAATATAATAATTTAACTATAATCGTGAAGAAAGAACCCAAAAAAGGTTAATTGTGTATTAATGATTACAACCTAAATGTGACTTTACTTTTTTTCTTTTTAAAACACATTTATGATTGTAATTATCATATAGATTTGGTATTAGCGTAGGAGTAACAAAACCTTCAAAATTTGTCATCTATTTTTGGATTCTTCTTAGGTATCCTGTTTTAATGTATTTATAGATATTCAAACTTACATTCACTCTATGACAGTGTTATCATCGCTCATAATTTTTGGTAGGCAACTATGGTTGGATGCTGAAATTAGGTTTATCCTTTCATTCAACAAATATATATAGGTACATATATATATATATATATATATATATATATATATATATATATATATATATATATATATATATATATATATAGTATATATATATATATATATATATATATACATACATGCATATATATATATCATATATTATTATATATATATATATATATATATATATATAATTTTTGTGTGTGCCGTGTTGCGTGTGCGTGCGTGCGTGTGTGTGTGAATAGACACACACACACGCACACGCACGCACACACACACACACACACACATACATACGTGCATATACATACATATACATATAACACACACACACCACGCATCACATGACACACATACACATATATATATATACTATATATATATATATACACACACAACACACATACAAAACGCACACATAAGATATATATATATATATATATATATAATATATATATATATATATATATATATATATATATATATATATATGTATATATTATATATATTATATATATAATATATATATATATATATATATATATATATATGTATATATATCTTTTTGTGTGTGTGTGCACGTGCAAGTGCGCATATGTATGTGTGCGTATGTGTGTATATGTATATACATATATATATACACACACATATATATATGCATATGTACACAAAGACACACACACACACACACACACACACACACACACACATACTCGTATATGTAATCAGATTCCTAATATTTTGAGTTGAAAGAAGCTATTGTACTTAATGATAGATTATTAATGCCATAAAATATTGATTATGATGAATTAGATTTTTTAGTGTAAATGAGAGACAAAGGTAAACAATGTTGAGATTCGGACTTATGTTTCTATTAACAACTTCCAAGTACCTTAGCACTTGAACTAACTGACACACCGTGTTAATTATGATGAACTAGTTATGTGTGTGTGTGTATGTGTATGTGTGTTTGATAGGGTTGCAAGTGCACGGTGATAGTGTAGCATATCACGGTCATCTCCCACAAGGATTAGGTCAATCAACTGGGCTTTATTCCCTCAAGATAAGCTAAGCGAACCAAAATTTGAAATTGAAATTAAATTAATCTACCATATAGCCCAGTGGATAAATAATCAAGAAATTATAGAAATAAGCAACCAGATAATTCTTGCATCAATCAAACACTTCTTTGTCAATGGTTGTTTTAAAACCAATAATGAAAATATCACAACTATCTTTTAAGGTGAACTGAAATACCTAAATCTAACCAATTACCGTTTCTCAAGTGATCTTGATTTGGTAGGTTCTACAAGCATGTGATTCTCAATTCGTGGTTTCTTATTCGTGCGACTTTCTCAAGATTGCACACAATCAAGTCAAATCCCAGAGTTCTAATATTGGATTTCTTTTTTAGCTCTTCACTTAATACTCAAAACATGCAAGAAAGTGATCAGATGTCTCACAAGATAATAAACATCTAAGATTCACTAAAATAAGTCAATAGATTCCAAATACCAAGGAGATCAACATTAGATTGGGAAAATTAACAAGCATTTGCATAAATAGAAGATCAAAATAATAAAAGCTAATCCAAATTACTAAACATAAATCCTAAAATGAGAAGAACAAAAGAGAAGAGAAATGCTCACCCAAAGAACGTGCTTGAATCCGTCAATTGCAAAACCGGTATGGAATCATTGCAAGATCTCCACTTCAATTTGCTTTCACTCCCTTTAATCTAATCTAAATCCTAATCTAGATGGTGAATGTGAAAATGGATGGATGATAAAAACGTGTTTTATATTATCAAAATTGAAGTAGAAAACGTTAAATCGTGTAAAAAACCTAAGAAACACCCTCAAAACAGCCTAGCCACATACCGTGGTTGGCTCTGCCTTGCTAAATTCCTAAAACTAGTCAACCAGAGTTGGTTGTGCACGGTAACCTAGGCTAACCCTAATATATACCTGGATAAACCATGTTCCTTGTGCGTTTAGGCTAGTTCTTGCACGCTCTTTGGCTCCTCGTATCATTCTTTATCGATTTTGTAGACACACTCAAGTTTTCTTAGCTAATTTCTGCAAAGTATTATCAACAACACCAAACCTGAGCATTAAATAGAAAAGGGGAATAAAATCACACAGCCAAGTGCACTAATCCCTTAAAATGACACCCAAACACTCATAAATCCTATGCAAATGTGACATTCGTCGCTTCCCTTTGCTTAAGCCTTTGCTTGTGCTCAAGCAAATGGTAGCTCAAACCAACAAGGCGAGATGCATCTAGGACTCAAAAATATAACAACCTCCTCAAGCTAGACAACTCATAGCACATCACAGGAAAGAATATCAATCAATGGCAACCTAAAATAGTGCACAATATATTTCAAAATCTGGAGAAGGTGGATGTTTTCCAAGAAACATACGACCATAAACCAGATATCAAACTTGATCACCCTAAAAGAACTACAAAGCACATCATGCAAGTACAAGGAATTGTAGAACTAAATGGACTAGTTGAACCTCACTTTTGAGGAAACATATATAACTCTCACTCATGTGTTTAAAATATAGCATGGGTTCGCTCAAGACTCATTCCAAAGATGCAAACTACTATATGCTTGCCAAGACTCTCAAATTCTCCACTACTGAGAATGCAATGTCCACAAGACAATTAAGAGAACTTCACTTGGGTTGTAATGTAGGCTAAAAAGGGTTTAAGAGAAAGGAGAAGGCTAACTAATTTGGGCAATGTGGAGCTATAAAGCCACATTAGTAAGAGCAACTGACAAAGCACCAAGTAACCATCAAGTTCACCAACACTCCAAGCCTCAAAAAGACAACGAACATCCTCCTTAAGTAGGAAATAAGTTGACAAAGAAAGAACACAAGCTATTTTCATATCCAATACCAATCACTTATTCATTTATTTTCTTCCTCTTTCTTTTCATTCCTACTTTTTTCTACTTGATTTTTTTTCCTCTTCTTCCCTATTTTTTTCCCTTTTACTTTAGGAAGGTGAAATAGAGTTCAACTATAATAGGCATAGGATCACAAGTTGCCAACTCAATAGTTAATACATAGATATACAAGCCATACCAAGCAACCATAATCTCAATTAGCCCCATAAGCTTCCTACAAATAATTTTGAAGTGATGTTCCATAGAATTGGCTTAAGGATAGGAATATAAGTATGACTAAGGGATAAGATAGAAGGATCACAACAAGAAAAGGGTCATAAGCTTAAACGGGCTAGCAAATGGATAAACATGTAACTTAAACGTAGGCTATTTGGCTATGTGGCTAAAATGTCTAAAGAAAGAATATCTATATCATATCATCAACTATGCATATGCTAATGTGATTTTCAACAATAGTATAGGCAAATTCTAGAGATGCAACATGAAAAAGTCGCACACATGAAAGAACATGAGACTAAATATGATAAATTAGCCAAAATAAGGTTCAAAATCTCACGGGATATCTACCATGGTCTCATCTAGCTCTTAGAATGAAGCTCATGTGCCAATAATATTGTTAAGGACTTCAAGGGGTAACAAAGTTCCTAGTCAAGACAAGGGCCAAAACATGATGTATTCACAAAACCTTTAAAAATTTTCACACCAAAAGGAACCACTCATCAAAAGTCACCCAAGCTCATACAAACTATTTTGCCTAGCGAAGCATCATTGGAGGACATCTCAAACCAGTCTACACCATCGCTACATACAGTTCTATTTGCAACCTTGAAATGCACATACCATTGCAAATGAAAGGAAACCTAAACCTACATGCTCTAATTAGCATGCTAACAAAAAAAACAAAATGGCAAACATAAAACTACCCTTGCCACATACTTAGATAAGGCATCATTCAAAGGAAATAAATGAGAAGGGAAAGGGGAAACAAAAAATTGTAATCTCACCAGGTTAGGTGTTGGGTAAATCTAAGCTAAGGCCTCCTAATAATTGGGGGCACATGAAGCATTAGCCACTCCATCTCGAACTCAAGACTTAGCTTGTCAAATCAGAAGCCATCAGTGTACGCAGAAGCTTGTTGAATACCATAGTGTAAGATTCGCAAGCATGGCAGTAAGAGAGCATCAAGATAATCACAATAAAGAAAGACAGTGCTCTCTTCAATAAACAAAATGCCATAGAAAAATTGAAAGAGAAATCAAAGAACATATTTTACATGATTTTCCTGGGCACATCCACTAGGTACATGCAATATGGGTTAAAGGAGAAATTATACCCACTACAGTAGCCTCAGGACACAAAATTATTAACATTCCCACCAAACACATCAAACATGTCCTCATAACCTAAATCAACATTGGCATCACAAATCATGGGATTATTAGTAGGCTCATCAAGATAATACTCAAGGGACTGAGAGGGTTGTGAACAAAGACAAGATGCATATAATGAACAAGGGGATTCGGTAGAAAACTATCATGAAAACCAAGGCTAGAAAAGTCCTTATATACAAATACATTACGTGACCCCTCTAAAGGAGTCTTAGCTAGATCATGCACCTTATCTAAAGTATCTTATCACTCAAAACATGCATTAACAACACTAGCCCTAGCAACTACCCTCAAAGCCTCACCTGCCTTGAGCCCCATTCACTGTGCTAAAGGGAAGGATGAATCAAGTAAGGTCAAAACAACATCAGTGTTGTCATTGGGTGATGCAAAGTTAGGTTAAGCATATCATGCATAAGAAGGAAACATATTTATAGCATGGTCATAAGAATTACCCAAGTCACACCAAAAAGGTGCATAATAAGATCTGGCATAGAACACACAAGGATCAGGGAATGAATAACTAGAAACATGACTAGGCTTCTCAAAATCAAATGAATCCCAAGCAATCCACTCAAGCAAACACCATGCCTTGTTAACGCTTTTAGCAAGAAAACCATAATACTCTAAAAGAGCTTGAGTTTCACTATTTACACGCCTATCAACAATGTCCAAAATTTTCCATTTACCCACACAATAACCACTTTGATCAAGAAAAACATTAAATCATTTAAAACACCTCCAAAATAATTCATTCTCAAATGGGGGAAAACAGAAAATTGCCATCGTTCTTCTCTCAAAATTTTTTATTATTTAATTTTCAATTTTTTTGGTTCTTTCTCAAAGAAAAACAAAATGCTTAGTCAAACCTATTGAGAAAAACCCAATATTTGACACTAATCCTCAACAACGGCGTAAAAAATTGATAGGGCCACAAGTGCATGGTAGTGTGTAGCAAATCAACGTCATCTCCCAGCAGGACTAGGTTAATTGATTAGGCTTTATTCCCTCAAGATAGGCTAAGTAGATCAAAATTTGATATTGAAATTAAATTAATCTGTCATCTAATCTAGTGCATAAGTAATCAAGGAATTATACAAACAAGCAAAGTCTCAATTTATGTATTAATCAAGCACTTCCTTCTCAATGGTTGTTTTAAAATCTATAATGAAAGTATCACAACTATCTTTTAAGGGGAAGTGAAATACCTAATTCTAACCAATTACCCTTTCTCAAGGGCTCTTACTTTGTTTAGGTTTAGTAAGCATGTGATTATCAAATTTGCAGTTTCTCTATTGGTGTGACTTTTTCAACACTCCACACAATTAAGTAAAATCCTAGGGTTCTAGTATTGAATTTCACCTTTCAGTTCTTCACTCAATACCCAAAACATGTAAGAAAGTGATCTGATTTTTCATAAGACAATAAACATGTAGTATTCAATAAGACATGTCAATAGATTTTGGAATATCAAGGAGATCAACATAAGATTGGGGAAACTAACAAGTATTTGTATAAATCCAAGATCAAAATAACAAAAGCTATCCAAATTGCAAAAAATAAATCCTAAAATGAGAAAAGAGAAGGGAAGATAAGAAAAGAAAAGAGAAATGCTCGGCCAAAGAACACACTTGAATCCATCGATTGCAAACCCGGCATGTAATCGTTACAAGATCTCCACTTCAATTCGCTCTCGCTCCCTCTAATATAACATAAATCATAATCTAGATGGTGAATGTGAAAGTGGATCGATGCTAAAATGTGCCCTACATCGCCAAAATCGGAGTAACAAATAGCAAATGGCGTGGAAAATCGAAGTGACACCCCAAAATAGCCCTGCCATGTACAATAGCAGGCCCTACCTTGTTAAATTTCTAAACTGATCAACCGAGTTGGCTATGAACAGTAACCTAGGTAAACCTTGATATGTACCTAGGTAAAGCATGTTCCTTGTGGGTTTTAGGCTAGTTCTTGCAGGCTCTTTGACTCCGTGCACCATTCTTCATCAATCTTACAGATACACTCAGGTTTTCTCAGCAAATCTCTAAAATATTATCATCAACAACTCCTAACTCAAGCGCAAACAGAAAAGGTAAAAGCAATCACACAGTTAAACAGTCAAGGACACTAATCCCTCAACATGAAACCCAAAGGCCCATGAACACAATACAAATATGACATTCCTCAACATGCGTGTTCGTATATACATATATATATATATATATATATACATATATATATATATATATATA
>JAKOGI010000535.1:528014-534637 GCA_029747015.1 Carnegiea gigantea | reverse complement strand
GTATGTATACATGCATATATATATATATATATATATATATATATATATATAAACACCAGCAAGGGAAGCCCCAAACGACAACACCATTAAAGGTTCCTCCCAAGGTCACTATTAAGGAGAATTCTAATAAAACAGTACCGGGAATGATAGAGAAGTCCACTGAAACCCCACCTCTGCGAAAACCTCTTATGCATCTATTGTGGATCCAGAAAAGGGAACTGATCTGAAATTTGTGCCTACCAAACGGATTAATGGGATAAAATGTGCGAAAATTGAAGAAGAGGATATGATGCAGGAAATAATTTGGCAGAATGCAATTCTATGCTCAGTGTTGGGGGCAAACCCCCCATTTGAAGTTATACAAGGATTCCTCAAACATATTTGGGCAAGTTAGGACATTGATCGAATAATTCAGGTTACGAAAGGGGTTTTCCTGGTAAGGTTTGGTAACCAGCAGGATAAATTAATAGTGGAGAAAAGGGGTATCTATTTTTTTTTTTTGGATGCTAAGCCATTACGGGTGAAAGGTTATAACCCTGAAATGGATTTAAACACTGAATCCGTTAAATCCCTCCCAGTATGGGCGCAGCTTCCTGATTTGGATGTGAAGTATTGGAAGCTTAAAAGCTTAAGCAAAATTGGCAGCATATTAGGCATTCCCATTAAGACTGATAGATACACAAAAGTAACATCAGTGATCAAATATGCTGGACTGTTGATTGAAATGTCTTTGGAAGGCCCATTTCCTGAATACATTGAATTCTTCAATGACAATGAAGTGCTTGTTAGACAATAGGTCAGGTATGAATGGTTTCCTTTGAAATGTACTCACTACCACATGTTTGGGCATGAGGAGACAACTTGCAAAAAGAAGGGAACAATAAGGAAGGAGTGGAGGAAAATTCAAATAGAGCCAAATGGAGAGGAAGGTGAAACCCAGCTAAAGCAACACAGCACAGAATCTGATCAACCAGCATACACACCTGTCCCAAAAAGAGCATCAGTAAAGCAGCAATAGTCTCCTTCACATCCTAACCCACTCCAGCAGTAGTGCTTCTTTCATGCCTTAGAAGTGGAGGATATATCAGAAACTGAACAAGGGATTAGAATGGCAAAAGAATCATTTAATGGATAGCATAGTTAGCGAGAATATAAGAGGCCTTAACTGGGCAAATAAGCAAGAAGATGTAAGGTCCTTCTTGTACAATAACAAAGTAGGCTTGATAGGTTTACTTGAGACAAAAGTGAAAGAACACAATGCAGAACGGGTGGCAGCAAAAGTGTTCCCAGGGTGGAAGTGGCACCACAACTTCACACCAATTATAAAGGGTCGTATTTGGATTGGATGGAAGCCAAACTCCTATGATATATTAGTCCTACAATAGCCAGATCAATTCATACATTGGCATGCAACTCAGTTAAGTACCAACAAGGGGTTTTACATAACTTTTGTTTATGGCATGAATAATGTTCAACAGAGGCAACAACCATGGGCTGACTTACAAGGCTTTTCTCAACAAATGACAGAAGCATGGTGCATTATGGGGGATTTCAATTCAGTCTTATACAAGGAGGATAGAATGGGGGGCAATGAGATCTTGGATCATGAACTAGAAGACCTGAACAATCTGATGCACAGCTGTGAGCTGCAGGAACTGAGTTAGATAGGGGTTTATTTCTCCTGGACTAACAAGACCATATAGAGCAGAATTAACAAAGTGTTTATCAATGTGTACTGGTTTGAAACCTTTGACTTTGCTCTTACACACTATCTCACTAGTAGGCTATTTGACCACACTCCAATGCTCATTGAGTACTCAAGCTGACCAAAGCCAAAAGCTAAATTCCAATTTTGTGACATGTGGTGCAAGCATGTTAACTTCTTCAATATCATTGATAAAGCCTACTCTAACTGTGGCACTTCTCTTATTATAGATCAGTTAAGGAAGTTCCTTAACCAGCTTAGACCACTCCTAAGGCAGCTAAGCATGGATCATTTTGCTGACCTTAGAATACAGTAAGAAAAAGCCAGAAAGGAACTTAGTAATATTCAGTTAGCACTTCAGCATGATCAAGGGAACCAAAGCTTGCTGCAGATGCAAAAGAGAGATATATAAATATCCTTTCATCTAGCATATCGCTTATATAACAACAATGCAAGGTGGAATGGATAAAACATGGGGATGATACCACAAGGTTTTTCTTTGTAAAAGCAAAGAAAAAGAAGCTAGCCTCCTACATCTTCACTATTAAGGATGGCCAAGGCAGTTAAGTAGAGGGATTTGAGCAGGTGGGGCATGTTATGCTTGATTTTTATAAAGGGCTATTGGGGAAACAGATGCACTCAAGATACCCCATTAATTTGGATGTAGTAGAGCAAGGTCCAGCTCTTCATGCAGAGCAGCAAGTCCATATGTACAAAAGCTTCACTGCCAAAGAGATAAAAGAGGCTATTTTTTCAATTCCAAATACCAAGTCACTAGGACCTAATAGATATAGTAGTGGATTTTTTAAATCTACTTGGCAATTAATAGGTCCCATGGTAAGTGCAGTAATACAAAAAGTTTTTACAACAGGGTAAATGCCAAATCCATCGGTGAAACCAAACTGGTAGTCTTGCCAAAGGTCAGTCAGCCCCAACCAGCCTCTGACTTTAGGCCAATCTCTTGTTGCAATGTAATTTACAAATGTATCTCAAAGCTGCTATGCCAAAGGATAAAAGAAGTCCTCCCTAATTTGATTAACCAATGTCAAGGAGCCTTTGTGAAGGGGAGGGAGCTCCTTTACAATGTGCTAATATGTCATGACATTGCAAGAGGCTACCAAAGATAGCATATCTCCCTCAGATGCATCCTCAAGGTAGACTTGCAGAAAGCCTTTGACTCCATCCACTGGGATTTTTTGAAGGAAATGCTCACTGCCTTAAGATTCCTCACACAGTTTATCAAATGGGTTATGACTTGTGTCACCTCAGTGAATTTCATCATCCACATCAATGGTCAAGACTGCGGGGTCTTTGAAGGAGGGAAAGGGTTAAGGCAAGGTAACCCTCCCTCACCACTCCTGTTTGTTATCTATTTGGAATACCTTTCAAGGCTAATGAAGGTGATCAGTCATATACCTGATTTTAGATTTCCCCCAAATTGCAAGAGCCTTGGACTCACACATTTAATATTTGTTGATAACCTGATCATGTTCTGTAAGGCAGATCCCACAACCTTACAGCACATCATGGCTGTTCTGCATAATTGCTATGAATGTGCTGGGATTAGAGCTAACATCCAAAAATCACAAATGGTGTTGGGGGGTGTTCACATGATCTTCAGGGTAAGCGCAAATAGATCACAGGTTTGTAAGACAGTAATTTCCCTCTCCGATACTTGAGTGTTCCCATCACAACAAGTGGGCTAACCAAAATTGAATGTAAAAGTTTGGTGGAGAAGATCACTGCCAAGATGAAGATATGGGCGTCAAGAAGCCCTTCATATACAGGGAGAGCAATGCTTATCAACAGTGTGGTCTTTAGCATGTTCAATTATTGGGCATCAATATTTATACCTCCCACTGAAGTAGTAAACAAGATTACATAGCTATACAGAAACTACTTGTGGGGTGGGACAGGGCAGTTCAAGAGAGTGCCCCCCATACGCTGGCAGCAAGTATGCCTTCCTAAGGCTCAGGGAGGTTTGGGGCTAAAAGACTTTGCAGCTTGGAACAAAGCAACAATACATACATATATGTATATATATATATATATATATATATATATATATATATATATATATATATACATACTATATATATATATATATATATATATATATATATATATATATATATATATATATATATATATATATATATATATATATATATATATATATATATATACATTATTATACATAATATATATATATATATAATATATACATATATATATATATACTAATTTATATATATATATCTAATATATAATATATATTATATATATATATATATATATATATATATATATATATATATATATATATATATATATCGATATGGTATATATGTACCTATATATATATTTTAATTTATTATATCTATATATCTATATATATATACATATATATATATATATATATAGTTATATACATATATATATATATATTAATATATAATATATTATATATATATGTATAATATCTATCTATACATACATATATATATATATCATACATACATACATACATACATACATATTTATATTATATATATATATATATATATATATATATATATATATATATATATATATACAGATATATACACATATATATATATATATACATCACACACACACACACACACAAAACATATATGTATATATATATAAATATATTATATATATTATATATATATATATATATATATCTATAATATATATATATGTATACGTATGAATATATATATGTCTGTACATATATATCTATATATATGTATGTATATATATATCTATATATATGTATGTATACATACATACATACATACATACATATTTTTTTTGATGCTAAGCCATTACCGGTGAGAGGATAGAACCCTGAAATGGATTTAAACACTGAATCCATTAGATCTCTCCCAGTATGGGCACAGCTTCCTGATTTGGATGTGAAGTATTGGAAGCTTAAAAGCTTAAGCAAAATTGGCAGCGTATTAGGCATTCCCATTGAGACTGATAGATACACAAAAGTAACATTAGTGATCAAATATGCTGGACTGTTGATTGAAATGTCTTTGGAAGGCCCATTTCCTGACTGCATTGAATTCTTCGATGACAATGAAGTGCTTATTAGACAGTAAGTTAGGTATGAATGGCTTCCTTTGAAATGTACTCACTACCATATGTTTGGGTATGAGGAGACAACTTGCAAAAAGAATGGAACAATAATGAAGGAGTGGAGGAAAATTCAAATAGAGCCAAATGGAGGGAAAGGTGAAACCCAGCTAAAGCAACACAGCACAGAATCTGATCAACTAGCATACACATCTGTCCAAAAAAGAGCATCAGTAAAGAAGCAATAGTCCCCTTCACATCCTAACCCACTCTAACAGTAGTACTTCTTTCATGCCTTAGAAGTGTGAGGATATATCAGAAACTAAACAAGGGATTAGAATGGCGAAAGAATCATCTAATGGATAGCATAGTCAGCTAGAATATAAGAGGCCTTAACTGGGCAAATAAGCAAGAAGATGTAAGGTCCTTCTTATAGAATAACAAAGTAGGCTTGATAGGTTTACTTGGGACAAAAGTGAAAGAACACAATGCAGAACGGGTGGCAGCAAAAGTGTTCCCAGGGTGGAAGTGGCACCACAACTTCACACCAAGCATAAAGGGTCGTATTTGGATTGGATGGAAGCCAAACTCCTATGATATATCAGTACTACAATAGTCAGATCAATTCATACATTGGCATGTAACTCAGTTAAGTACCAACAAGGGGTTTTACATGACTTTTGTTTATAGCATGAACAATGTTCAACAGAGGCAACAACCATGGGCTGATTTACAAGGCTTTTCTCAATAAATGACAGAAGCATGGTGCATTATGGGGGATTTCAGCTCAGTCTTATACAAGGAGGATAGAATGGGGGGCAATGAGATCTTGGATCATGAACTAGAAGACCTAAGCAATCTGATGCACACCTGTGAGCTGCAGGAACTGAGTTAGATAGGGGTTTATTTCTCTTGGTCTAACAAGACCATATGGAGCAGAATTGACAGATTGTTTATCAATGTGTACTGGTTTGAAACCTTTGACTTTGTTCTTACACACTATCTCACTAGTGGGCTATTTGACCACACTCCAATGCTCATTGAGTACTCAAGCTCACCAAAGCCAAAAGCTAAATTCCAATTTTGTGACAAGTGGTGCAAGCATGTCAACTTCTTCAATATCATTGATAAAGGCTACTCTAATTATGGTGCTTCCCTTATTATGGATCAGTTAAGGAAGTTCCTTAATCAGCTTAGACCAATCCTAAGGCAGCTAAGCATGGATCATATTGCTGACCTTGGAACACAGCAAGAAAAAGCCAGAAAGGAACTTACTAATATTTAGTTAGCACTTCAGCATGATCAAAGGAACCAAAGCTTGCTGCGGAAAGAGAAGGATGCAAGAGAGAGATATATAAATATCCTTTTATCTAGCATATCACTTATATAACAACAATGCAAGGTGGAATGGATAAAACATGGGGATGATACCACAAGGCTTTTCTTTGGAAAAGCGAAGCAAAAGACGCTAGCCTCCTACATCTTCACTATTAAAGATGACCAAGGCAGTCAAGTAGAGGGATTTGAGCAGGTGGGGCATGTTATGCTTGATTTTTACAAAGGGATATTAGGGAAACAGATGCACTCAAGATACCCCATTAATTTGGATGTAGTAAAGCAAGGTCCAGTTCTTAATGTAGAGCAGCAAGTCCATATGTGCAAAAGCTTCACTGCCAAAGAGATAAAAGAGGCTATTTTTTCAATTTGAAATATCAAGTCACCAGGACCTAATGGATATAGCAGTGGATTTTTTAAATCTACTTGGCACTTAATAGGTCCCATGGTAAGTGCAGCAATACAAAATTTT
>JAKOGI010000535.1:518014-523014 GCA_029747015.1 Carnegiea gigantea | reverse complement strand
CCCAGATTTTGATGAAGAAGGGATGGCCATGATCGCTCGAATGTTCAAAAAATTCTTCAAAAAGGCCGAAAGCAAATACAAGAATGGCAATACCAGCAAGGCCAAGAACAGCGATTGAGATCAGTTCTCAGGATGCTTTAAGTGTGGAAGGCAAGATCATGTTGTGAAGAATTGCCCCTTGCCGAAGGAAGAACAGGGGTCAGAACAGGTCCGAACCAGAGGTAAAAAGACATAGTTAACTAATGCTGAAAAACGGTTCACCAAGGCAATGATGGCAGCCTGGGGTGATACCTTAGAAGAAGAAGAAGAAGAGGACTCTCAAGATGGAGAGGAAGCAGTAGCTCTTATGGCCCAAAGTGAATCTGATTCAGATTCTGATTCGATCGAGAGTTTATTCCAACTTAAAGAAGAGGTACGTAATCTTAGCAAGAGGAAACTTGAAAAATTAGTTTTTACATTGATGGAAGAATGTGATATATTAAATTTTGAAAATTGCATGCTTAAAAATACCTACTCAGGATTAGAAAAGGATGTTAAAAGACTGGAAAGAAAGAAACAAGAACTTGGGCATATAAATGAGGTTCTCAGTTGTAAAAAAACTCAAAATTGATAAAAAAGTTCTTATTTCATGTAATGAACTAAACACCCTTAAGGATCTTATGAACAAGAGAGAGGAAGTGTTCAACACTAATCTCCCAAGGCTGGAAAGTGAGTCCTTAAATCTAAAGCTTAATTTAGAATCCCAGATGAGTGAAACAAACAGCTTCTTAAAAAAATGCAAAAAGCTGAGACTGACCTTACTGAAAACAGGCACTGGAACAGTTCCTCAGAAGTGCTAATATGGCTAAGCACTCATCATAATCGAAACAGAAAGGGATTAGGCTTTGTGAATAGGCATGTTAATAAGCCAATGGACAGGAAATATGTTGGTCTGCTAGAGAATATAATCTGTTTTCATTGTGAAAAAACTGGTCATTATTGTTATGCTTGTTCTTTGAGAAAAAGGGTCATGGAAAGAAACTTATGATATGTTAAACAAATATGGATCAGAAAAGATGAGTTAAATTCCATGTCTAAGAAAAGAATGAGACCCAAGTGGATATGGGTTCCCAAGACTAACACTTAGCTATTTTGCAGGCTAAAGTAAGAGGAGGCAACCAACTGTGGTACTTGGATAGTGGTTGCTCAAGGCATATGACTGGAAACAAATCAAATTTCCTCTCACCTACAGCCTTTGATGGAAGGAGAGTGGCATTTGGAAATGGCAAGTCTAGGACGATTGTTGGTGTAGGTAAGATAGGTAAATCACTCTCCACTCGATTGATAATGTGTACCTAGTTGATGGGTTACAGCATAACTTGTTAAGTGTGTCCCAATTATGTGATAAAGGTAATCATGTTGGATTTTCTTCGGATCAATGCTTGATTACCAATATCAAATCTGGAGAGGTTGTGTTGAGGGGAAAGCGACACAACAATGTGTATAAAACATGTGTTCTTTCACTTCCCCAAAATCATTTGACTTGTTTGAGTGTTCTTGATGATGATGTTATGCTTTAGCACAAGAGACTAGGTCATGTTAGTCCCTCCTTGCTAAATGAACTTGTTTCTAAAGACCTAGTAGTTGGTTTACCTTCCATCAAATACAATGATGACAAGGTATGCGATGCTTGTGCGAAAGGAAAGCAAACTAGAATCTCTTTCAAGCCAAAGAAGTATGTTAGCACTTTCCGACCTCTTGAGCTACTACATGTTGATTTATGTGGTCCTATGAGGATCACAAGTAGGAGCGGGAAGAGGTATGTGTTTGTTGTAGTGGATGATTACTCTCGTTTCACCTGGACTTTATTTCTAGCATCAAAAGATGAATCTTTTGAAAAGTTTGTTGTGTTTCTTAAGAAAACTGAAAAGAGAGTAGGACACTCATTCATAAGTCTTAGGTCTGACCATGGAAAAGAATTCGAAAATTCAAGCTTCATTGACTATTGCAATGAACATGGTATTGATCATAATTTTTTTGCCCCCAGAACGCCCCAACAGAACGGAGTGGTAGAGCGTAAAAATCGTACACTGGAAGACATGACTAGGACTATACTTGTTGCTAGTGGTCTTCCTAGACATTTTTGGGTAGAGGCATTGAACACAGCATGTTACATTATAAATACATGCATGATTAAACCCCTTCATAATAAGACTCCTTATGAACTTCTCAAAGGGCGAAAACCTAATATTAGGCACCTAAGAGTCTTCGGTGGCAAATGTTATGTGCACAATAATGGGAAGGAACCCTTGGGAAAGTTTGACCCTAGAAGTGATGAAGCCATATTCTTAGGATACTCCTCACATAATAAAGCTTACAAAGTGTTCAACAAAAGGACTCTAAGTGTTGAGGAAAGTGTGCATATATTATTTGATGAAACTAACTCCTTGGTTAAGAATGATGCACATGATGAAGATTTCAAATTTGGCCTTGTAAGAAAAGACATTGGTAAGACTCATGAAAGTGAACCACACTCTAGAGCTGATAATATAGAAAGTGGGCAGGAAGTAGACCAATAAGGGGGAAGCACTGTCAACCCTGATATGAACCAAAACCAGGTCACTCAACCTCAGTACCCTCATACTGATCTGAGAACAAGTTTCAGATTGTTTCTTCAAGCCACCAGGAGAGAGTGAAAAGCGGATATGTGGATCCTTCCACATCACGATCCTAGAAGCACCAGAGCTCACACCCCCTTGACCAAATTATATATGATATTAATATAGGGGTACAAACCAGATCTAAGCGCAGAAATTTTTATGCTTATTCTGCCTTTTTATCTAACATTAAGCCTAAGAATGTTCATGAAACCCTTACAGATTCTGACTGGGTTATAGCCATGCAAGAGGAGCTTCATTAGTTTGAAAGGAACAATGTTTGGTACCTTGAACCACGGCCTAAAGACAGATCAATAATTGGAACCAAGTGGGTGTTCAAGAACAAGATGGATGAGTTTGAAACAGTTACTCGGAACAAGGCTAGGCTGGTGGTCCACAGTTACAATCAAGAAGAAGGGACCGATTATGAGGAAATATTTGCACCTGTAGCAAGGATAGAGGCTATTCGCATCTTGGTAGCCTTTACAACACACATGGAGATCAAGTTGTACCAAATGGATGTCAAGAGTGCATTTCTCAATGGATATCTTAAAGAAGATGTATATGTAAAACAATCCCCTGGTTTTGAAAATTATGATTTTCATAACCATGTGCTCAAACTTGACAAAGCATTTTATGGTCTAAAACAAGCTCCTAGAGCTTGGTATGAACGTTTGTCAAGTTTCTTAATTGATAATGATTTTCAAAGAGGTAAGGTTGATAATACCTTGTTTCTTAAATCTAAGGGGGAACATTTGTTAATTGTATAAGTATATGTCGATGACATTATATTTGGTGCAACCAACAATAATTTATGTGATGAATTTTCAAATTTAATGGGAAGTGAGTTTGAGATGAGCATGATGAGCGAGCTTAATTTTTTCTTAGGCTTGCAAATTAAGCAAACCTCAAGCGGAACTATGATACATCAACAAAAATATGCCAAGAAACTACTTAAGTGGTTTGGGATGGAATCGGCTAAGCCCATGGACACTCCCATCTGTCCTTCAACCAGATTGGTGGTGGATAATGGAAGTTCTTCAGGTAATGAGAAATCATATAAGGGCATGATAGGGTCACTCCTATACCTAACCGCCAGTAGACCTGACATTGTTTTCAGTGTTGGTTTGTGTGCCCGTTTTCAGTCAAATCCAAAAGAAACTCATTTTAAAGCTGCAAAATGGATTTTAGATATTTAAAACACACCTCTGATTTAGCACTATGGTATCCACGAGGATGGAACTTTGATCTCATTGGGTATGCGGATGCTGATTATGCTGGATTTCTAGTTGGCAAAAAAAGCACCTCAGGTATGGCTACTTTTCTTGGACCCTGTTTGGTCTCTTGGTCTACAAAGAAACAGCACACAGTTGCCATGTCCATAGCAGAAGTCGAGTATGTAGCTGCTGCTTCTTGTTGTGCTCAATTGCTGTGGATACGGCAACAACTAAAGTACAATTAACATTGCCAAGAACCCGTGTCAACATAAAAGGACTAAGCATATTGACGTTCGTCATCACTTTTTAAGAGACAATGTAGAAAAGGGCTTGATTTCAATGAATTTTTGTGCCACTGACAAACAAATTGCTGATATTTTTACCAAGGCACTGAGTAGAGAACAGTTTGAGAGGAATAGACTTGAATTAGGTATGATTAAGAGAACGTGAGAATACTTCATCAACTCCCAATGATTTACTAGTAAGGTTTTAAGGCCAAATAAATTGATTTAATAGATGCATTCAATTTTCTGTGCTGTTATTAGCATATGTGTGAAATGTGACATGCTGACAGTCGTTGAGGTCTAATGTTATTGCCCTTACTGTCCTTTGTTACCGAATATATAACAGTCAGAACAGGTCTGACCATTGTTTGTATCATGTGCTAATCATGTTACCATAATTTAAAGTGTATTGGAAATCGGATTTATTACGCCTAATCTATAATCTGCAGCTTTTCCCAAGGTGTAATAATATCTTTCATGCAAAATCCTCTCTCTCTCCAAAAACCGGTGGCCGAAAAGATCATTATAGATCTTTACTTTATTTTTCAGTCAATTCATTTCAAACCTTCCCTATCTTCTCAAACCACCTTCCCTCCTTCCCTCAAGAACCCCACCTTCCTCTTCTTCCTAAAACTCACTAAACCCTAACCTCTTCCTCTACTAGCTCTTCCAATGGCATGCACCCATGGAAGTAGCACATCCTCCGATTGCAAGGCGCATCACCCAAGCTCACTTCAGGCCAAGAAATCAAAAAAAAGGGGAGAAAAATTACTAGACATACTCACGGCGCCACCAACATCGCCGGTGAAAGCTACCCCTGTGCCTACTTATGGTATTTCTCTCGTCATCTTTCAGTTCTTGAA
>JAKOGI010000535.1:415000-512914 GCA_029747015.1 Carnegiea gigantea | reverse complement strand
AAATTAACAAACCCTCTATAGGAACTGCCTACATTATTGGAGATATGAAGAAAGATCTAGCACAAGGAAGAACTGTTGTGGCAGAGATGCTGAAATCTATTAGCTCTCTCAAACCTATTTCTTTAACTTTATCAACTATATCAACTACCAGTCTAACAAAGCCACAAATTTTGCCAACAACACAAACTACAGAGCCTTATTCAAGCTCTCTATTTCTCAAAAAAGAGAAGGAAAAGCTAGAACTGAAGGTGAATGTACTATTAAAAAAAAACCATAAACCCAACTACTCAAACAAAAAAGTTCATTCCTTTTGATATTTGTGACCCTTTTATTGTTGGATATTACAAGATAACTCAATTTGTTTACTGGGAACTTCATGAAACTCCACAAATTTTTTATAGTGGAGGAGAATCCATATTTGCCAGGCTTACAACCTGCACGGCGCAAATCCTAAAACTATCTACTAATGTTATGAATTTGGAAACCTTGATATGATTTATCTCGATCCAAAACCCATAAAACTTTCCAATTTTCCATCTGAAATAATTCAAGTCATCAAATCCTTCAAACAAGGATTTTTATTAAATTTCATACAATACAACCAGAAAAAGATGAAGAAACTAACATACTGTACCCTAGAATTAGTATCATCCAAGTTGGATATATCTTAGAGCACTTTCAACTTAATATCAAAGCCTCCAAAAAATTTGACCCTATTATATTTAATGAGTCCTGAATAAACTATAAAAAAACTAGCAGAGCCCTTGTAGTTAAATGTCAAGGAGACAGATTATATACCCCTGGACTTAAAAGTCTGCTTGGAGGAGCTGATTATATCATAATAACTAAAGACGTGATGAAGGAAGGAACTTATGATGATGAACTATTAAAATTCCTCATCCAGCTTGAGCCAGAAAAAGAAGACGAAAAGCAAGCTCTATT
The DNA here is from genome assembly GCA_029747015.1 of Carnegiea gigantea. Taxonomy (NCBI): domain Eukaryota; kingdom Viridiplantae; phylum Streptophyta; class Magnoliopsida; order Caryophyllales; family Cactaceae; genus Carnegiea; species Carnegiea gigantea. The sequence goes on along the minus strand of JAKOGI010000535.1, from coordinate 511,972 downwards.
ACGAACAACCAAAATTTTGCCAACATCAAGCCAGATGTAAGGCCAAGATTTTATTGACACTATCAACAAACTATGATCTCGACACAAGTCACTATTAACTTTATCTGATCACTTAAATAAGGACAGCCAAGCTAATACCTACAATGGTACAGCCACAACAATAGGAAAGTAAAGGCTGCGGGCCCACAACATGAATTATTACAAGTTTACAGCATGCCAGCATGTCTCCACTCTCCATCATGACCATCCACCAAGATTTCGAGCTTATCAGCATTGTATTTTAATGGTATGATGATGTAAGCACCTATGTAAGCATTTCCTTTAAGTTCTATAAAAAGATGCAAACTCTACGAAGAAAAGCAAAGGCATTTGGGCAAAGAATAGATCACCCAAAGAGCTATCTTCTCTCCATCATGTTCTAATTTTCCTTTTTTCAAGAAACCAAGTAATAATAATACTATCTTCACAAATCTCTTTAGTCTATGCTTCTATTTCTTCAAAGTTCTTAAGAGAAGAGAAATAATTTGTAGGTCAACCTAAGTCTAGTAAGGTCCATGGAGAGAAGGATGTCACAGCAGACTGAAGAACAACACATCTCTAGGAGAGACTATGAGAAAGAAGAACGTATAAATTCTTGATTTTGCTTGTTGAGAGTATGATTTATTACTTTAGGAGTACCAGTTCTGAGAACATTGAAATAGTGTTATCTATTTTTTATTCAATCATGTTCTCTCATTAAAGAGTTTTAAACCTTTTTTTATAAAAAGTTATCAAACCCTTCTTTTAATGGTGGTAGAGCCTACCAACTGATTAAATTATCAGAGCCTTTCAACTGGTTAAATTGTTAAAGCCTACCAACTGATTAAACTCTACCCACAACTTGTATGGAATATAGAAAATGAATTTGCATTGAATATAGCAACCCTACACGTAAAGAAAGCATACAATATGACAAACTAGCCAAACCCCACACAGTTAATGCTTGCTGAAAACATTATTCAACTAGAAACTTGTCTCATTTGAGGTATTACTTTTCTGATAAAAATTAAATTATGAGTTATCTAAAAAATAAACTACAATCTAATTCTAGGTTAGACCGAGAAGGTGATTATCTAGCTGACCAAGGTTTTAATTTACCAATTTAAAATACTATACAAAATCAAGCTTGGGATTATTTAAGATCTTTCACTTGTACTACTAAAAGTATAAGACAAAACTTATTAAATCATTACAAAGTTAGGATAAATTATCTATCTACTCTGCCAGAAAATATACATCCAATCACTATAAACTTAATTAAAGATAACACAACATTATTAGAATTAACCCTTGAAAATACTGTATGGTATTAGCCAAACAAATCTTTGAGCGAATCACAAATAACTTATTTTACGAAAAAGAAAATTATGAAAAATAAACTAAAATACGAAATCAAAAGCGAAGGTTATCTTCATAAATTTAAAAAGGACATTTTAGTAAAACCGCATAATTAAACAAAAAGAGAAGTCGTTGTCTCGGCCCCTTTTGACACCCCTAGTGAGGAAGGGCTTCCTCTGCAAATATTAAAAACCTTAAGGGCTAAAGTGCAAAACTAATAAAATTTTTAATGAAAAAATGTTTAAATAAAAATGAATATATTAGACAAAATTTTCAAAATGAACTTTGAGCAATTTATACAAGAAATTGAATATGGAATGTACAGAGACACTGATATGTTACAACTGATAAAATATTTGTGTCGGAATAGATATAAATGTATAATTTTTGAATCAAAAATAATTACTTTAATTGAAAAACTTGTAGGAATTTATGCTCAAAAAAATGGAAAAACCTGAAGTTCGAAAGCAAAAAATAACTACTCAACGCAATAGTGAATTTATCATTAGCTTATTTCAGACTTACCCTAAAGAAGAAACAAGACAAAGAGAAAGGTATTATATTCAAAAAAATTAAATATCTTCAAATAATTAACTATCCTAAGGAAATTATATGGAAAAATAAGGACAGATTAGATCTATTAATTTATGAAAAAGAAAGAAGAGCTTATCTAGAATGTACAGAAAATTTTGACTATGATGAAGATAATAATCTAGACCAATTTGATATAGAATATTGGTTTAATGATGAAGAATAATAAAAACTAAAATAAGGACTTTCCCTCAAATTGAAACATAACTCAAAAAAGTAAATTACAAAGGCAAAATTCCAGAAATAGATGAATCAATAAAACAACTAGTAATACAGATGCAATTACTAAACATAACTTTTGAAGGAATGTTAAAACCTAAACAAAAAAGGGAATATACTCCAATAGAAATTAAGCTTCTAGAAAAAATAATTCCCAACAGTGATGGTGAAAAATATATTAAAAGATACCAAGAAAAACTTTTAAAGGCTCAAGAAGAGTCAATGCAAAAAACTGTTGAAGAATGAAATAGAATTAAAGGAAAGGATAAACAAGAAGAGGACGAGTAATGGGAGAATACAATAAATCTATCAGAGAATTATTAAATAACTTTGAAAATCTTCAATTAACAGCAATAGTTAAACAAGTAAATATGCAGTCAAGAGTACCCACAGGAAGTGTAGGAAGCAATAATCCAAATATATGTGAACAAGGTGAAACTTACAACCCTTGTCAATGCTGGAATTGAAGAGAAATAGGACATAAATCGACAAATTGCAATAAAGGAAAAGCTAATATAGTAAAACTCTTTTCAGTAGAATTTGAAAAAATTCAAGAAGAACTTTACTCTATAAATTATGATATCCAAGAAGCTATCTCAAGTTGTTATGAATCTACTAGTTTAAAAGAATATACAAATACATCTGAAACAAAAAGTTATTCAGACACTGGAGATGAGTACTGAAGAAATATATATAACACAGCAACCAAAACAAGAAAATAACGAAAACTATACATGAGTAATTACATTTAATCAAAAACTAAACGCAAAAATAGTGGCAACAGACCTATCTCTCAAAGATCCAAGGAACTTTATGAAAAAAATGAGATGACCTATTAACAAGAAAACTAATATGACATTTCAAGTTTTATACTATAGAACAACCAGTTAAATTTCAACATTTACAAGGAAATATTATGTTAAGATTAATGACCCAAGATATAATTGAGAAATGTTTAAATGAAATTCCCTCAAAGGGTTGAGACTTAATTAAATATGTGCATTTACAAGGAATACAAAATCACGGTAAAAGCATGTTTTAAAGAAGGTATTAATTCACTCATCATTTTATCTCTACATGATCAAAGATTTAAAAATATTCAAAATAGTCATATCGGAACCGTACAAGAAAACTTGATCTATAGAAAATAAATCTTCGAATGCCATCCAAATTACTCAGTTACTTTGAAAAGTTAAAATATTAAAGATACTCTTAATTTACAATTTAAACTTTGCACGGATATAGGATTATAACATGGAAATGATGCATTATCCATTTATTACAGAGGATTATACATTTTATAACACTAACTTCCCTATAAAAGAAATACAACAAACACGAAAAATAACTGCAGACCCGATCTTGTCAATAGTAAACACCATTGTTTCACCACCAATCCAAGAACCAAGCTTCCCTGCATTAACAAATTTTCAATTAGTAGAAGAAGATCAAGCATCAAGTAGTTATGAAGCGCCCAGATTTTCTCATACAGGAAAAGGAATGAGAATAGCTAATCAACCAACTTTACAAAGAAGCTTTAGCATGACAAGAATACCTAGATTCCAACCTAAAAGCATGACAATGGCAAATACTTACAATAAAACTTACAAAGTAAAGTTAGAATATTTTGATGGACAAACATAGATAGAAAGCAAAATCTTAATTGATACAGAAGCATTTCAATGTCATTGTATACCTTTACCTATCCAGTTATTTCTATCATTGAATATAACCTTGTTACGTATGATGGTAAATGATCTATTCTTAATCAAAAATCTAAAATCATGATGAAAACCCCCGCTTCATTTCTATTAGAATGTGATTGTTACATTGATCATTCCATTAATGATGAATTTTATCATATCTTATTAGGAATGAATTTCCCAGATCAATTTACAACTTATGAAATTAAACTGACCCAAGTCACCTTAGTATGCAGGCAAAATGTAATAATCCTTGATAGAATATGAAAGAGCATTACATTCCTATCCTTACATATGTTGGAAGTAATGGCAACAAGCTACTTTTCCTTCTCTATTTCTTCTTGTCCCACATAGAACTTGGAAAGAAGGGGAAAAGGGTTCTTATACTCCTACTCCTCCTTGTCCCAGTTGAATAAGATCAAGGCATGTTTTAAGGGTATGAGGGGGCCGCTGGGAAACCACACGCGCGTGCGCCGCCGCCGCCGCCCGCCCGCCCGGTCCGGGCTGGGCGTGGCGCGTGCGTGGGTTGATTGTTTTTGGAAAAACCCATTTTATTCTTTTGTATAACGGATTGCATCCACGATTTTCGCCTCCGTTTATTATGGTCCTCCTGATAATCCGCTCTCCCCTTAAATTCAAATTGCAGTTTTCTACAAGCTGCTTATCTTCTACCTGATCTTCTGCCTCCATTATTGTTGTTGCTGTAACTGCTGCTGTTTTCCTGTTTTTCTTAAGCCCTTCAACAGCTATTATCTCACTATAAATATGTGGCTCCCCTGTGCATTGGGAACACACAGAAAACCATCCACTTCTTCCCTCTTCTCTTCTGTCTTCTTCCTTGCTACGTTTCTGGGCATTAAGATTATATACCGCAACCTCTTAGGCGCGAAGTGCACGCGTCTGAGAGTTACTGAGTTAACCTTGGGGAGTGACTGGCTAATACGATTTGCACTCTAGTCGAGCCATAATCGCTTTCAAGGTAGTGGTTCTCTGCCACGACTTGGTTTAACCAACCCTGTGCTTCTCAGTCATTGCATCTAATTTTTCCAACAATTTGAAAGCGATTAAAATTGCAATGGCTGCACCCTTCCAGAAGTCTCTCCCTGAACTTCACAAAATCGAGCCACTCGATGGAACTAACTACAAACGTTGGTCCCAGAAGTTACTACTCTGCTTCGAACAACTAGAAATCAATTATGTCCTCACCATAGACTACCTTGATGACTCTGACACCTCTCAGATTGATGCTGAGAAATCCATCATCACTCCTGTTACTCCAAAAACACCAACTATTCCACTAGATGAAACTGCCAGAAAGAAACTGGAAAAGGACAACAAGTTGGCACGGAGCTATCTGCTGAACAATATGTCGAATCCATTGTTTGATCTTTTTGTGATCTTCAAGTCTGCGAAGATCATATGGACCAAACTGGAGGCGAAATATGGTTCAGATGACGCTGGAAAAAGGAAATATGTTGTAGGGAAGTGGCTGCAGTTTCAGATCGTAGACGACAAGCCTATCATAGAACAAGTCCACGTCTACGAGAACCTATGTGCTGAAGTGTTGAACGAGGGCATGAAGATGTGCGAGATCCTACAAGCAAATGTATTGATCGAGAAATTCCCCCCATCCTGGAGGGACTACAGAAATCACCTGAAACACAAGAAGAAGGATTTGACACTCCAGGAGCTAATCAGTCATATGAGGAGTGAAGAAGCAAATCGTCTTAAAGATAAGTTAGAATCTCTATCTTTAAATTCATCTAAAGCTAATCTTGTCGAATCTTCTATTCCTGTAAACAGAGACAGGTTTAAAGGAAAAAATAAAAGGGATCAGAAGCCACTGAAACGTCAAAATCACCTGAAAAAGACAAACGACAGAATTCAGAAGCAGAAGGTTGTCTGCTACGTTTGTGGCAAACCAGGCCACAAAGCATATCAGTGCAACCTTCATAAGGGAGCCAACCAAACAATTCAGAAATACACCGGACAACCAACTGCACAAGCAAACCTGACTGAAGATACTGAAGTTTTCTGTGCAGTCACATTGGAGGTCAATTTGGTGTCCAACCCCACTGAATGGATTCTAGATACCGGAGCAACAAGACACTTCTGCGCCAACAAGGATCTGATGCACGACTTCGAAGATGTCCCAGATGGCGAGCATGTCTTCATGGGCAATGCTACCACCGCCGGAGTCATGGGTAAAGGGAAAGTACTTCTGAAATTTACTTCTGGCAAATCCTTATGTCTGAATAATGTGCTGTTTGTGCCTTCCCTTCGTAGAAACTTAGTTTCTAGTAGTCTTCTGGACATTACTGGGTTTGAGGTCAACCAAAAGGCTGGGAAAATAATTATACTTCGCAATGGGGTCTTTGTTGGGAAAGGGTATCGTAGTGGAGGGCTCTTTGTTCTGAATGTTGCTTCTGATGCAGTTAATGAAAATGCTTCTTCTGCCTATATTACTGAGTCTGTGGATTTATGGCATGGTAGACTTGGACATGTAAATTATACTTCAATAAACAAACTAAAGAACATACGACTAATCTCTAATATCAATACTGAAATCTGCTCAAAATGTGATGTTTGCGTTGAGGCAAAATTTGCTAAAAAACCATTCAAGACCATAACAACTCGGGAAACTGAACTGCTTTAACTTGTGCATTCAGACCTAGCAGACTTTAAGAACACAATGAGCAAGGGAGGAAAGAAATGGTATATCACTTTGTGGATGACTTTTCTAGGTATACCAAAGTTTACCTCCTTAAGTCTAAAAACGAGGCTGAGCAAATGTTCTTAAAATACAAAGCAGAAGTTGAGAACCAATTAGATTGAAAGATCAACAGACTACGATCGGATAAAGGAGGAGAATATGATACCAATTCTCTGACTGCTTTTTGTGAGAAAAATGGCATTATACATGAGACTACTGCCCCTTATACCCCTCAACAAAATGGTATAGCTGAAAGGAAAAATTGTACCTTAAAGGAAATGATGAATGCTATGCTTATAAGTTCGGGGTTCCTGATAACATGTGGGGAGAAGTTGTCTTAACTGCATGCCTTATTCTTAATAGAATCCCTTATAAAAAATCAGACAAAACCCCATATGAATTGTGGAAAGGGTATGTTCCTAATCTGAGTTATCTGAAAGTGTGGGGCTGTTTGGCTAAGGTTGCTTTGCCTAGTATTAAACGGACTAACATAGGTCCCAAGACTTTTGATGCTGTATTTATTAGTTATGCTCAAAACAGTGCTGCTTATAGATTCATGTCATTAAATGATAATGTTATTTCTGAACATAGAAATGCAGAGTTTTTTGAGCATGTTTTCCCCCTTAAAAGGGAAGTGACTGATGTGGCACATATTAATCCTTCTTTATCTGCTAAATCGCCTGTTTCTAACTCTAACAATAGAGTCTTAGAAATTGAACCTAGAAGGAGCAAGAGACGTAGGGTCGAAACAAATTTCGGACCTGACTTTATTACTGCTTTTCTAATTGAATCTTTTAATAGCTCGGATGTCGATGTCATAACTGAGGAATTTGTGTCAAACTTCTTAATAGAAGAAGATCCTAAAACCTATCAAGAGGCTATAAAATCTATAGATGTAACCTTTTGGAAGGAAGCCATTAAAAGTGAAATAGACTCACTCGAGTCAAACAAAACATGGGAATTGACCGACCTGCCCAAGGGTTGTAGACCCATTAGTAGTAAATAGATTTTCAAAAAGAAGTTAAAGGCGGATGGTTTAATTGATAAGTATAAGGCCAGGTTGGTTATTAGAGGTTTTGATCAGAGAAAGGGGACAGACTATTTTGATACATACTCCCCTGTGACGAAAATAGCCACCATTAGAGCTTTAATTGCCTTAGCTGCTATATATGATCTTGTTGTACATCAAATGGATGTTAAAACAGCCTTTTTGAATGGTGATCTAGAGGAAGAAATTTACATGACTCAACCTGAGGGCTGTGAGGTATCAGGCCAGGAGAATAAAGTGTGTAGACTGAGAAAATCTCTTTATGGTCTAAAGCAGGCTCCTAAATAATGGTACGAAAAGTTTGACAGCTCTTTAGTACAAAATGGTTTTACTGTAAACTTGTCTGATTCATGTGTATACTCAAAAAGGATTGATTCAGATTGTATACTCATTTGTCTTTACGTTGATGATATGCTGATCTTAGGCACTAATCTGCTCGTTGTTAACGAAACTAAAAAGCTATTGTCTTCGTTGTTTGAAATGAAAGACATGGGAGAAGCAGATGTGATTTTGGGGATCAAAATTCAGAAAACCAGCACTGGCTTTTTGTTATCTCAATCACATTACATTGGAAAAATGTTGAAGAAATTTAACCAATTTGATGTGACACCTGTGAGAACACCTTATGATCCCAGTATTCACTTAAAGAAAAATAAAGGATCCAGTGTATCACAAAATGAGTACGCAAAAGTTATAGGAAGTGTGATGTTTCTTATGAACTTCACTCGTCCTGATATTGCTTATGCCGTAAGCAGATTGAGTCGGTATACTCATAGCCCTAGTCAAGAACATTAGAATGCACTTCTTCGTTTGCTCAAATATCTTAGAGGTACTATTGATACGTGTTTGCATTTAATAAATTTCCTGCTGTGTTAGAAAGATATTGTGATGCAGATTGGGTATCTGATAACGATGAAATCAGCTCTACTAGTGGTTATGTTTTTACTCTTGGTGGAGGGGCTATCTCGTGGAAGTCTGCAAAACAGACTTGCATAGCCCGCTCCACCATGGAATCTGAATTCATTGCTCTTGAGTTGGCAGGACAAGAAGCAGAATGGCTCAAATGCTTGTTAACAGACATGCCATTGTGGGGCAAACAAGCAACACCAATTTCCCTACATTGTGACTCGCAAGCGGCAATAGGAGTGGCGCACAATAGTGTCTACTACGGAAAAAGGAGACACATCCGTATCAGACATAGTGCGGTGAAACAGCTACTGAAACATGGAGTCATATCTCTACAGTATGTGAGATCTGAGAAGAACTTGGCGGATCCTCTCACGAAGGGATTAACAAGGCGATTGGTGCTGGAGACATCGAGGGGGATGGGCCTTAAGCCTGTGACTGGAGATAGTGTGGTGGATACCCATTAGCGGTCAAACAAAGCCATGCTAACCTCTAAGATGCACTACATACCCATCCCTATGACGTGTGATAATGCTTGTGCTATAGAGAAGCACAATAATGAATCCATAGCCTTCCAAGATGGTGCTATAGAAAAGCACTTGATGGATTCATCCCATTTTACTTGAAAAACGAGCTTACGCTCTTGGTGTAGTTATACCCATTGTGGGGGTGCAATTGAGAAGCACTTAATGTATTCATTGCATGGAAAACTTGTGAGGTTGAACTGTATTATGTTCTTAATAATTTCATAGCCATTGCTATGGTGGTCTATACCGAAGATAGACTTGATGAAATTACCTACGTAGGTGTGAAGGTTTGGCCACCTTCTATGAGAAATTCAGGTTTTCTCTCTAGAGCACCTATGAGACCCAAGGTACGCGCATGGCCCAAAAAAAAAAAAAAAAGGCGCCTGTGTTGTTATCGCGAGGTATGTGTTTTTCCTTAAGGGGTTGATATGTGTTGTGGGGGTCTCAATTAAGGTTTACAAGTTTAAGACTTAGCTCACTTGTAAATTACTTGGTTGTTGCCTCACATTACTAATGTGTCAATTCAAATCGAAAGATATTGACATCTAAGTATCTGACCCCTAATCGCCCAGAAATTCTTTCCTCTCTTATCTTGTATGCCATTAGTGGGGGATTGTTGGAAGTAATGGCAACAAGCTACTTTTCCTTCTCTATTTCTTCTTGTCCCACATAGAACTTGGAAAGAAGGAGAAAATGGTTCTTATACTCCTACTCCTCCTTGTCCCAGTTGAATAAGATCAAGGCATGTTTTAAGGGTATGAGGGGGCCACTGGGAAACCACACGCGCGCGCGCCGCCGCCGCCCGCCCGTCCGGTCCGGGCGTGGCGCGCGCGTGGGTTGTTTGTTTTTGGAAAAATCCATTTTATTCTTTTGTATAACGGATTGCGTCCACGATTTTCGCCTCCGTTTATTATGGTCCTCCTGATAATCCGCTCTCCCCTTAAATTCAAATTGCAGTTTTCTACAAGCTGCTTATCTTCTGCCTGATCTTCTGCCTCCATTATTGCTGTTGCCGTAACTGCTGCTGTTTTCCTATTTTTCTTAAGCCCTTCAACAGCTATTATCTCACTATAAATACGTGGCTCCCCTGTGCATTGGGAACACACAGAAAACCATCCACTTCTTCCCTCTTCTCTTCTGTCTTCTTCCTTGCTACGTTTCTGGGCATTAAGATTACATACTTCAACCTCTTAGCCGCGAAGTGCACGCGTCTGAGAGTTACTGAGTTATCCTTGGGGAGCGATCGGCTAATACGATTTGCACCCTAGTCGAGCCATAATCGCTTTCAAGGCAGTGGTTCTCTACCACGACTCGGTTTAACCAACCCTGTACTTCTCAGTCATTGCATCTAATTTTTCCAACAACATATATTGATGTAACAGTGAAAGATTTAGATATTACAAGTACAGCCCTAATAAGACACTCGATCATAAGTACCCTTTGTTCAGGACTTTCTATTACCAAAATGGGAAAAACTCCAATCTAATCGAAAAATTAAAATTAAAGGTGCTCACCCCACCACAATGCATTTAGAACTTGTACAAAGTAATGTGTCCATCATGTTAGGAAATAAAGTCCTTAATATTCCTTTAGTATTACAATATAACTCATGATATGATATTTTATTAGGAAATAATTTTCTCAAACAATTTGTTAAATTTACTCAAACTCCATACACTGTGCATCTCACTATAAAATGCAAACATACCCTTAAAATTCCCACTCTAAAACACCTTTATAGAGTACGCGTGAAGCGTGATGGGCAGGGATACAAATTACACTCTCAGCACAACTACAAAAACCCACATCTCAAGTTAACATAATTAAGAAAGAGGATCTAATCATCAAGTTAAAACAAATTTATTCCAACAATCCTTTATGATTTTAGAAGCTAGGGCACCCAAAGATAAAATAAAACTAACACAAGAAATATATATATTAACGAAAAGCCTAAGCTTTATACACCAGAAGACAAAAAAGAATTTTCTATACAAATCAACGAGTTATTAGAAAAAGGACTAACAAGACCAGCAAAAGAGAGTTATTCATCTCTAGCCTTCATGGTAATGAATGAAGAAGAAAAACGAAGAAATAAAGCTAGAACGGTTATTAATTACAAAAAACTCAATCAATTTACAGACACTGACAATTACTTTTTATGAAATAAAGAAGTTTTCATTAAACCTGTTAAAAATAGAACATATTTTTTGAAATTTGACTGTAAATCTTGATGTTGGCAAATAAAAAGGGAACAAGATAGCATCAACTATACAAGATTTAGTACTCCATAAGGATTCCACGAATGGATTGTTATGCCATTTCGACTAAAAAATGCACCTAGAATGTTTCAAATAAGAATGGATGATGCTTTTAAACATCTTAATTCATTTCTACTCGTTTATATTGATGATATTTTAATCATCCCTATAACCATAGAAGAACATAGAGAACACTTAAAAACTTTTGCCGAAGCTGCTATACGAGAAGGTATATGTCTCAGCGAGAAGAAAGCTATATTGAACAAGAAAAAATTGAACTTTTAGGATTCGAAGTAAGATCAACTGGTATCTCCTTAGAAACTCATAGTTTAGGAAAAATTATAGAATACCCAGATGAGCTAAGAACTAAAAAACAAATCCAAGAATTTTTAGGATTATTAAATTATGCTAGCTCATACATAACTGACTTAGCAAGGAAAAACAAAGACGCACAAAGCCTATTAAGAGAAAATAATACTAGAGGATGGAGTGATCATCACATTCAAATGGTCAAAAATCTTAAAAAGGAATACAAAAATCTACGCCAGTTAAGATTACCAAAATTACAAGATTAGTTCTAACAGCACTGTGTTTTCTTTAATTAAGTTTACAGTGATTAGGTGTACACTTTCTGGTAGAGTCAAGATCATATTTTGCTGACACTACAAAGATTAGACAAAACTTATTAAATCACTACAAAGATCATATTTTGCTAACACTATTAACAAACTATGATCCCGACACAAGTAGTTATGAAGCACCCAAACTTTCTTATACAGAAAAAGGAATAAGAATAGTTAATCAACCAACTTTACAAAGAAGCTTTGGCATGATAAGAATACCCAAATTCCAACCTAAAAGCATAACAATGTCAAATAGTAATAATAAAACTTACAAGGTAAAGTTAGAATATTTTAATGGACAACCATGGATAGGAAACAAAATCTTAATTGACAGAGGAGCATTTCAATGTCATTATATACCTTTGCCTATTCTAGTTATTTATGCCATTGAATATGACTTTGTTACATTTGATGGTAGAAGATCTACTCTTAATCAAAAATCTAAAGTCATGATGAAAATCCCTCCTTCATTTCCATTAGAATGTGATTGTTACATTGATCATTCCATTGATAACGAATTTTATCATATCCTATTAGGAATAAACTTCCAAGACCAATTTACAACTTATGAAATTAAACTGACCCAAATAACCTTACTATATATGCGAAATATAATAATCCTTGATAGAATGTAAAAGACGATTACATTCCTATCCTTACATATATTGATGCAACCGTGAAAGATTTAGATATTACAAGTATAGCCCTAATAGGCACTGGATCATATGTACCCTTTTTTCAGGACTTTATATTACCAAAATGGGGAAAACTCCCATCTGATCAAAAAATTAAAATTAAAGGTGTTCACCCTACCACTACTTACTTAGAACTTGTACAAAGTAGTGTGTCCATCATATTAGGAAATAAAATCCTTAATATTCCATTAGTATTATAATATAACTGAGGATATGATATTCTCTTAGGAAATGATTTCCTCAAACAATTTGCTAAAATTACTCAAACTCGATACACTGTGTATCTCACTACAAAATGTGGACATACTCTTTAAATTCCCACTCTAAAACACTCTTACAGAGTACGCGCGAAGAGTAATAGACAGAGATATGAACAAATGCACTCTCAGCGCAACTACGAAACCCACCTTTCAAGTTAACATAATTAAGAAAGAGGATCTAATCAACAAGTTAAAACAAATTTATTTAGAGAATCATTTACAATTTTGGAAACAAGAGCACCCCAGAGATAAAAGAGAACTAATACAAGAAATATATATTAAAGAAAAGCCTATGCTTTGCACATCAGAAGACATAAAAGAATTTTCTATACAAATCAATGAGTTATTAGAAAAAGGACTAATAAGACCAGCAATAGGAATTTATTCATCTCTAGGCTTCATGGTAATGAATGAAGCAGAAAAACGAAGAAATAAAGCTAGAATGGTTATTAATTACAAAAAATTCAATCAATTTATAGACACTGACAATTACTTTTTACCAAATAAAGAAGTTTTGATCAACCTTGTTAAAAATAGAAAACATTTTTTGAAATTTAACGGTAAGTCTGGATTTTGGCAAATAGAAATGGAAGAAGATAACATCAAGTATGCAGGATTTAGTACTCCACAAGGATTCTACAAATGGATTGTTATGTGATTTCGACTAAAAACACACCTAGAATATTTCAAAGAAGAGTTGATGATGCTTTTAAACATCTTAATTCATTGCTAATTATGTTGATTATATTTTAATTAGCTCTAAAACCATAGAAGAACATAGAGAACACTTAAAGACTTTGCCGAAACTGCTATAAAAGAAAGTATATGTCTTAGCAAGAAGAAAGCTACTATTGAACTAGAAAAAATTGAATTTTTAGGATTCGAAGAAGGATCACATGGTATCTCTTCACAAAATCATATTTCAAGAAAAATTACAGAATATGCAGATGAGCTAAGAACTAAAAAATAGAACCAAGGGTTTTTAGGATTATTGAATTATGCTGGCTCGTACATGCCTAACTTAGCAAGGAAAAAGAAAGACCTACAAAGCCTATTAAGAAAAAATAATACAAGAGCATAGAGTGATCAACACACTCAAATTGTCAAAAATCTTAAAGAGGAATGCAAAAATCTGCTCCTATTAAGATTACCATAATTAGAAGATAACTTAACAATGCAAACAGATGCTTCTGACGAAGTATGGTCATCTATATTAAAAGCTGATCTCAAAGAAATATGCGGATATCATAATGGAACGTTTTCCCTACAACAACAACAACAACAACAATAACAACACCTCCCAGTGTGGGTCCCGCTTTCGCGGGCTCTGGGGAGATTCAGCTGTAGGCAACCTTACCCCTACCAGCATTTCTACCCGTAGAGAGGCTGATTTCAGGAGACCCACGAAAACAGTTTTATGAAAATCTTTCCCTAACAAAAGAAAACTATAACACTATGAAAAAAGAAATATTGGCAATAATTACAGGAATCAAAAAATGGAGATTATTTCTTTTATCTAAACTATATAAAGTGTTAACTGATAGTAAAGCAGCAACTAAATTTGTTTAACAAATATTAGACAATGGCCCTTATATGGAAAAACTTCATAGATGATAAAATTTCTTGTCTCAATTGAACGGTGTTCATGAGCATGTTATAGGAAATGATAATTTTCTTCTAGATTATCTTACAAGAGAATAGTAATATCTCAACAATTACAACTCCAAACAAGCTTAAGGAACTAGAAGATATTGTCATCAACTTCAATGAATGTCTTGAAACTGTTTTAGTAGGACTTGAGCAACTCGAAACTAGTGTTCAAGCTATAGTTGATAATCTTCCAACAGAAATGAACGAACTCTCTATAGCAACTACCAACATCATCGAAGATATGAAGAAAGATTTAGAGCAAGGAAGAATTGTTGTAGCAGAGATGCTAAAATCTATCAGCTCTCTCAAACCTATTTCTTCAGCTTTATCAACTACCAGCCTAGCAAAGCCATAAATTTTGTCAACTACTCAAAGTACAGAGCCTAGTTCAAGCTCTCTATTTCTCGAAAAAGAGAAGAAAATGCTAGAACTAAAAGCAAAACTACTATCCAAAAAAACTATAAACCCAACTAATCAAACTAAAAATTTTGCTCCTTTTGATATCTGTGACCCTTTTAATTGCAGGATATTATAAGACAACCAATTTGTTTACTAAAAACTTCATGAAGCTCCACAAAATATTTACGATGGAGGAAAATCTCTATTTGCGTTACTTTGTAAGTTTTATTATTAGTATATTCCATTGTTATGCTTTTGGGTTGGAATCTAGGTATTCTTGTCATGCTAAAGCTTCTTGGTTGTTGGCATATATAATTTTGTATATAAAGCAATAGCTTTATTCTCTTCTTGATTTTAGGACTTAGGATTATTTTCTTCCAAGGCTAGGAAGGCTCTGTATGTATATATATGTCCTGTATAATCACTTTGACAAATATGCAAATATACATAAGAACTCTGCTATGTTTATTATCATGGTATCAGAGCATTATTATTAAAAAAAAAAAAAGAAGGGAGGAAAGGAAAAAGGCAAAACACCAGAAACAGAAAACCCACTTTATCATTGTCATTCGTCATTTCCAGAGTCTTCATTGCAGACCATCTTCATACGAAGGTCAATTGCTGCTTTCTTGCTCAATCCTAAGCAGATTTACTCCTTCTTCAACCCCTGCGATCCATACATGTCCGATTAAGCAACTAGAGATTCGCATTCAACGAGGTTTTTCTACTTCTTCAGAATAGATATTTATGAGCCTTCATTTATACACAGGTTGGATCTTCCTACTTGCTTTTTGGCATAAATTTCCAGCTAAGTTTATCGCTTTGCTTCCTATCTATTGTTCTTTAGTTACTTATACTTAGTCATGGAGAAATTGGATGTTGTTCGGCCCATTAAAACTATCTTAGATGGTCTAAATTATATAATTTGATCCCAGGAAATGTCAAGTTTTCTAAAGGGCAAAAACTTTGGAGGTTTGTCACTGGAGATATTTCTAAGCCTACAAAAGGAAAAGATGAGGATGAGGGAAATTCTTGGGAATGTCTTGAGGATTATTAATAGTAAAAAATCATTAGATTCTTACTTGGATTCGAAATATATCAATTCCTTCGATTAAAACTCAATTTGCTTGATTTGATATTGCTAAAGATGTTTGGGACTTGCTGGCCAAATGATATTCCATAACCTACATAATCCATCAGTATTAGCTCTATGAAAAACTCCATAACATGAGATAATTGAATGGTCAACCTATCAATGATTTCTTATCTCAAATGCAAGCTAGATAGGACCAATTGCCCTATGCTGAGCCAACTTGGGAAAATTCTAAGGATCTAAAAAGTATTTTACATATCGCGATAATTTACGAGTCCTGCATTTCCTCATGGTTCTTACATGTGACTATGAACCTGTTTGCGCCTCAATCCTGCATCAAGCTTCGCTGCCCAAACTTGAGGGTGTGGTTTCTGAATTGCTGTATGAGGAAACTCATCTTAGCATTTTAAAGAATCATCCAATCAACGCACAAATAATGTTTTGGCCATGGCTTCCAATTCTACAAAATTTGAAAAGACCTATAATTATTGCAGACAACCTGGGCACGTTATATCAAAATGTTGATAACTAAAATACAAGAATAGTAAGGGTTCAGGAAGTCAATCCAAAGGCAGAATTCACAATGATCATCCTCACACTACTAGGGCTGTTGTAGATAAGTCATCCCTAACCTTCTCGTTAAGTGATATTGAGACTATCCTCAAACAACTTGTTAGACATTCCACAACATCTACTTCTTAGGTTGCTCCTAATCCTACTACCTCTGCTATGCTCTCTATCACTCCAGGTATCTCCCGTTCTTGGTTCTTTGACTGTGGTTATTACAATCATATGACCTCCGATTCTACTATGTTTACTTCTAAAATTAATCTTGTGAAACCATCCGTTGTCCATACGGCAGATAGCTCTAAGCTGAATGCCATTCATATGGGTGATATATCATGTGCAAACTTGCATGTCTCTAACACTTTTGTGGTGCCTTAATTCACTTGGAATCTTTTATCGATTGGTCAATTATGTGAACTTGGCTATGAGATATATTTCTCAAGTGTGGATGTGTTGTATAGGATCCTCAAACAGGGCAAATAATTAAGATCGACTGTAAAGTTAGTCTTTTGTTTGAGCTTGTTCTTTAAAGGTTCCGTCTCTGGCTGTTACTCACTGTGCTACTTTGGTATCACCAGAATTATGGCATTTTCATTTGGGTTATGTTTCTTTTTTCTAGATTACGTTCTTTAGTTTCTAGTGGAGTTCCATGTCACATAGACGTTAATAAAGTTGATTGTCAACCTCGCTAGCTTGCGAAATTACATGCTTTACCCTTAAATAAAAGTGACTCTATTTCAAAAGCACCTTTTGATCTTGTGCACTCTAATGTTTGGAGACCTTCTCCTAATACTACCATGGGTGGCTCATGTTATTTTGTTATATTTATGGATGACTTTTCTCGATACACATGGATTTATCTTCTGAAAAGTAGATCTAAACTGCAACTGCTTTACTATGATTTCGTTGCTATGGCTCGTACTCAATTTTCTGCTACAATTAAGTTCTTTAGATCAAATAATGCACAAGAGTATAAAGAGAAGCACTTTCTGCATTTTCTTCCTGAGAACAACACGGTTCCTCAATATTCATATCCTAGGGACATCATAACAAAATGGATGTGCAAAAAGGAAGCATAAACACATTCTTAAAACTATTTGTGCTCTCCTTATTTCTGTTGCTTGTCCAAAATTTTTTGTGGGTGAAGCTACCCTTATAGTAGTTTATACTATTAATCGTATTCCCTCTCCCGTGGTGGAAAATAAGTCTCCTTTTGAGTGTTTGTATGGAATACTTCCTAATTATGATTTTCTTTGAGTTTTTGGATGTGCTTGTTTTGTGATATTACAGCCTCATAAGCGAACCAAATTAGAGCCACATGCTCATTTGTGTTGCTTCCTTGGATATCATATCAACTATAAAGGATACCAATGTTGGGATTTAATATCTAAGAGGCTTCAGATCTCTCGTCGTGTTGTTTTTTGGGAGCATAAGATGTTTTCTTTGCTCTCTGGCTTCTAGCTTTCAAGGACTGACTTTTCCTATTTCACTGATCTTGGCATTCCTATATTTCCTAATGCTATTGAAGAAAATATGGAGTTCTCAACTACTACTTTGGAAGAGAGTTCTTTACCAATAGATGGATCCTTCTCTAGCCCTCCCACTGACTTGCTACATGCCTCATCAAAGTTGGCAGATTCAAGTTGTGATAGTAATACTTCATCAACACCTTCCTTAATACCAGTTGTTCATCATTCCTCGTGGGTAAGTCACCAACCAGTGTATTTACAAGATTATCATTGCTATTCTGCTATTGCCACTGTTCATGATCCTTGAATATTTAAAGAAGCTCAAAATGATCCTGATTGGTAAAAAGGAACGCAAGAGGAACTTGAAGCATTGCAGAAGACAAGCACTTGGTATTTTGTGGATCTTCCACTGACCAAAAATGCCATAGACTGCAAGTGGGTCTATAAAATCAAGACCCAATCAGATGGGTCCACTGAAAGGTACAAAGCTCCTGTTGTCATAAAGGGGTATCACCAGAAATATGGGATCGGTTATGAAGAAACATTTGCATTGATCGCTCATCTTACATCAGTAAGGAGTTTGAAATGAAGGATTTAGGGTTGCTAAACTATTTTTTTGGATTGGAAGTGACCTCCAACTCAAAAGGGTATTCTCTATCATAAGTTAAATATGCCAGTGACCTCTTTCCTCGTGCTGGTTTAACGGACAACAAAATCGCATCTTTGCCTCTTGAAGTCAATGCCAAGTTCTCACCCATAGACGGATCACCCTTGACTGATGCTATGTTATATCGATAACTTGTAGGGAGTCTTGTATATCTAACAGTCACAAGACCTGACATTGCACATGTAGTTCATGTGGTAAGCCAATTCTTAGTTGTGTCTCGCACTAACCACTATGCAACTGTACTAAGGATCCTCTATTACATCAAAGGTACAATACTCCAAGGGCTCCACTTTCCCTTTAATTCTTCTCTAGAGTTGAAAGGTTATTCAGATTCAGATTGGACTGGGGATCCTACAGATAGATGTTCTACGATAGGTCATTGTTTCTTTTTGGGTGACTTTCTTATCTCATGGCGTAGTAAGAAACAAATTGTCGTCACTCGTTCCAGCACAAAAGCTGAATATCGAGCTTCTGTAGATACCACCTCAGAGTTGGTATGTTACGATGGTTATTAGAAGACTTGGGGGTATATTAGCATACACCAACCATGATTTACTATGACAATCGAAGTGCTATTTAGATAGCTCATAATGACCTCTTCCATGAACGAATAACACATAGAAGTTAATTGCCATTTCATTAGGTTACATCTTCTAAAGAATGACTTGTCACTTGCTCCAGTCTCTTCTAATAAGCAAGCTACTGACATCTTTACTAAATCGCTCCTACCAAGACATTTTCGTTATTTAGTCTCCAAACTCAACCTGACTTCTGTATCGTCATCTTCAGTTTGAGGGGGAATGTTAGCATGCATAATTTTGTATATAAAGCAATACCTTTATTCTCTCCTTGATTTTAGGACTTAGGATTATTTTCTTCCGAAGTTAGGAAGGCTCTGTGTGTATACATATGTCCTGCATAATTAATTTGACAAATATGCAGATATATACAACAATTTCCTCTCCTATGTTTATTATCATTGGTAAAGTTGGTTGATTAGCTGTTCTCAATCCTTTTTGTGTATACAAAAGTCTGGGTGCTTTATAACTAGTTGATGCTTCATCTTCTTCTACTAATTGAAAGTATGTTAACACAGGTAACCTTGCTTCTTACATTGGTGATGAAATAATGGTGCTTACTATTAAGAAGATCATGTCTACAATTATTTTTCCTGTCTGTTGTGCTTCTTTTATAGGGAAATTGGTGTTGAAGAAAATGTATAAGCCTCTGTAATAAAAGGATAATGCATCATTTCCTGTTTGTAATCCTATATCTGTTAAAGGTTTAAATTGTAAATTAGGAGCATCTTAAATATTTTTAGTCGCAAAGCAACTACGTAATTTGGATAGCATTCAGAGATTAATTTTTTATAGATCAAGTTTCCTTGTAAGGTTTCAAGATGACTATTTTGAACATTTTAAAATCTTTGATCATGTAGTGATAGAATGATGCATGAATTAATACCTTCTTTAAAACATACTTTTACTACGATTTGTATTTCTTGAAAGTGCACATATTATATTAAGTCTGGATCCTTTGAAACAATTTCATTTAAGAATTTCTTAATTATATCTTGGGTAATTACTCTTAGCCTAATATTTCCTTGTAGATGTTGAACTTTAACGGGTTGTTCTGTAGTATACAACTTGAAATATCGTATTAGTTTTCTTGTTAATAGGACATCTAATTTTTTCATAAGTTTCATCGAATCTTTGAGAGATATGTCTGTTGCCACTATTTTTGCATATAGTTTTTGATTAAATGTAATTACTCCTATATAATTTTCATTATTTTCTTGTTCTAGTTGTTGTATTATATCTGTTTCTTCAATACTCATCTTCAGTGTCTAAATAGCTTTCTATTTTAGGAGGTATCTGTATCTTCTTCTGAACTAATAGATTAATAACAACTTGAGATAGCTTCTTGTATATTATAATTTATAGAGTAAGTTCATCTTGAATTTCTTCAAATTCTTCTAAAAAGAGTTTTACTATATTAGCTTTTCTTTTATTGCAATATATAGATTTGTGTCATATTTCTCCACAATTCCAGCATTGACTAGAGGCTGGTTTCTTGTTTTTTTTATAATATATATTTTTTGAATTAAAATTTTCTTTTTGGTGTTTTTCTTTGTGAAATTTTCTTTATATTTTTCTTTGGAGCTCTTTTCTCCTTCAGTCTGTACTTAGGATAATTTTCACATCTACATTTTCCAGGTTCTTTAACATCTTCACAACATAGAGTTACTTCTTTGATGTATGGTCTTCTGCTTTCTTGTAGATAGAGATGCAGCATTTCTCCATTTATTAAGGTCTATATAGCAGCACAGTTCTAAGGATATTAGTTTTGTCTAGCAAATGTTTCAAATTTTTTGGTGAAATATTTATTCCAAGGGTTAGGAAATTTATTCAATAATAATTGGATATAAGTTTCTTGATTTTCTACAGAATCATAAAACTCACAATAATATTTGTCAAATTTGCGAAAGAAACTTTTAAAATTACATGAGTTGCAAATTCTTAAATTAGTTAATTTATATAAGGCTGCTCTCCTTTTTTTCTAGTGGTGCTTGTTCTTGATTTGCAACATATTCGTAGCCTTCAATTTGTCCAATTAAGTATTTTTCAAATGTCCACACTGCTTCTATATTAATTAGTAAATTTCTTTTTACGTCAAGTTATATTAAGCTTCGTGTATTCGAAGATATTCTTGCATACCAGTCTTGCACTATTCCTTGAAAAGAATTAGTTTTTAAGTCGTACATATTAATCTATATCATCAGTAGCATAAATTGGTTCTTGAACTATAGGTAATTCTACTGAAGTTCTTCAGGTGTCTAAAGCTTTCTTTTATCAGTTACACAGTCTAAACTTAAAAAATAATCCCATGTAGGTACTGGTTGTAAAAGTAATGGGTTTTTTTGGTTTAAATTCTTCATTAATATTTTGCTATGTTTCGTAACAAAAGCTTTCAGCTTTTTTGTTCTTCTTTGATTTATAGTTTCTAAAAGGGCTGGAAGTTTCACTTTGTTCATAGTTATTTGAATTAGTGCTTCGTACACTTCCTGTGGGAACTCCAAACTGAATATTTACTTGTTTAACTATTTCTTAGTTGATGACTTTCAAAGTCATTTAATAATTCTTCGATACATTTATTGTATTCTCCCATTATTCCCTTTCTTCTTGTTTATCTTTTCCTTTAATTCTATTTCATTCTTCAATAGTTTTTATTAGTGACTCTTCTAAAGCTTTTAGAAGTTTTTCTTGGCATCTTTTAATATATTTTTCATCATCACTATTGGGAATTATTTTTTTCGTAAGCTCAATTTCTATTGGAGTATATTCTCTTTTTTGTTTAGGTTTTAATATTCCTTCAAAAGTTATGTTTAGTAATTGCATCTGTATTACTAGTTGTTTAATTGATTCATTTATTTCTCGAATTTCGTCTTTTTAATTTACCTTTTTGAGTTCTTTCCAATTTGAGGGAAATTCATTATTTTAGTTTTTATTATTCTTAATCATTAAACCAATATTCTGTATCAAATTAGTCTAGATTATTATCATCATCATGGTCAACATTTTCTATAAATTCTAGATAAGTTCTTCGTTCTTCTTCATAAATTAATAGATCTAATTTGTCTTTATTTTTCCAAATAATTTCTTTAGGGCAATTAATTGTTTGAAGATATTTAATTTTTCGAATATAATACCTTTCTCTTTGTCTTGTTTCTTTTTTAGAGTAAGTCTGAAATAAGTTAAGGATAAATTCACATTTTCGTTGAGTAGTTATTTTTAGCTTCATCTTATGTATAGTATTTTAAATTGGGTAAATTAAAACTTTGGGCGGCTAGATAATCACCTTCTCGGTCTAACCTAGAATTAGATTGTAGTGTATCTTTTTGGATAACTCATAATTTAATTTTATCAGAAAAGTAATACGTCAAATGAGACGAGTTTCTAGTTGAATAATGTTTTCAACAAGCATTAACTATGTGGGGTTTATCTAGTTTGTCATATTGTATGCCTTCTTTACGTGTAGGGTTGCTATATTCAATGCAAATTCATTTGTTATATTCAATGCAAGTTACGGATATAGTGTAATTAGTTGGTAGGCTCTAATAATTTAATCAGTTGGTAGGCTCTAATAATTTAATCAGTTGGTAGGCTCCGATACCATTAAAATAAAGGTCTAGTTATTTTCTGTAGAAAAAGATTTAAAACTCTTCGATGGGAGAACGTACTATCAACAAGCAAAATCAAGAATTTATACCTTCTTCTTTCTCAAAGTCTCTCATGGGGATATGTCGTTCTTCAGTCTGTCGCCACGCTCTTCTCTCCATGAGCCTTAGTGGACTTACTTTGACCTACAAACTATTTCTCTCATCTTAAGAACTTTGAAAGAATAGAAGTATAGATTTGAGAGATTTTAGAAGAAAGTATTATTATTACTCGGTTTCCCGAAAAATGGGAAATTACAACATGATAGATAGCAGATAACTCTTTCGGTGATCTATTCTTTGCCCAAATGCCTCTGCCTTTCTTCATAGAGTTTATATCTTTTTATAGAGCTTAAAGAAAATACTTACATAAGTGCTTACGTCATCATAGCATCAAAATACAACATAAATAAGCTCAAATTCATAGTGGATGGTCATGATGGAGAGTGGAGATGTGCTGGCATGCTGCAAACTTGTAAAAATGCATGTTTTGGGGCTGCAGTCTTTACTTTCCTATTGTTTTTGTGGTTGTACCATTGTAAGCAGTAGCCTGGCTGTCCTTATTTAAGTGATAAGATAAAGTTGATAGGGGCTCACTACTAAAAATTCGACTTATTCCGATGGAAAACAGCACCATTGGAATCTTTGACATATTCTGACATATTCACTAGCACTCTGATAGATTTTCCTACGAAATTCCAACGAAATCTGATGGAATCGGGACAGAAGTTCTGTTGGAAAATATTAAAAAATTTTGAAAAAGTTTCTTTTGACAAATGTTGAATGGAGGGAAAATTCAAAATTTTTTGAACATTCCGATGGGAAAATGTGTTGAATTTCCATCGGAAATCCCCCAGAGGAATTTCTTTTATAAATTTCGCTAAATGCTTCATTTTTCAGTGCTCATTTCACAAATCGAGAGAGATAGAGAGAAAGAGCACTGTCGCTTACCATTGCCCCACCGCGCTTGTTGCCACCCCACCATTGTGACCCTCTCCCGCCGTCATTTGTCGTGGACTTTTTGTAACACCCCCAACCTAAGGAGAGTCGCACCGCTAAGACTTCCTAGAGGGAAATCCTTAGGGCTCTTGACGATCAAGGGTTTGGATTAGCATTTAGATAGTCTTTCTAAAATAAAAATGCCAGAGTTTTCCCTGTTTTAGCAACATTTTAGGGCCTTAGCTCAGCTAAGGGTACCTGTGGACTGGTAATAAGGTATAACATATGTTAAAATAACCTAAGCTCACTGCCTCGGGCCACTCGCCCGATCACTAACAATCAAACAACTAAAACAAGGGTCAAAATGCTACATATACT
Organism: Carnegiea gigantea; assembly: GCA_029747015.1. Taxonomy (NCBI): domain Eukaryota; kingdom Viridiplantae; phylum Streptophyta; class Magnoliopsida; order Caryophyllales; family Cactaceae; genus Carnegiea; species Carnegiea gigantea. The sequence goes on along the minus strand of JAKOGI010000535.1, from coordinate 487,674 downwards.
GGTACAGAGCCTGCTACATGCTTTCACGTACAACAATGAACTTAAAAATTTACAACGTGGTAGGCATCAAACACTTTGCAAAGCTGGCAGAGACTTCTGAGGGGTCGGCATCAAAATAACTTCAAAGAATCTCTTATACCTGCTCAAATTGAACCTAGGAAAAAGGAAAATAATAAAGAAATGAGCAACCAAATGCTCAGTGAGAATTCCCCTACTTTTTAAAACCAAAACAGTTGCAGGTAATAATACCAATAATAGCCACATATCAAGCATTCATACTTTACTATCATATTAGGCAATCATAGATTCATAGTCCCCAAGGAATGGTTACCCTCCTTAAACTTCATTCTAACCACTCAACTCAATTCTAGGCCCTTAATGACCAAACTTCCCTACTAGCAGGCATTCAGGCACATAGACAAGTAGGCAACAAAAATTGAACATAAACGCTTTCAAACTCACTTTTGAAAACATAGTGACTCTCGATAAATACCAAGAATGGTTTATAATTCACATCAACTCCTTTAAAGCTTATAATTCTTTCTAAAAGTTTTCGAAACATCTAAACTGGCAAGAAAGACTTGGCAGGAAACATGCTTTCATAGAATATGCACATTGAAAAGCTTGCATGAACAATGCACCATTTGAAACTTCATTTGACTATACTTGGAAATTCTTTCATAAAAGATGAGCAGGAGGTGCATGTTTGAAAGCTTTCTTTGTTTTCTCAACACATTTTACTGAGCCTCTTGGGGCTCGTATTCTTTAAAAGAACTTCTTTCGTAATGGTCCTCTAATGACCTTTATAAGCTTTTCAAATCTTATTCAATATTGCCTCGTAACGACCCTTATAAATCTTTCTTTTCTGAAATCTTTATCTTACAAATGTAAAAATGGGTGAACTCCTCACAATTTAGGAAATAAGTAATCTTGAATTGTGGTGCAATCCCACCCAAGTGCTGCCCCTTTAAGTAATTTAAAATTTAAAATGTTTTACAGCTTCCCTCTCCTACGTTTAACAGGTTATCTGAAATTTTACACTGAGTCAAGAAACTGCCTAAAAAATACAAACTGCCTATTGCTTGCTATACCTACTGAGAAAACAAACTGCCTTGATTTCAAGAACATGCAGCCCCACCACTTCACAAACACAACCAAACTAGCTACCCAAAAAAAAAAAAATCAAGACTTTATCACTGCCTTCATTTCAAGAACGTGTAGCCCCACCAAATCACCAACACAACCGAACTTGCTAAACACCCAAAAAAAAAAATACCAGCAAGATTTTATCACCATATTCTGATTCAAACATCAAAAAAAATAATCACTTCATCCTTATAGCAACGTCCCCAATTGCAGTCCCCTCAACCCTGATAATTTTCACAATTTGGAGCCTTTGCTTTTCAAACCAGCATCCCATCCTTCACATCTGCCACCATCATCCATTTCAATTAAGAGCACCTCATTATTTTCAAAATCAATCCACTTCAGCCTCATTATCATCATTGAAAGATTAGAACCCTAGCCTAATCTGCAACATCGCAACTAAGTTGAATAGCTTATAGGTTAAAATTTCGTTTATATTTTTTAAGTCAGCTCTTACACCACTTACCATTCTATTGCAGATCTGAAGTTCGACAAATTTCTCAACACATTTCCACCACTTACTTTTTGACGTACGAACTACTTGTCTTTTGGCTTCTCTCACCCATTATAGGTACGTAATTAGTTATCTCCCATGATTGCTGTGAATGAATTAATGTGTTTATTGAATCAAACATTCTGCCCTCATGTTTTCCCCTTTTTTCCCAGTTTAGTATAGTAAACTGAAGGAAATATATTAAAGAATTTTGATTGTTGACGTACTGTACTGACCAACCCCAAGGAAATAAACGACAAAAATTGGAAGCATACATATCAACCAATTGAGTTTTATTCACCAACCCTAAGGAAATAAACGACAAAAATTGAAAGCATACATATTAACTAATTGAGTTTTATTAAATTAACTTCGAAAGTTATAATTATATCATTTAAGTTTTAAGTAGACACTAAATGAATGGAACAATTAAAAAATGAAACAATTCTCAACCTAATATCATGTAATTTGCCCAGCACATCTCCAAATTATAGCGATTCAAATATAACAATTGATATAATATAATGGTTGATATAAACAATTCTCACCCTATTATCATGTAATTTGCCCAGCACATCTTCAAATTATAATGATACAAATATTACAGTTGATATAATATAATGGTTGATATAATTGCATCTCAAAATTATTAGCAGCCCCTCCCCCCTACCCCAAAAAAGCTTCAGATTATCAAAATGTATAACACTTATGTAATAGTTGATATCATGTGTTCATCACCAGAAAATAAAGTAAATACTTTTCATTTTATTTTTGAAGCATACAACTGAACTAATTAAGTGTCTTCATTAACCTCAAAAAATGAAATTTATTTTTTTAATGTTCTAAATTTCACAAATGAAATCCATTTTGATAATCAAAATGTACACTACAAATATAACATTTAATATCACCTATTTAACATGAGATAATAAACGAAATACTTTTCATTTTATTTGTGAAGCATACAAATTAACTAATTAAATTTGGAAGCTTACAAAACTACCAACTCAATATTCTCAATTTACCTCTTTAGTTTATTATCATATTTTTTATGGTTAAACTGGAAACTAAATGGAAGACCTTTCTCATTTGAGATAACCAACTCACCATAATTAAAAAGTAAAACAATCCTCACACTAATATCAAATAATTTGCCCAGCACACGTAAAATTAATAACCATAAAAATGAAACAGTTGATATAATATAACACTTGATATAATTATATCTCAAAATTATTAGCAGCCCCTCCACCCCCCCCAAAAAAAACTTCAGATTATCAAAATGTACAACACATATCTAATAGTTGATATCATGTGTTTATCACCAGATAGTAAAATAAATACTTTTCATTTTATTTTTCAAGCATACAACATAACTAATTAATTGTCTTCATTAACCTCTAAAAATGAAACAGGTGATATAATATAATGGTTGAAAGCATACAAAACCACTAACACAATATTCTGAAGATTATTATTATATTTTTCATCATTAAACTAGAAACTAAATGGATGAATTTTCTCACTTGAGATAACCTACTCACCACAATTAAAAATTGAAATAATTTGCCTAGTATATCTCCAAATGATAAGCATACAAACATAATGGTACATATAATATAACATTTGATCTAACTATATCTCAAAACTATTAGCAGCCCCTCCCCCAATAAAAGAACTTCAGATTATAAAAATGTATAACATATATCTAACAGTTGATATCATGTGTTTATCACCATATAATAAAGTAGATACTTTTCATTTTATTTTTGAAGCATACAACTTAACTAATTAATTGTCTTCATTAACCTCTAACAATGGAATTTTTTTTTTTCAATGTTCTAAATTTCACAAATAAATACATTTTGATAATCAAAATGTATACTACAAATATAACATTTGATATCATCTATTTACCACGAGATAATACACGAAATACTTTTCATTTATTTGTAAAGCATACAAATTAACCAATTAAATTTGGAAGCTTACAAAACTACTAACTCAATATTCTTAATTTACCTCTTTAGATTATTATTATATTTTTTATGGTTAAACTAGAAACTAAATGGAAGAACTTTGTCATTTGAGATAACCTACTCACCACAATTAAAAAATGAAACAATTATTAGCAGCCCCTCCGCCCCCCCCCAAAAAAACTTCAGATTATCAAAATATACAACACATATCTAACAGTTGATATAAAATGTTTATCACTAGATAATAAAGTAAATACTTTTCTTTTTATTTTTGAAGTATACCACTTAACTAATTAATTGTCTTCAATAAATTCCAAAAAAGAAACAGGTGATATAATATAATGGTTGAAAGCATACAAAACTATAACTCAATATTCTTAATTTCCTATGAAGATTATTATTATATCTTTCATCGTTAAACTAGAAACTAAATAGATGAATTTTCTCAGTTGAGATAACGTACTCACCAAAATTAAAAATTGAAACAATTCACAATGATATCGAATAATTTGCACCGTACAACTAAAAATAATAAGCATACAAATATAACGATAGATATAATATAATGGTTAATATAACTACATCTGAACATTATTAGCAGCCCCCTCCTCCCACCCCCAATAAAAGAACTTCATATTATCAAAATGTATAATACATATCTAACTGTTGATATCATATGTTTATCAGTAGAAAGTAAAAGCTTTCCATTTCATTTTTAAAACATACAATTTAACTAATTAATTGTCTTCATTAACCTCTAAAAATGAAATTTATTTTTTCAAGGTTCTAAATTTCACAAATGAAATGCATTTTGGTAATCAAAATGTACACTGCAAATATAACATTTGATATCATCTATTTACCACGAGATAATAAACGAAATACTTTTCATTGTATTTGTGAAGCATAAAAATTAACTAATTAAATTTGGAAGCTTAAAAAACTACTAACTCAATATTCTTAATTTACCTCATTAGATTATTATTATATTTCTAATGCTTAAACTAGAAACCAAATGGAAGAACTATCTCATTTGAGATAGCCTACTATAATTAAAAAATGAAACAATTATTAGCAGCCACTCCCCCTCTGATGTATATAAGCACCCAAATGACCAAGCTAGGTAGCTTCGTGGTTTTTGTAAAAGAAGAAAGGAAACAAAGGAAGGATAGGTTCAAGGTTGAGTTTCAGATAACCTAAGAAGGAGCCACTCAAAATCAATCCTTGGACAAATTCCTTTACTCTTTCTAGGATACAGAAATGAATCACCACCTAGAGGAGTTTAGGAAACTAGAACACCACTTGAGTTTGCCAACACTCAAGATATAGAACTAGATTTGCTCTCACACTTTGAAAGAACACTTCAAAGCTGAATTGTATTTCTTGAATTCGAATGTAGATGATTAACTGATGCAAACAACTCGACACTATGGCCTTTATATAGAGTAGGCCTTACACTTGAAAAGATACAAGCACACCTATGAAGAGACACAAACAAAAAATACAAGCAAAGGGGAATGACTAAGGGAAAAAAAAATAAATAATGTATCCGGTTGGTGCCTCTTGAGTAAAATGAACCTAGCAACCTTGGAGAAGCATGTTCCACTTGAAAAGGCACGTCTCATCATTGGGAGAGACGGGACACGTAGCTTGAGCAAAAGGAAATGCATCAAAAAAGGTTTTAGGTGTGAAAATGCATGGTGCACACGTTTTGCATTAATTGCGTTCACACTTGGAGTAAGGCCAGATTCATTTAGGCATAACTCTCTGGTTTGTGATCCAAATTCGGTGATTCTTGATTCCTTGGAAAGCTTAAAGAGTCTAGTTTCCAAGGAAAGTAGTTTCACTGGATTTGGATCAGCCGTTTGAAAGATATGGGCTGAAGAATGCAGACTGCTCAAACTGGACTGGATTTCAGCAGGTTTATTTATGGGCCAAATATGACAAACCAAATGGACTCCAAATAATGCATGGCTGGCCTTATTGGAAAGCGGATTCTTTAAGTTTGAATATAGTGAAGCGTGCAGGAAATTATGCCCCTCGGAGCTTGCTCAAAAAGATGGCCCAAACCGGGTCAATTTCCGGGTGAAGTGCCCAACGCACTGTTGGACTGTTTTAGCACAATTCTGACCAGATTTTGGGCTCCCTTTGCTTCCTTGGAGCTTCCCTTTGAAATGCATGGCAGTCTTGATCCCCATTTGGAAATTCCTTTTGAGTAAGGCACTTTGAAGTTCAAAACAAACTCCACAAAGTGTCTTGTGTCATGGAACTCAAATAATGGGACCAAATATAAGTGTTTCCATGCATGATCTCGTTTGGCCCTTTCCTCCCTTGAAGTTGAGCTTGAGGAATGAAAATGATGCATATGGAAATATGCATCATACTCCCCGGGTTGTTTGGAGTTTGTCCTCAAACTCAAAAGGTCTTCGCTCTTCTCGTAGAAGGGGTCAATCTTGTGAAATGTGGTTCTTTGTGGGGAAAGGCCATAGGGAATTTTTGGAGGGAGAGCAAGGCCATGGGCTGGATAAAAGGGGAAGAGGGGAAAGTCAATTTTGTGCTGGATAGATCTTGGTGGAGGGAGACCGTGGGGGATTTCTTGTGGGAACACACGATGGAAGGTTTGTAGGAGAGGAGTGAGTAGGGGGTGTGAGTGGGTAGGGCGTTCCGGCGTGGTTTGCATAGGTATCAAGTCCTTAAAGGGTTCTAACTCATGGTGTTGGGACTTGAGAAGGGTGGTGAGAAAGACATCTGTATGAGGGTTGTCTTTGAGTTTTGGAGAGTGGGTGGGCTTGAGAGGGGTCAAGGTGATTTTCTTTTGGTCTTTGTGGAATGTATAAGTGTTCACCCGATCATCATGGATGACACTTCTATCAAATAGCCAAGGTCTTCCCAAAAGGATGTGACAAGCATCCATGGGAACTATATCACACCATAGCTCATCTTTGTAGTTTTTACCAATGGAGAGAGAGACGAGGCATCGGGTAGAAATTTGCACACCTTTACCTTGGTTTAACCATTGGATAGTGTAAGGCTTAGGATGGGGTGTGGCTTTGAGCTTGAGCTTGTCTACCATGGTCTTGGAGGCAACATTAGCACAACTACCTCCATCTATAATAAGTGAGCATACCTTCCCTTCAACGGTGCACCTTGTATGGAAAATAGCTTCTCTTTGTTCCAAGTTGTCTTGGGTGGCAAAACCACTCAAGGCTCTTCTAATGACCAATAATTCTCCTTCATCGGGGCCTTCTTCAACTTCTTCCACATTTTCCACCAAGCAATCTTCTCCTTCTTCTTCTTCATGTGGCTCCTCAAAGGAAGCTTGGTACTGGGCAAGAGTCACTATCCGTTTGTTAGGACATTCGGATGCAATATGTCCTAGATCTTGATATCGAAAGCAACGGATTTTGTCATTGGGCTTCGCATGCACCTTTGTGGAGGGTATAGAGGTGGCAGGAGAGGTGTTTTTGGGTTGTGAAGGGTTTTGAGGTTTAGGAGGAAAGTACGAAGGCTTTTGAGAGGGGAAAGGTCGAGGAGTGGGTTTAGAAATGGGGCTCTTTCCTGTAGACTTCTTTTGTTGCTCTACTTTATAAGCAAGAGAACTCAAGTCATCTAAGGAAGTATATGGATGCAATTCAATTACATGAGCAATAGACTCATCCAAGCCACTTAGATACCTTACCATTGTTTGGGCATCATCTTCTCTCAAGTCACATTTGAGTAGGAGTTGTTCAAACTCTCGGGTATACTCTTCAACACTCTTGGAGCCTTGCTTTAGGTGATAGAGCTTGAAGTAGTTGTCTTGAATATAATGTGAAGGAAGGAACTTGGACTTGAGTTTTTCTTTCATCTTAGCCCATGTTTGGATCTTCCCTTTCCCATTTCTTACTCGTTTGGCCACAAGGTTTGCCCACCAAATAGATGCATACTTTCGGAGTTTGAGGGCAACGAGCTTTACCTTCTTTTCTTCAGCCACGTCTGTGTACTCAATGACTCGTTCAACGGTTTGTAGCCAATCTAGGAAGTGATCCGGGTCAAGTTGGCCTTCGAATTCCGGGATGTCAACTCTGAAATCGCCAAGACTACTTTCTTGTCTTCTTTGGAATCTTCTTGGAACATCCTCTTCATAGCTAGAGTTAGCATGGTAACTCTTTTCTTCCCTCTCGGATTCATCCGAGTCCATATGAGTACGTAAGTGAGAGGGGCTTTGATTCCATCTTCTTTTCCCCTCCATGAGTTGGCCAAGTTGAGTTTGAAGGTACTTTACTTGGGCTTCCAACTCGTCAACTCGCTCTTGGGATCTTCTTGAAGACATTGGGAATGTGCTTAGGCTAGAAGTAGGCTGTTTTGGAGTAGAAGAGGGAGGGCACGGTTGTGCAGCTAGGCACTGGGGAGTCGTGCTTGTATGCTGCCTTGAAAATGCAGGGAATCAAGGGTGGCACGGTCGTGCTAGGAAGCATGGGGTGGCCGTGCTAAGCTGCTGCCTGTGGATGCTTTGTGCTTGCACGGTTTTGCTGGTTTGTGTTGTTCTTGTGTTTTTTGTTTAGGAAATGTGCTTGGATGCAAACTTGGTCAAATGGCAACCTAAGCTCTTATACCAAATGATGTATATAAGCACCTAAATGACCCAGATAGGTAGCTTTGTGGTTTTTGTAAAAGAAGAAAGGAAACAAAGGAAGGATAGGTTCAAGGTTGAGTTTGAGATAATCCAAGAAGGAGCCACTCAAAATCAATCCTTGGGCAAATTCCTTTACTCTTTCTAGGATACAGAAATGAATCACCACCTAGAGGAGTTTAGGAAACTAGAACACCACTTGAGTTTGCCAACACTCAAGTTATAGAACTAGATTTGCTCTCACACTTTGAAAGAACACTTCAAAGCTGAATTGTATTTCTTGAATTCGAATGTAGATGATTAACTGATGCAAACAACTCGGCACTATGGCCTTTATATAGAGTAGGCCTTACACTTGAAAAGATACAAGCACACCTATGAAGAGACACAAACAAAAAAATACAAGCAAAGGGGAGTGACTAAGGGAAAAAAAAAAATAATGTATCCGGTTGGTGCTTCTTGAGTAAAATGAACCTAGCAACCTTAGAGAAGCATGTTCCACTTGAAAAGGCACGTCTCATCATTGGGAGAGAGGGGACACGCAGCTTGAGCAAAGGGAAATGCATCAAAAAAGGTTTTAGGTGTGAAACTGCATGGTGCACATGTTTTGCATTAATTACGTTCACATTTGCAGCAAGGCCAGATTCATTTAGGCATAACTCTCTGGTTTGTGATTCAAATTCGGTGATTCTTTATTCCTTGGAAAGCTTGAAGAGTCTAGTTTCCAAGAAAGGGGTTTCACTGGATTTGGATCGGCCGTTTGAAAGATATGGGCTGAAGAATGCAGACTGCTCAAACTGGACTGGACTTCGGCAGGTTTATTTATGGGCCAAATATGACCAACCAAATGGACTCCAAATAATGCATGGCTGGCCTTATTGGAAAGCTGATTCTTTAATTTGAATATGGTGAAGTGTGCAGGAAATTATGCCCCTCGGAGCTTGCTCAAAAAGATGGCCCAAACCGGGTCAATTTCTGGGTGAAGTGCCCAACGTACTGTTGGACTGTTTTAGCACAATTCTGACCAGATTTTGGGCTCCCTTTGCTTTCTTGGAGCTTCCCTTTGAAATGCATGGTAGTCTTGATCCCCATTTGGAAATTCCTTTTGAGTAAGGCACTTTGAAGTTCAAAACAAACTCCACAAAGTGTCTTGTGTCATGGAACTCAAATAATGGGACCAAATATAAGTGTTTCCATGCATGATCTCATTTGGCCCTTTCCTCCCTTAAAGTTGAGCTTGAGGAATGAAAATGATGCATATGAAAATATGCATCACCCTCCCCTAAAAAAACTTCATATTATCAAAATATACAACACATATCTAACAGTTGATATCATGAGTTTATCACCAGATAATAAAGTAAATACTTTTCTTTTTATTTTTGAAGCATGCCACTTAACTAATTAATTGTCTTTATTAAACTCTAAAAATGAAATAGGTGATACAATATAATTGTTGAAAGCATACAAAACTACTCACCACAATTAAAAAATGAAAGAATTATCACCGTGATATCTAATATCTAACTACATCTCAAAATTATTAGTAGCCCCTCTGCCTCCCTCCAAAATAACTTCAGATTATCAAAATGTATAACACATATCTGACAGTTGATATCATGTGTTTATCATTAGATAATAAAGTAAATACTTTTCATTTTATTTTTGAAGCATACAACTTAACTAATAAATTGTCTTCATTAACCTCTAAAAAATGAAACAGGTGATATAATATAATGGATGAAAGCATACAAACCTACTCACCACAATTAAAAAATGAAAGAATTCTCACAGTGATATCAAATAATTTGTCGACTACATCTCAAAATTATCAGCATACAAATATAACGGATGATATAATATAACAGTTCATACAAGTACATCTCAAAATTATAAGCATACAAAATTTTCACATTTGATATAAGTAACACAAGGGAACAATTGAAAGCATTCTCTTTTTCTTTGAAGGCATACAAATCAAACAGGGTAAATTTTTCTTTGTTTACCACAAGGACATAAACCACATAATTTGAAAGCGTGCATATCAACTAATTCAATATTCCTAATTTAACTCTGAAAATTATCATTATAATTTTTACAGTTTACCGAGACACTGAATGAATGAATATTTTTCAATTCAGATAATCTACTCACAACTATTAAATAAAAGAAAGCATTTTCACAAAATAGAAGAAAGTTCAGTTAAGTCTCTTTAAACTTTGAACTACACAAATTAACTAATTATAATGCCTTAATTAACCTCTGACAATGAAAAATCTCGACACATTGAAATAACTAATTAATTACATGAAACAATCACAGAATTTTCAATTGATATAATCTATTTACCACAAGCACATAAACCACATAATTTGGAATCATACATATCAACTAATTCAATATTCCTAATTTAAGTCTGAAAATTACAATTCTATTTTTAACATTGTAACTAGACACTAAAGGAATGAATTTTTCATAGTTCATATAAACTACTCACAACCATTGAATAAAACAAGGAATTTTTCACATTTCACAAAAAATACTTAGGGATAAACCTCAGATTTTAAACTTTGAAGTATACAAATTAACTAATTATAATGCCTTAAGTAACCTCTGAAAATGAAAAATCTCAACACATTGAAATAACTAATTAATTACATGAAACAATCACAGAATTTTTAGTTGATATAATCTATTTACCATAAGCACATAAACCGCATGATTTGGAAGCATACATATCAACTAATTCAATATTCCTATTTAACTCTGAAAATTACAATTCTATTTTTAACATTGTAACTAGACACTAAAGGAATGAATTTTTCACAGTTCATATGAACTACTCACAACCATTGAATAAAACGAGGAATTTTTCACATTTCACAAAAAATACTCACGGATAAACCTCATACTCGAAAGTAGTAAGTATTAAGCTTGACTACTTTGAAGTTTGTTTGATTTAACACATATTTGTACGAATTCATCAAGGTAGTTAACAAAGAAATATAGAGAAGTATACCTCCTTCCTTTCCTTCTAAGTATCCTCAAACACATCCTTCATGGCCCGCAGAACCCAAGACAATGGCAGTCAGAACACAAAAATCCAACAACACTCTTAATCAAACAACCCCAAATGAGATCCCATGCAGGTATTAAACATAGCCTTGTCTGTCTGATGCTCACCTCATTACCTATGACATTAAGATAGCACCTCCTCCTTTGTCTTCCCAAAGCCCCGATCTGCCTAAACTACGTCGAAAATTGCACCACCACCATGAACACACCCAATATACGCAACACAATATTTTAAAAAGAGAAAAGAGGGGTAGATACATCCAAAACGGTTAGAAACAGACATCTACCATCAGATCTAGGATGGAAGGTGGTGCGTGTGCCACACGCGCTGCCGACGAAGGCGTCCATCGACTGCCTTCTTCCCCCTTCGCCTTTCCAAACTCCCGATCTGCCCAACCCACGCTGGAAAAAGCAACCCCACCATTAACAAACCCAAAATATGCAACAATATCTTTAAAACAGAACAATGAAAGGTAGAAGCGTCCAAAATGGTTAGAAACAGACCTCTACCATCAGATCCGTAATGGAGGGGTGGTGCGTGAGCTACACACGCTGCCAACGAAGGGCTCTGCTGACTGCCTTCTTCCTCCATCGCCTTTCCAGACCCCCAATCTGCCTAAATCACACTGGAAATTCATGTGGCGCCACGAAAACGGAGGCACGTAGCCCTACGCGCCACTGCCTGAGTTGCGCGTTGGCTGCATGGGTGGTACCGGTGGACTCCGCTTTGGCCGATCTACAACATCGTGGTGTTGAATTTTCCAGGTGGACGCGCAAAGGTGGTGGATGACCCAGATGTCATCACTTGATCACGGAGGTTTCTAGAGAACCGGCTTTTGAGAGAGATGAGAGAGAGCATAAAGAGAATGGAGAGGCGAGGGATGAGAGAGAGCATAGAGAGGACAGAGAGGATAGTGATGAGAGACCGTTGAGAGGAGAGAGATGTGAAAGCTGAGAGGCTTTTGAGAGAAGAGAGACGGGAGAGCATTCTAGAGAGATTGAGAGCATGGAGAGAATGAAGAGGAGAGAGATGACAGAGAGCATAGAGAGAACGGAGATGATAGAGCCGAGAGAGTTCTGAGAGGAGAGAAACGCGAGAGAATTCTAGAGAGATAGAGAGGATATAAAGAATGGTGAGGACAGCGTTCATTTGAGGCTATCGAGGAATGAGACAGACAAAATTACACAACTGTTTGGGTCATCAATCAGATTTTAAGACACAGAGTATTCTAGAATTTGACCGCTTTAATTCTTTACTCATAAATAAATACATAATACATTTTTGAGTCTTTAACTAACCTTTGTTTTATTCACTACCGAATGTGTCAATCATACTTATATAGATTTCTTCTATGATGATATAGTTTTCAATTGTTAATCATATTGTTTATGCACGAGGTTGCTGTATATTTTTTTTTTTTTGTTCGGTTTTCCCCTTCTCTTAACTGACTTATAGTATTAATTATTTCTATACTAACTATCTATTTATTTTTTTGATAATATAGCTATCAATTGTCTATTTAAACATGCTCCGTGCTTTTGCACGGGCCCAAACTAGTACTTAAAATGGCAAAATGCCAATTTCTTTTCTTATTTATTAGAAACTTACTCATAGCATAAAAATATCTTATTGTGCTGGCTAAGGAAGATTTACACTACCCCTAAGTAAGATCGTCACTCACAACTCACTTTATCCCCAGGGTATACGTACATAACTTTTGGCCAAAACGCATCTCAGCAGATAAACTCAAACTTCGATATTGTCCTCTGTGGGGCAACAGCTCACACCAAGATAATCATATCTTGAGTCCAGTCTCCCTCAAGTTTTCTTACACGTCATACATTATAACTTATCTGGGGAACTGCTCACACCAAGATAAAAATTCATATCTTGAGTCCAGTTCCCAGGAACAGCTCACACCAAGATAATTCATATCTTGAGTCCAGTTCCTAACTTTTCTTTAGGAGGAAATAGCTCACGCCACCTTTGCGTCCAGTTTCTAGGAACAGCTCACACCAAGATAATTCATATCTTAAGTCGAGTTCCTAACCCTGGCATATTGCCTAGCACTTTCTTAGCCTTTAAAAACGTATTTCATTTCTCTTCTTTAGTTGCTTACTATACTAAAAATTTACCTTTTTACAAACGATCATAACCTTACTAAATGCTTATAGTTCACTTCGTTTTTAATTTAAAAACTTCCTGTAAACGTAATATGTTTACTGACTCGTAAAACGACTTAACTTTTAACTTTAAAAGCCTCTTATAGAATTCATAAAACGACTTCGTTTCTAACTTAAAAGTTTTGTATAAACGTAATAAGTTTGCTAAATCGTAAAACGATTTTGTTTTCAACTTAAAAGCTTCTTAATAGCATAATACATTTGTTAGTTCATAAAACGACTTCGTTTTAAACTTACAAGCTTCTTATAAACAAAACAAGATTTGTTAACATGCAAATCAACTTCCTAAATAACTTAAAAGCTTCTTATAGACGTAATAAGTTTATTAACCCGTAAATTGACTTTCTTTTAAACTTAAAAGCCTCTTAAAAATGTCAAACGATTACTAGTGCATAAAATGACTTCGTTTTTAACTTAAAAGCTTCTTAATAACGTAATATGTTTGTTAGTTCGTAAAACGATTTTATTTCTAACTTATAAACTTCTTATAAATGTAATACGTTTACTAAATTGTAAAACGACTTAGTTTCTAACTTAAATACTTCTTGTAAACGTAATAAATTTGTTAAATCGTAAAACGATTTTGTTTTTAACTTAAGAGCTTCTTGCTAAATCGTAAGACGAGCTTGTTTTTAACTTAAAAGTTTTTTAATAACGTAATATGTTTGTTAATTCGTAAAACGAAACCCATTTGGCGCATGCCGTGCTTAGTTAGCATTTAACTCAAACTACGTTCGTAATAAAAACCTCAGTTGTCATTTTATAACTCGTTTGAATCCCTTTTTAAAACTCAAAGGAGGGTGTAATAGTAAACTGAAGGCTCAAAACGTTCCAAACTTGCTATTATTCCAAAACCTAAGGTACTTAACTCGTTTATAACGTAAACGAGTTTTCTTCATAAACTGTCAACGTGAATGCTTCTTAAAACATAATGGTTTTACATGCTCGTAACTTGAAACTCAACAGAGACTTAAGCAAGCAACTAGTATATAAATTAGCTAAACTCATAATTAGCACCTTAAGATGCTCTCTTTCAGGTCGTTTAAATTCTTTTAAATACAAGGAGAAGCTATAAACAAACCAGTGCCTTAAACATTTTCAAATTCACTTTTAGTTCACTTTTAAACTTCCTAAACCTATCGACTATTCAGGCGAGTCACTAACTAAGCAGTTCGACGATTTGGGATCTCTTTTAGGCCACAAACACTTAATCAACTAACACGCAATTGGTAGGCACTTAAAATCGTTCGAAATCATAAAAATAAGCTTTCTAAATTACCCTTCTTTTTAAGGACATCTTAAGTTTCAAGAATTGGTCATGTAACACATTGAAGGGAGAGGAGTTTACACATAGCACATTCATACACTTCATATCACAACTTGGCAGAATCTGCTCATTAAGCCACACATGGCCTCGCAATCCATACGATTGTGGTAATTCACAAACCAAGCTCCCTCCTCACATAACAATGACCACAAGAACCTCAAACCAGTCAATAGTTCCACCTCAAGCCATTCAACTACCAAGCTCGGTTCAATATTGGTATGCACAAACCAATAATACATAGAACGAACATAAATTGGTATAACATTCATGCTTAATAACCAACATAGTGTTTAAGTGTACCAACTGATGCAATCGACACTTTAAGCGACATTTTGTTTTTTAGTTCGCAAACCGATATCCATAAGCATAATATTTCATTAAAATTACTACGAATAAACTATTAACTTGCCCAAACCGATTTAGTCATAACCCTTAGACATAATTCAGCTATTTCTATAATTACTTCAACTGCTCAACTAGCATCACTAAGTGTCAAACAGAATTCAAGTGCAACAAACTCATGCTACGACCATCTGATAACAACATTCTGCTTACTTTACAACCCTCGATTAACTGGTACATTCAGCCATACATCGAATTATCATGCAATTAACCCAAATTCAGTACCATATTCGTAATTTCTCGACTTTGACATCCAATTTCACCCAAATTGATTTCTAAACTTGGAATTAACATGCACTAACTAAATTTAGCTAAAATCGTTGAAATTAATAGTAATTGAGGAGGAAAGGAACCCTCACCTTGGACCCAAGCTAGAGGTTCGATTCACGGCTATGGGCTCGACTTTAGGGCTCGAACAACTCCAATTCTTCGGCTCTTGCTTACCCACGCTCGAATAGGACCCACATCGCGCTCAAATTCCCAAAAATTCGAATCCTAAAACAGACCCAAACTCACTTACTGATTTGAGGTTGAATTAGGCGTTTGAAAGCAGCGATTTCTATCCTAATTTATAGAAAATTGAAGTAACTAAGAGGTGAATTGCATGGCCATCCCTGGGGTATGCGTTCAACCTCCGATTCGGCACCCCAACCCACCGAAAACATGGTCTTCCCGGTTCTGCCCAATTTAAGTACCAAATGGTGGCTAGTTTGTGGGGGAGGTTGAATGGGGGAATTTTGTAGCTAAAAGTGGTGAAAAATCTCTGGGTTTGGGAGTTTTGGTGGCACACGCATGGTGGAGAAAAGGAGGAAGAAGATAAAGCACAGAGAAAGAGCGAGATGTCGTGAAATGGAGGAGGGGGCTTCGCGGGCACGGAGAGGAGAAATAAGGGGAGCATGCAAAATTACCAGTTTGCCCCACTCTCTTTCATTTATTTTTGGTCCAACAGATCAATACTTGACACTGCTAATCTAATTCGTAACCCAAACTCTAATCCCAATTCTATAATATAATCTTTCATCAACTTTTCGTTCCCAAATATGACAAAGTTGGATCTAATAACCCTCGAACTTCATCTAAGATTGACAACCGAATCGTATTCAGGTTCCTAATCAATTTAATACTCGTTGATAACCATTAATAGTACTTATTAAAAATCATCGAAGGATTTTCAAAACTAATAATAATATTAATAGTAATAATAATAACAGTGACAATAACATCCTTTTTAATAAAATTAACGCTCACATAGGCACTTAGAAAATAATTTTAGCTCATATCGCTAATAAAATATGGTTTTCATAGCGCAAAAACGCATTACGAACAACTTAATGGAATATAAAGTACGCAGGTATTACACTTTTTCGGGTTTTCTCATGTGTAATTTGTATTGTAGTAAATTAAGTATATACGTTGAATTTAAGAATTTGTATAATAAGTCTGCATGTAATTATGTAAATTTGTTAGTTTGATATGTGGATGTTTGTTAAATTGATAATTTATTCTCAATTTTGTACTTTAATATGTTGTTGAAGAATATATTTTTTTTATTAAGTAAGCAAAACTGGAAAATGTTCCTGTATTGTTTTAAATAAAATTTGAAAACGCCGACGGATTTCTGACGAAATTTCAACGGTTTCTGACAAATTCCGACGGAAATTCCAATGCATTTCGACGAAAATGCTGATGGCTTTTTTCAAATTTTAACATTTTGAAATTCGTACGACCAGTGTGATTCCGTTGGCGGTCGACGGAATTTTTCCATCGAAATTGCATTGTAAAATCATCCAACGAATTTTGTTAGCCCGTCGAAAAGGCTTCCTGATGAGCCATATTCCGACGCCCTATTTAGTCGGGAGTTCATGTTTCGACGGAAAATTCATGTTCCGACGGAAAAACTTGCTTTTTCGGTTGGAAATTTCGTTGGAATAAAGATGTTTTTTAGTATCGACTTGTGTCAGGGTCATAGTTTGTTGATAATGTTGGTGAAATCTTGGCCTTACATCTAGCTTGATGTTGGCAATATCTTGGTCATTCGTAGTAGAGCTTGCTTTTCTGCTCCTTTTTTACTAGTTTAAAAAATTTGTCTCTAACTGATAGAGATCCTTGAAAATTTTTTGGCTCAAGTTGGAAGAGAAATTTCAATAGTTCGTCATCATAAGTTCCGTCTTTCATCCCTTCTTTAGTTAATAAGACTAATCAGCTCCTTTAAGCATACTTTTAAGTCCAGAGGCATATAATCTGTCTACTTGACATTTAACTACAAGGGCTCGACTAGTTCTTCTATAGTTTATCCATGACTCATTAACTCTGATAAGGTCAAATTTTTTGTAAGCTTCGATATTAAATTGAAAGTGCTCTGAGATATATCCAATTTGGATGATACTGATTCTAGAGTATAGTATGCTAGTTTCTTCATCTTTCTCTAGAGGTATTGTATGAAATTTAAAAAAAATAGATCATTGTTTGACGGATTTAGCAAGTTGAATTATTTTAGATGGGACATTGGAAAGTTATGTGATTTTTGGATTGGGATAAACTAGATCAAGGTATTCAACTTCACAACATTGGTAGATAGTTTCAGTTAAAACAAGGGTCTGGTAACTTTTTGTAAAAAAAAGGTTTGAAACTCTTTGATGAGAGAGTATGATTGAACAAAGAATAGATAATACTGTTTCAATTTTCTCAAAAATGGTACTCCCAAAGTAATAAATCATACTATCGATAAGCAAAATCAAGAATTTATACCTTCTTTTTTCTCAAGGTCTCTTCTAGAGATATGTCATTTTTCAGTCTGCCGCCACGCCTTTCTCTCCACGGGCCTTACTAGACATACTTTAACCTACAAACTATTTCTCCCCTCTTACGAACATTGGAAGAATAGAAGCATAGATTTGAGAAATTTTTGAAGATAGTATTATTATTACTTGGTTTCCCAAAAAAAAGAAAATTAGAACATGACAGAAAGCAGATAACTCTTTGGGTGATCTATTCTTTACACAAATACCTCTGCCTTTCTTCGTGGACTTTACATTTTTTTTATAGAACATAAAGGAAATTCTGACATAAACGCTTACATCATCACAGCATTAAAGTACAATGTTGATAAGCTTATAATCATACTGGATGGTCATGATGGAGGGTAGAGATGTGTTGGGATGCTGCAAACTTGTAATAAAGCATGTTGTGTTCCCACAGTCTTTCCTATTGTTTTTGTGGTTATACTATTGTAAGTAATAGGCTGGCTGTCCTTATTTAAGTCACAAGATAAAGTTGATAATGACTTGTGTCGGGATCATAGTTTGTTGATAGTGTCCGCAAAATCTTACCCTTACATCTTACTTGATGTTGGCAAAATATTGGCCGTTCATAGTATGGCTTGCTTTTGTCTTCTTTTTTGACTAGTTCAGAAAATTTACTTCTAACTACTAGAGATCCTTGAAAATTTTCACGCTCAAGCTGGAAGAGGAATTTTAATAGTTTCATCATAAGTTCCTTCCTTCATCCCTTCTTTAGCTATTAAGACATAATCAGCTGCTCTAAGTACACTTTTAATTCCAGAGGCATGTAGTTTGTCTCCTTGACATTTAACTTCAAGTGCTCCAATAGTTCTTCTATAGTTTATCTAAGACTCATTAAATATAATATGGTCAAATTTTTTGGAAGCTTCGATATTAAGCTAGAAGTGCTATGAGATATATCCAACTTGGATGATATTTATTATAGGATACAGTATGCTAGTTTCTTCATCTTTTTTTGGTGATATTGTCTAAAACTTAACAAAAATAGTTTCTTGTTTGAAGGATTTGAGGACTTAAATTATTTCAGATGGGAAATTGGAAAGTTATGTAAGTTTTGGATCGGGGTAAACTAGATTAAGGTATCCAAATTCGTAATATTGTAGATAGTTTAAGTTAAAACAAGGATCTGGTAACTTTTTGTGCAAAAAAGGTTCAAAACTCTTTGATGAGAGAACATGATAGAACAAAGAATAGATCACACGATTTTAATTTTCTCAAAAATGGTACCCCCAAAGTAATAAATCATACTATCAACAAGCAAAATCAAGAATTAATACCTTCTTCGTTGTCAGAGTCTCTCCTAGAGATATGTCGTTCTTTAATCGGCTACCACGCCCTTGTCTCCACGTGCCTTACTAGACTTACTTTCACTGACAAACTATTTCTCTCCTCTTAAGAACTTTGATAGAATAGAAGTATAGATTCAAGAGATTTCTGATATATACATGAATAAAATGTTGGCACCACGGTCAATAACCTAGAAACACGACCGCGTGGTGCCAACTCAGAAAAATCAAAAAAAATTCGGATGCCAGCAGACACCACGGACGGACCGTGGTGAGCCCCATGCCCCGAGGTGGTTCGCTACGGGCTGCGGTCTAGGTTTTTAACCGCAGTGCCTCTACCCTTTCCTCCTATCTTCTTTAAGCTCTCGACATACTCTCTCTCTTTTCCCTTATTTTCTCTCCCTAAATTCCATAGCCCAACCTCACTAATCTCCCCTCATGTCTTCACCATTTCCAATCATTTTCACACCAAATTCTTTCCATTCACTCAATCTTTCATCTTTCTCCTTAAAATCCATCTCTTTCGTCTTCTTCTTCTTCAAATTCATCTCACCTTTACTAATCCACCATACCCATCCTTTTCTCTCTATTATTTTTTATATTTTTGTTTAATTTCTTCAATTTTCTAGATTTTGGTTCTTACTTTTGGTTTTAGTTTTGTTTTTGTTTCAAGTTTGCACCAATGGCACCAAATAAGAGGCCAAGGAGCACCAACGAGGTTGGTTCTTCAAGTCAAGCACCTACCCAACCTCAAAGAACATCCCAAACATTGACCGATGTGCTTGTTGAAGGTAACATTCCTCACCCCCTTGGTTTAATGCATCCTGATCATGTTGCTAGGTATAATTGCTTGAATGATTGTACGGTTGTGGTAACTAGATATTATGATGAGGATTTGTTAGCCTGGTTGGAAATTTTGGATGATATTTGTTGGTTGTTTGCTAGAGGTGGTATGGGCTACTTTTTAGAAATTAAAGAGCATACATATAGGGACCTAACCCTAGAATTTCTTAGTACACTCCATATTGAAGTCACTAGAGGACCTCAATGTCAAGTCAGATATATATCGTTTTATTTGCAGGGACAATTGTATGAACTAAACATAGGCATCTTCAATAGTTTTTTTGGTTTTTCCCCGAGCATGGACTTATCGCACCATCAAGTCCCCCGCGAATTCAGCCCGAATGCGTTTTAGGGTGAACTTTTGGGGAGTGTTAGGTACAGTATCAGTTCGTCAAAATGTGCACATATTAGAAACCTCTGCATCAGAGTAGCTCAGTGTAATTTGGCTTGTTCTTTGTTTGGCCGGATTGATAGTCTGAATGTCCTGAGACTTTTTGAGTTGTACTTTCTGTCCTGTATGCTTGATGGAGACCAACTTAACCCAGGTTCATTCTTAGCTAGGCAATTGCATAGTGCTGTTATTAGCACTAAAGGTAGGATAGTCATTGGTGGGATAATAACTACTATTGCTAGATTCTTGGGTTGAGCCCAATCCCGAGGAAAGAATTTCCAGGTCCGAGCGGTTCGATCAAGCTGTTTTTGAAATTATGTACTTTTGTGAAGTTGAGGCTGGCCGTTTGTGTTGGATTTACCTAGGGGACCGGCCTTTAGCGCTTCCTAATGTTGATCGCACCACCCTTCATCACCGAAGTAACGCCTCGAAATTTTGTTACCAATTTTGAATTATGTGCAATATGTAATTTGTGTGTATATTTTACACATTTTATTCAAGGCACCTGTGTGTGTTTTGCGTTATTATTATTATTATGCTTTGGGGAATAATTAGGGTATGTCTCACTTAGTAGTTTTTGCCCCCAAAAAAAAGAAAAAAGAGTCAAAAAGGGGGGGCTTGACCAAAAAAAGGGAAAAAGAAAAGGGGAAGGGGGATATTTTTTTTATCTCACGTGAAGAAGGGGGGTGGCTTCTCTACTCTTCCATTCTTCTTTCTCGTGACCCATACAACACAACCACGCACAGTAGAGAAAGAGAAGAGAAGAGAAGAAGGAGGAGGAGGAGAAAGAAGAAGGAAAGCGAATTGGTTTTGATTTTAATTGCATATTAAGGTGAGTAATTTTTATCTTCTCTACCATTAAAATTGATTAGGGGAAGATTAATTTGATTTTTTATGCTTAAAATTGAGAAATCAATTGAGAGTTGAGGCTGTGAATTTGATATTTTAGGGTTTGATAGATTAGAACCTTAATTCCACCCCTTAGAAACCCACCTCTATAAGTTGTATGTTTAATTGTAATTCTTCGATTAATTGGGTGTTGTGAAGTGATGTTTATGTTCTGAATTCACCCAAGCACATAATATACTATGAATTTGTGGGTTGATTTCTTGTATCGGTTGAACAAGACGGTAGGAAAAATAGGGTGAATTTCGGATTGTTTTCAAATGTCACACCACTTTTTGATTTTATGTGAATTATTGACTGCAAAAAACTTTTGAAATTTGTACCATAGGTGCACTATGATATCTAGAACTTTTATTTAAAGTTTCATGAATTTTACAAGTGTATTTTATGAGTTATGAATTTGTGAACACGACTACCCTGTTATGTGGTGTGAAAATTTAGATGATGTTTGAATTGCTGTGAACGATTGGGTTGGAGAAAAATTGTGAAACATTTACTGTGAATATAGATGTTATTTGGAGATGTTTGGTGAATTTTCAAAGATTTTGGATGTGTATTTTAGGAGTTATGAATTTTTGATTGAAATTGCCCTGTAATGTGGTGTGAAAATTCAGACGATGTTTGAATTACTATGAACCATTGAGTTGGAGACAAATTATGAAAATTTTACTATATAATTTAGATGTTCTTTGAAGATGTTTGGTATAGTTTCATGAATTTTGGATGTTTATTTCATGAGTTATGAATTTTCAATTGAAACTGCCCAGTTTTGGTGCATTAATTTCAGCCATAGTCTTAATTCTTGGGAGCTATTTGCTTGGTGGAAAATTATGAAAATATTATTATGAATGCCTCATACTATGTCGTCTATAAATTTTTGTGAATTTTGGATTTGTATTCTTTCAGTTACGAATTTTTGAGTGGAATGCTATGTTTGGTGTAATTATGGTTATTCATATGCATAAATTAAATCTTTATCATGTTTGCGATGATTTCATGCATTAAAATAGTAAGGCATTTGTTATGATTTATTGGAAACCTGTGAAAATTGTTTTGGGTGGAAGTATGTCTTTCTTTGACAACGTTTTATCAAAAAAAAAAATTGTGATATCAAGCTTCTATGAGGGATAAAATGCGATTATATATGTTATACAATTTCATTAAGTTATGTTTTCGGGGAAAAAGGCTCATGTTTTGCTTGAGGCTATTAGAGAGCGTTCCAGAGCTATGGCCATACAAGTAGTTGTCTTTGTGTTTGGACCTGTGTGAATCGTTAGTTGGTACGTTGAGTGGGCACTGCCCGGTCCGCCAATTGACTCTTCAGTTTTTGTTATTTGGGAGCTGTGTGGGTCCATGGTACTCCAGAATGTGTATGTGGCTCATCAGTTTGTGATTTGAGGAGCTCTACGTACTTTAGAGCATTAAGTGCTTGGTTGGTACCGTATGAATGAGTTGCGACTGGTCCACTATTGGTTGGTATTATGTGAATGAGCCGTAGCTGGGTCACTAGGATGTGTTTGTCAACCCTGTGTTGTGATGGTTCTTTGTGTGAGTCATGAGCTGATTTCCCCTAAGTTAAAAAGTTTTGCATTCAGTTAAGAATGTCTGATATGTCATGAAACTGATAATTGGCTTGGATTTGGACTTTAGATACGTTATGAAACTAGTTTTGGCTTGGATTTGGATTTTTGATTTAGTTTTGGATTTAAAGGATCATTCGGGATATTTATGAAATTGTGATTGATTTTGAAGCCTATGTGTGATAGATAAATACATTTAAAGAAATATATTATGCGTCTAAAGCAATATGTGGACGTTTAAATGGAATATGTTTATGTTTGCGTCAAGTATGGTTATGGGCAGGCCATTAGCTTAATTTGGCAGGCTTTGTTTTCTTTTGGAATTCAATAAGGATTAGAAGCCTAAAGTACCTGGTTAGTATAGAACAACCATTGTTAGTTTAGTGAATAGACTAACAACAGAATTTGTTTTGGGACTTAAGTGAAAACGAGGGTTCTTGAATCGTACTTGGTATGGGATAGGTATGACTAAGGTAGTCTAATTGTCAACTCCATGACATAAATATGTGTTTTGTGAAGTTTGGGAACGTGTTAGATATGAAAGATATCAGCTTATTTCGATTCCTAAAGCATAAGCATGTTTTTATGTCATATTATATAAAATGTGCTATGTTTTGATTCTCAATGAGATATGTATTATGTGATTACGTGCGAACCTAATAATGTGAGAAGCGTAACAACGGGGTAGGTAAGGTTTATTCACTAGGCTCGGAGAGCTTATGACATCACCATTTTTCAGGTTTTGGAAGCAAAGGGGAATCGTAAGAGCATTAAGAAAGCTAGCCAGCCGTGAAACACTTTTGAAGAAGCTAGTTGGGAATGTAGGCCTCGTTGCACGTTTATGCCATGATTGTGTTTAGTAAATATAAGTATGGATGTATTTTGGCATTGCACATGTGTAAGGATTTTATGGATGTGGTTTAAGTATCTATATAATGCATATTTTAGAATTACTCTCCCAAACCTTAATTAGATTTCAATAAGAGCTTCCGCTGCTATCGCCCATTAATAGGTTGATTAAGTCTAAGAAGTTTAGATTGCCTTGTGGATGTTTCTAGTCAAGCATCCACGACTGTGACCCACCTGTCCCCCTTCAGGCGAGGCGTTATAGAAGTGGTATCAGAACAATAATCCTGCGACCTCTGACCTATAGGCCTTGTGTTCACATGTGATTGCCTATTTGTTTCATGATGTGCGATTATGTGAATTACGTGTGTTTTACGCGAATGCCGAGTTTATGTGATTTGCATTATGCCTTTGTTTGACATGGAACTTGAGATTAGAAACTTGGTGATGATAAGTTTCGAGGACGAAACTTACTTTAAAGAGGGAAGGATGTAACGCCTCGAAATTTTTGATACTTATTTTGAATTATGTGCAATATGTAATTTGTGTGTATATTTTTTACATATTTTATTTTAGACACATGTGTGTGTTTTACGCTATTTGTATTATTATATTTTGGGGAATAATTAGGGTATGTTTCACTTAGTAGTTTTTGCCCCCAAAAAAATGTAAAGAAGAATCAAAAAGGGGGTAGGACTTGACCGAAAAAGGGGAAAAAGAAAAGGGGAAGGGGGATATTTTTTATCTCGTGAAGAAGGGGGGTGGCTTCTCTACTCTTCCATTCTTCTTTCCCCTAACCCATACAACACAACCACGCACGACAGAGAAAGAGAAGAGAAGAATGAGGAGGAGGAGGAGGGGGATGAAGGAAAACAAATTGGGTTTGATTTTAATTGCAAATTAAGGTGAGTAATTTTTGTCTTCTCTATCATTAAAATTGATTAGGGGAAGATTAATTTTATTATTTATGCTTGAAATTGAGAAATCAATTGAGAATTGAGGCTTTGAATTTGATATTTTAGGGTTTGGTAGATTAGAACCTTAATTCCACCCCTTAGAAACCCACCTCTATAAGTTGTATGTTTAATTGTAATTCTTCGATTAATTGGGTGTCGTGAAGTGATGTTTATGTTCGGAATTCATCCAAGCACATAATATACTATGGATTTGTGGGTTGATTTCTTGTATTGGTTGAACAAGATGGTAGGAAAAATAGGGTGAATTTCGGATATTTTTCAGATGTCGCATCACTTTTTGAATTTATGTGAATTATTGGCTTGGAGAAAAATATTTAAAATTTTTACCATAGGTGCACTATGATATCCGAAAATTTTCTATAAAGTGTCATGAACGTTAGACGTGTATTTTATGAGTTATGAATTTGTGAACATGATTGCCCTGTTATGTGGTGTGAAAATTTAAACGATATTTGAATTGCTGTGAATGATTCGGTTGGAGAAAAATTATGAAACATTTACTGTGGAATATAGATGTTATTTGGAGATTTTCGGTAAATTTTCAAAGATTCTTTATGTGCATTTTAGGAGTTATGAATTTTTGATTGAAACTGCCCTTTAATGTGGTGTGAAATTTCAGACAATGTTTGAATTACTATGAACCATTGAATTGGAGAAAACTTATGAAACTTTTACTATATAATGTAGATGTTATTTGAAGATTTGTGGTATAGTGTCATGAATTTTGGATGTTTATTTCACAAGTTATGAATTTTCAAATGAAACTGCCCTGTTTTGGTGCAATAATTTCGACCATAGTCTTAATTCTTGGGAGCTATTTGCTTGATGGAAAATTATAAAAATATTATTATAAATGCCTCATACTGTGTCGTCTATAAATTTTTGTGAATTTTGGATGTGTATTCTTTAAGTTACGAATTTTTGAGTGGAGTGCTATGTTTGTTGTAATTATGGTTATTCGTATACATAAATTAAATCTTTATCATGTTTATGATGATTTCACACATAAAACAGTATGGCATCTGTTATGATTTATTCAAAACTTGTGAAAATTATTTTGGATGGAAGTATGTCTTTCTTTGAGTCTGTTTTGTCAAAAACAATTGTGAAATCGGGCTTCTATGAGGGATAAAATGTGATTATATATGTTATACGATTTCATTAAATTATGTTTTCGGGGAAAAAGGCTCATGTCCTACTTGAGGCTATTATAGAGCATCCTAGAGCTATGGCCGTAGAAGTAGTTGTCTTTGTGTTTGGAGCTGTGTGAGTTGTTGGTTGGTGCCTTGAGTAGGCACTATCCGGTTCGCCAATTGACTCTTTAGTTTTTGTTATTTGAGAGCTTTATAGGTCCCTGGTACTCCAGAATGTGAATGTAGCTCATCAGTTTGTGATTTGAGGGCCTCTATGTACTCTAGAGCGTTAGATGGCTGGTTGGTATCATATAAATGAGTTACGGTTGGTCCACTATTGGTTGGTACCATGTGAATGAGCTATGGCTGGGCCACCAGGAAGTGTTTGTTAGCCCTGTGTTATGATGGTTCTTTGTGTGAGTCATCAGTTAAGAATGTGTGATATGTCATGAAAATGGTGATTGACTTGGATTTGGACTTTGGATGCCTTATGAAATTAGTTTTAGCTTGGATTTGGATTTCGAATTTAGTTTTGGATTTGAAGGATCATTCGAGATATTTATGAAATTGTGATTGATTTTAAAGGCTATGTGCAATAGATAAATATATTTAAAGAAATATATTACGCATCTAAAGCACATATGTGGACGTTTAAATGGAATACGTTTATGTATGCGTCAAGTATGGTTATGGGCAGGCATTAGCTTGATTTAGTGGGCTTTGCTTTCTTTTGGACTTCAGTGAGGATTAGAAGCCTAAAGGAGCTGGTTGGTATGGGACAACCATGGTTAGTTTAGTGAATAGACTAACAGCAGAATTTGTTTAGGGACTTAAGTGAAAACGAGGGTCCTTGAATCGTACCTGGTATGGGACAGATGCGACTAAGGTAGTCTAATTGTCAGCTCCATGACATAAATATGTGTTTTGTGAAGTTTGGGAACATGTTAGATATGAAAGATATCAGCTTATTTCGATTCCTAAAGCATGAGCATGTTTTTATATCAGATTATATAAAATGTGCTATGTTTTGATTCTCAGTGAGATATGTATTATGTGATTATGTGCAAACCTAATAATGTGCAAAGCATAACAATGGGGTAGGTAAAGGTTATTCACTGGGCTCGGGGAGCTTATGACCTCACCATTTTTCAGGTTTTGGAAGAAAAGGGAAATCATAAGAACATTAAGAGAGCTAGCCAGCCGTGAAACACTTTTGAAGAACTTAGTTGGGAATGCAGGCCTCGGTGTGCGTTTATGCCATGATTGTGTTTAGTAAATATAAGTATGGATGTATTTTCGCATTGCACATGTGTAAGGAATTTATGGATGTGGTTTAAGTATATATGTAATGCATATTTTAGAATTACTCTCCCGAACTTTAATTAAATTTCAATAAGAGCTTCCGCTGCTATCGCCCATTAATAGGTTAATTAAGTCTAAGAAGATTAGATTGACTTATGGATGTTTCAAGTCAAGCATCCACGGTGGTGACGTGTCTGTCCTCCTTCGGGCGGGGTGTTATAAAAGTGGTATCAGAGCAATAATCCTGCGACTTCTGACCTATAGGACTTGTGTGCACATGTGATTGCTTATTTGTTTCATGATGTGCGATTATGTGAGTTACGTGTGTTTTACGCGAATGTCGAGTTTATGTGATTTGCATTATACCTTTGTTTGACATGGAACTTTAGATTAAAAACTTGGTGATGATAAGTTTCGGGGACGAAACTTATTTTAAATGAGGAAGGATGTAACGCCCCGAAATTTTTGATACTTATTTTGAATTATGTACAATATGTAATTTGTGTGTATATTTTACGCATTTTATTTTAGGCACATGTGTGTGTTTTACGTTATTATTATTATTGTATTTTGGAGAATAATTAGGGTATGTTTCACTTAATAGTTTTTGCCCAAAAAAAGGGAAAAAAGAATCAAAAGGGGGGGGGCGTTGATAAAAAAAAAGGGAAAAAGAAAAGGGGAAGGGGGACATGTTTTTTATCATGTGAAGAAGGGGGATTCGCTTCTCTACTCTTCCATTTTTCTTTCCCCCAACCCATACAACACAACCACGCATAGCAGAGAAAGAGAAGAGAAAGAGGAGGAGGAGCAGGCAGAAGGAAAACAAATTGGGTTTGACTTTAATTGCTGATTAAGGTGAGTAATTTTTGTCTTCTGTACCAGTGAAATTGATTAGGGAAAGATTAATTTGATTATTTATGCTTGAAATTAAGAAATCAATTGAGAATTGAGGCTTTGAATTTGATATTTTAGTGTTTGGTAGATTAGAACCTTAATTCCACCCCTTAGAAACCCACCTCTATAACTTGTATGTTTAATTGTAATTCTTCAATTAATTGGGTGTTGTGAAGTGATGTTTATGTTCTAAATTCATCCAAGTACAAAATAATTCTTGTATTGGTTGAACAAGATGGTAGGAAAAATAGGGTGAATTTCAGATTTTTTTCAAATGTTGCATCACTATTTAACTTTATGTGAATTATTGGCTTGGCAAAGAATTTTGAAATTTTTACCCTAGCTGTGCTATGATATTAGGAAATTTTCGGTAAAGTTTCCTGAATTTTAGATGTGCATTTTATGAGTTTTGAATTTGTGAACACGACTGTCGTGTTATGTGGTGTGAAAATTTAGATGATGTTTGAATTGCTGTGAACGATTGGGTTAGAGAAAAATTATGAAAAGTTTCCTGTAGAATACAGATGTTATTTGGAGATGTTTGGTAAATTTTCATAAATTTTTGATGTGTATTTTAGGAGTTATGAATTTTTGATTGAACTGCCCTGTAATGGAGTGTGAAAATCCAGATGATGTTTGAATTCACTGAGTTAGAAAAAAAAAATAAAAAATTTACTGTATAATATAGATTTTTTTGGAGATGTTTGGTAAAGTTTCATGAATGTTGGATGTTTATTTCATGAGTTATGAATTTTTAATTGAAACTGCCCAGTTTTGGTGCATTAATTTTGACCATAGTCTTAATTCTTGGGAGCCATTTGCTTGGTGGAAAATCATAAAAATATTATGATGAATGCATCATACTGTGTTGTATTTTTCTGCAAATTTTTGTGAATTTTGGATGTGTATTCTTTGTGTTACAAATTTTTGAGTGGAATCCTATGTTTGGTGTAATTATGGTTATTCGTATACATAAATTAAATATTTATCATGTTTGTGATGATTTCATGCATTAAAGCAGTAATGCATTTGTTATAATTTATTGGAAACTTGTGAAAATTATTTTGGGTGGAAGTATGTCTTTCTTTGACTATGTTTTGTCAAAAAAATTGTGAAATCGAGCTTCTGTGAGGGATAAAATGCGATTATATACGTTATACAATTTCATTAAGTTATGTTTTTGGGGAAAAAGGCTCATGTCTTGCTTGAGACTATTACAAAGCGTTCTAAAGCTATGAGCATAGAAGTAGTTATCTTTGTGTTTGGAACTGTGTGAGTCGTTGGTTGGTACCTTGAGTGGGCATTGTCCGGTCCACCAATTGACTCTTCAGTTTGTGTCATTTGGGAGCTGTATGGGTTTCTGGTACTCCACGATGTGAATGTGACTCATTAGTTTGTGATTTGAGGACTTTTGCGTACTTTAGAGCGTTGGGTGCCTGGTTGGTACCATATGAATGAGTTGCTGCTGGTCCACCATTGGTTGGTACCATATGAATGAGCTATCAGGATGTGTTTGTCACCCCTGTATTGTAATGGTTTTTTGTGTGAGTCACGAGTTGATTTCCCCTAAACTAAAAAGTTTTGCATTCAGTTTACAATGTGTGATATGTTAGGAAAATGGTAATTGGCTTGGATTTGGACTTTGGATACGTTATCAAATCAGTTTTGCCTTGGATTTGGATTTCGAATTTGGTTTTGAATTTGAAGGATCATTCAGGATGTTTATGAAATTGTGATTAATTTTGAAGCCAATGTGTGATTGATAAATACATTTAGAGAAATATATTACGCGTTTCAAGCACGAATGTGGACGTTTAAATGGAATATGTTTATGTATGCGTCAAGTATGGTTTTGGGCGGGCCATTAGCTTGATTTAGTAGGCTTTGCTTTCTTTTAGATTTCAGTAAGGATTAAGAGCCCAAAGGATGTGGTTGGTATGAGACAACCATGGTTAGTTTAGTGAATAGATTAATAGCAGAGTTTGTTTAGGGACTTAAGTGAAAATGAGGATCCTTGAATCATACCGGGTATGGGACAGGTACGACGAAGTTAGTCCAATTGCCAACTCCATGACATAAATATGTGTGTGTTTTGTGAAGGTTGGGAATATGTTAGATATGAAAGATATCAGCTTATTTCAATTTTTTAAGCATGAGCATGTTTTTATGTCACATTATATAAACTGTGCTATGTTTTGATTCTCAATGAGATATGTATTATGTGATTATGTGCAAACCTAATAATGTGCAAAGTGTAACATCGGGGAAGGTAAGGGTTATTCGTTGGGCTCGGAAAGCTCATGACCTCACCATTTTTCAGGTTTTGGTAGCAAAAGGGGATCGAAAGAGCATTAAGAGAGCTACCCAGCCATGAAACACATTTGAAGAACCTAGTTGGAAATGCAGGCCTTGTTGTATGTTTATGCTATGATAATGTTTATTAAATATATGTATGGATGTATTTTGGGATTGCACATGTTTAAGGATTTTATGGATATTGTTTAAGTATGTACGTAATGCATATTGTAGAATTACCCTCCCAAACTTTAATTAGATTTGGATAAGAGCTTCTGCTGCTATCGCCCATTAACAGGTTAATTAAGTCTAAAAAGTTTAGATTGCCTTGTGGATGTTTCTAATTGAGCATCCACGGTGGTGACGCGCCTTTCCTTCTTAGGGCGGGGCATTACAATAGAGCTAACTTTTATTGGGTACCTGGTGATGAGGAGGTTGTTCGACCTACACCCCACCGGTCAGCCCCTCGATCTAGTCAAGTAGGACCTAGTTCTTCCTCTGAACCACCTCCACCTGACTATTCTGACCTCCATGAGACCCTTAGGTCTATTCAAGAGAAACAAGTTTCCCTCTAAGAGTTTGTTGCTTCTGAGAGCGCTGCTCTTCGGGACTTTGTCCAAGAGCGCCATGATGAATTTCGTGAGTTGCTTGCTTCCCAGACCCAATATTTCCCAGATTATAGGGCGTGTCTAGAGACCTGGCGAGATTAGTATATCTCCTATGGCCAATCACCCTATCCTCCTCCACCCCCTCCACTCTGATCTTGTTTTATGCTACTCCCCTTCCCTTTCTATTATTATGTGCCCACATTGAAGGCAATGTGTGATTCAAGCATGGGGGTTAGTCATTATATTTGGCTTCTGATGCCTATTCCTGTTTGGTGTGTTTTTGTTTTGTATATGTTTTTTGTAGTTTTTAATTGTCTTAGGTTTGTTTTAGAAGTGCATTAGTTTTCTTCTAGGTTGCATTTTAGTTTCTTTCTTTTATTAAGTTTCTTTTGCATTTTAGTTTGCATTGTTTGTAGGAGCATGCATAAAAAAATGAAAAAAAAAGAAAAAAATCCTCCGATGATGATCTGTATGGATTTCATAGCTTTCTTTGGTTTAATTTGATCCTTTGGTTCGCCCGAATTGTGCATAAAATGTTTACAAATGAGTTTTTGAAATGAATTCCATGTTTTGACCACATGTTGGATGCGAATTGATTTTCCCATGAGTCTTTACAAGATTTTGGCATGTGTTTACTAGTGAGCTAGTTTTGACCTTGGTAGATGTCTCGTGAGACTTTGAGCCTTTAGAGACTGTTTATCATTATTAGTCCCATATTTCTTTCATGTGTGACTCTTTCTTGATGTCATTTCTTTAGAATTTGCTTAGATTCTCATTTAAGATCACATTTCGCATATGCATTTAGGCAATATGATTGAGGCATTTTTCTTTCTTCGATTTGTTTAAACCCCACAGCCAAATAGCCACCCTGGTTGTGTATTACATCTCTTGTTAGCCCCTTTGAGCATGTATCCATTTTTCTTGATTTGAACCTCTTATTATAACCCATGGCCAAATACTTATCTTACCTTTAAGTCAAGGCTTAAGTAGTGTTCTATTCTTTTGCATCAAGTTTGATAAAGCGTTAGTAAGATGGAATGATATCTTGTAGTGTAATTTGGTTGTTTGGTGCAGGGTTGTGAGATATTGATTAATCCCTTATTTTATTGTACAAAATTTAGAGAAGAGTTAGAATTTAAAGTTCGTTATGGATTTCCCCCTTGGCTATCCCTTCTGAAAAAAACGATAAGTGTTACGGAAAAAAAAGAACAAAAGAGAAAAACTTTCGAAAGAAAAAAGTAAACAAATGAAAAGAGAACCGAAAAAAAAAGAAGAAAGCGGTTAGCCTTGTTGGGAATGCAAGTTATTTGTGAATTTCGACTCTTTCTCTCTTCATTTGGGGATTTATTCTGAATTGATATGGTTTAAGAAGGATTTTGTTTGATGCATTGGAATTGTTTAGCTCTTAGTCTTTGACTTTTAGCTCCTCATTCTCAAAAATATTTATTCCCCTCTTACATTTACCCTTAGCCCTGTTACAACCGTATTAAAACTTCATGATTGTCTAATGTGTTTGCATTTTTAGTGATGGTGAATTTGAGAATCTTGTCAAGCTTATGGTAGATCTGCGTCTAAGGTTGAGATTTGAGAGAACCTTCATAAATACATACATTTCAAACACATGAATGGTGAGTGCCACATAACTATAGTGCGGTTCTACCGACCTTACTAGTTTCGCTTATTCCATATGTTGAATGATTGTATTTGACAATTTGGGGGAGATTGCTTTCAAGTTTGACATTTTGGTCTATTAAAGGTTTTCGAAAATTTTATTCCCTATTCTGTTTGTTAATGATTTTTTTGGTATCTTTTCAGGCTATCTTTGAATCAGCTTTGCTATTTGAATGTTACCTATATCTATCCTAAGGAAGCTATGTATACTTTTAATCTTTGCATTGCTTGAGGACAAGCAACAGTTTAAGCATAGGGGATTTGATAAGTGCTCAAGGTGTACATCATTTTAGGGCTATTTTGTGTCGTTTTTAGGAGAATATTATGCTTATTGTTTTTATTTACTCTCCTATTCTCGACTTATGCTTAGGTATAGTTGTTCGATGTGTTTTGCAGGATTTTTAGTCTTTTTACCTAGCATTTGCCCTTCAATAGCTGCATTTTGACCTCTCCCATGGTCATCGATGTTATGCCACGACCGTAGAGTAAAGAATAAACAAAAATTCGGTTCTAGCACAGACCACGGTTTGACCGTGGTGCACCCTACGGACCGTGGGGAGCTTGTAACTGCTGCTTCTTCGTTTTCCCTTGGCTGTGTGGCTGAGATTGACCGAGCTTCTCTATAAAAAGCGACGTTCTGCAGCATGTAGAGAACAATCCAAGATCAAGCAAAGCAAAAGTTTAGAGTAGTGTAGATTAGTGCTTTAGTTTCTTTCTCAGATTTTGTAGTTTTTAGTTTGGTTTTTGTGTTGGTGTGAGTCTTGAGTGTGAGAGTTTGTTCTTGAGGCGGTTCTGAAGCCCTTCGTTGAAGGCCATCTTAGTCAATCCCCTTCTCACTTAGATTTCACCAATTGTTAGTTAGTTTGTTAATCTTTTATCATGTCCAAGTAGTTTTCTTTAGTCTAGGAATTTAGTAGTTTATGGAAGTGTTATTGGATCATATCTTAATCTATACAATTGTGCTTATTTTCATGATTGGCTTGATTTCATTTTGTCAAGTGTTTGGATTGTTATGAGTTGATTTCTAGCCGAAATTTGCTTGCACTCTTGAAACAAACGAATG
Source organism: Carnegiea gigantea (assembly GCA_029747015.1). Taxonomy (NCBI): domain Eukaryota; kingdom Viridiplantae; phylum Streptophyta; class Magnoliopsida; order Caryophyllales; family Cactaceae; genus Carnegiea; species Carnegiea gigantea. Next base: position 453,860 of record JAKOGI010000535.1, on the reverse strand, counting down.
AAAAACTGAAAGGTGACATTTGGTTGTTGCATTGCTTAATTAGACCTAATGTAACTTCGTCTAATAAGAGAGATTTGTATATTAGGAGGACTAGTAAGTAATCAAAGACATTGAACTTGAATTAAGGCAAATTAATTTGAAAGAACGACTTTTGCTTAGTTTAGATAAATTTAGTTGATTTCGAAAGAACAGACTGAGTTTTTGAAGAGATTACAATTCCTCAAATTTAACCAAATTATAGAAAGCACATGTTCATTATTTTTGATCCAATTTCCGTTCACAACTATGAGAATTCGTACACCTTTTTGCCTTATTGATTTGGAAAAGTTTATTTATTGTTAAATCGAGTCCACTTGAACTAGAATTTTACTTAGCACATTCTAAGAGGTAAGACTCAGTAAGTTACGATTAATCCCTGAGGAACAATCTTTTATCTATACTACGACTATCCGTGCGCTTGCGGTAGTATGATCAAAACTATGCAAGTAAATCTCCCTATTAAAGGCAACTAATGCCTCTAATCTGTGTGGTCTATCAGGCAATGGACAAGCGTCAACATAATGGTTAAAGAAATCACAATAATCACATGAAACAGGAGCACATGGAGTATAAGAGTGCTCATAGATATACCTTCAATCTGACTCTCAAATAGAGGTATAGCATGCATCATATAAGGGTCAGGAGAGGGGTAACTAAAGCTCTCTCTAGCATTCTCATACTCCTACGTATCATGAACCAAATATTCAAAAGAATCCCAAATTTCATCGGGAGTCTTAGGGAATAAACAATCCAAACCCCTGGGGTACATAGTCTCAACAAGACCCCGGTATTCATTATTAAGACCCTCAAAGATTACTTGGAAAATTTCCTATTTCTTAAAACAATGATCCACACATTGAGCACAAAGTTCATTCAATATACTCAAATATTGCCAAAATACTTCATGCTCAAACTGAGGGAAATAGAAACTTGCCACTTGGTTTTAAGATTTTTCAAAATTTTAAATTTTTTAGGGGTTTTCAAGTTTTCCTAATTTTTTTCAATTTTCTATTTTTTTGGATTTTTGGATTTCAAGAAATAACTACACTAAGTCACACTTAATAACGAGATAAAGAAACCAAGATAATTCATGTGCAACTAATAAGAAAGCAACAAAGAGATAGAAAATGTGACCCAAATCTCATGTCGTCATCCCGGACAACAGCGCCAAATCAAATGTAAAGTAGATGCCACAAGTATACGACTATCACAGTAGTACTTGAGGGTCTTCTCTTCAGGGACGAGGATGAAATTAGGGCCACAAACTATTAATCTAATTCATTCTTAATCTAACTAGAACTGAACATATTCATGGCAAGAATAGCTAATCTAATTAATCATTAACAACTCACATGATTTCATCAGGCCTAGCAAACTTTAAGATAATAGAGCGAACTCAAATATAACTCATTACATTATCCAAACAAAAGATAAAGAAAATAAAATCAAACCAATGGCTAAGCTAGATTTTTAACAAGCTTGAGTAAAAAAATACTTACTGAATAAAACAGAGAAAAGGGCGGAAGAAGTCAGTTTTGCCAAGCCACAAAAACTGGGATAGGGGCTTCTTTCCAAACTAAGCTCATCCCGCCTCACAACATTGATAATCAAGCATCAACAAACCAACTCAAAGCTCCACAGTCTAGATCGCGATGCATAACCTAGAGAACCAACAAATGGGAAGAAGGGACAAGGTCAGACTGAATGAAATCAAGACAAATGCCAATTCGACCATGGCACTGCCAATGCAGGGCACTCAAACAAACAAAAAGAAGAAGCAAGACACAACAGAACGACAGAAAAGATGAAGGCAGGTCAAACTCAGCCATCAAGTGACCCAGAACCAAGCAACAAATGAGTTTCCACGCCCGTAAAAAATGGCAAAAACGCCATTTCCAAAGCTTCAAATAGAGCGAAAACATGGGAAGGGGAAAACCGAAATTAATCAAAACCAAACCTAAAATTGTGCAATTGCAACTGAAGATTGTGATAAGCTACCCAAATCAACAAATTAAGCTTTGAATATATGAAATTGCAATTAAAAAAAAAACGAATCTAACATTCGAAAATCGAATAGATGAAAACGAATCCAAGCCCTAAATCACTAAGCTGCAGTCGAAACTAACTAAAAACCCCAAAAATTAAAACCTAAAAAACTTAGACTAATACCTAGATTACCCCCTCTTTGGCATCACGACCTCTATTTATACTTGAGCCCCTTCATCTTCGTCATCGATTTACGCCTGATGTGGATGGCAAAGGTGAGGGATGGTGATGGTGGTGTGCGATTTAGTGTAGTGGGTACACACGAGAAGGTGGAACAGGATGATGGTTATGAGTGATGGGTGTTGCGCTGGTGTTGATGGTGGTGTTTGGATGGTGCTAGATTGAGACATAGAAATGAGAAGATGAGACCGAAAGTTGGGCGGAAATGTTGGGCTCTGTGGTTCCTGAAGACCGAGAGAGAGGAGAGAGAGTGAGGAGATAAGTGAAGGGTGAGGGCACATGAGACGTGCGTGACGGAGATTGGTTTTGCTTTATTTTAATTTTATTTTTTTCTCATTTTCTTGCTTTTTGGGCTAGGGCAGGAAATGGGCTAAGGTTAATGACCCAACCTCTTCATTGTTCACCAAATTCCTTTATTTTTCTTATTTTTCGTCACCTACAAAAATCAAATTAAATCAAATAAAAACCTAAACGTAACAATTATTATGAGCATAAATCTGGTGTAAAGGTATTGTAAAAATTTTGTATTTTTGGCACAAATACTTACTGTAAAGAAGAAAGAAGACAAGGAGAAAGGCACTGAACATCTTCAAACAGTCAACTATCCTCAGGACATTATCTGGAAAAATAAAGACAGATTGTATCCATTAATTTACGAAGAAGAAAGAAGAGCTTATCTAGAATTTCTAATAAATGTTGACAATGATGATAGCAATAATCTAGACCCATTAGATCCAGAATATTGGTTTAATGATGAAGAATAATAAAAACTAAAGTAATGAGTTTCCCTCAAATTGAAACAGAACTCAAAAAGGTAGAAGACGAAATTCAAGAAATAAATGAGTCAATTAAACAATTAGTAATAGAGATGCAATTACTAACCATAACTTTTGAAGGAATGTTAAAACCTTAACAAAAAGATAACATACTCGAATAGAAATTAAGCTTCTCGAAAAAATAATTCCAATGGTGATGATGAAAAATTTATTAAAAGATATCAAGAAACACTTTTAAAAGCTCAAGAAGAGTCTCTACAGAAAACTATTAAAGAACGGAATAGAATTAAAGGAAAAATAAACAAGAAGAAAGCGAAAAATAGGAGAATACAGTAAATTTATTGAAGAACTATTAAATGACTTTGAAAATCTTCAAGTAACTAAAATAGTTAAACAAGTAAATATTCAGTCAGGAGTACCCATAGGAAGTGAAGGAAACAATAATCCAAATAATTATGAACAAGGTGAAACATCCAACCCTTAGATCAAAAAAGAACACAAAAGTTGAAAGCTTTTATTACAAAAGATGGCAAAATATTAATGAAGAATTTAAATCAAAGAACCCATTACTTTTAAAACCAAGACCTCCATGGGTCATTTTTTAAAATTGAGATTGTATAACTAATTAAAAAAAAAAAAGCTTAGGCGCTTAGAGAACTTTAGTAGTATTAGATATAACTCAAGAACCAATTTATGTTGCTAATGATAGAGATGTAAATATTATATACGACTTAGTAACTAATTCTTTTCAAGGAATAGTGCAAAATTGGTGTGCAAGAATATTTTCAAATATACGAAGCTCAATAGAACTTGACATAAAAAGAAATTTACTAATTAATATATATGAAGTAGTGTGGACATTTGAAAAACACTTAATTAGACAATTTGAAGGCTACGAATATGTAGCAAATCAAGAACAAGCATCATTAGAAAAAGGGAAAGAAGCCTTACAGAAATTAACTGATTTAAGAATTTACAACTTATGTAATTTTAAAAGTTTCTTTTGTGAATTTGACAAATATTATCATGTGTTTTATGATTCTATAAAAAATCAAGAAACTTATATCCAATTATTATTGAATAAATTTCCTGACCCTTGGAATAAGTATGTCTCCAAAAAATTTGAAACATTTGCTAGACTGCCTAATATCTTTAGATCTGTAGCCGCAGTATAAACCTTAATAACTAGAGAAATGATGCAACTCTGCCTACAAGAAAGTAGAAGATGATACATCAAAGAAGTAACTTCATGTTGTGAAGATGTTAAAGAACCTGGACAATACGGATGTGAAAATTATCCTAATCACAGACCGAGGAGGAAAAGAACTCCAAGGAAAAATCATATATATATATATATATATATATATATAGTATATATATATATATATATATATATATATATATATATATATATATATATATATATATATATATATATATATTAAAAGTTGGATTGAACTCATGTATGAGCGAGATATAAGCTTGCCATGTAGGATGCCACATAGGAGAGAATAGTCATGTGAGATACCTTAATGCAACATAGGATGCTACATGAGGTTCAAAATAAAAAGAAAAGGCAATGTAGGATTGATGTAAATTTAATACAATATTAGCTCTATTTAATAAGGTAACTTCTCACATACCTTCATATTATTTAATAATAAAATTTAATCATAAAAATATATGATTTAATGATGCAAATATAACAAAAGATGTCAATTAGATATTAATCAAGAATAGAAAAGTATTTATTAATAGGAAAAATAATTAAAGAACACTCGCTTTGCTTTTGCATCAACAAAATAATACAATGCATCAATTTATTGTTTGCTTTTTTAATAAAAAAGGTCTATTCTCTTAAGAATATATTAAAAAAATATTTAGCTCACACCCTTACATCGTAAGAGTATAAACCTAGTATAAAGAAAACTTCACAAAGAAAATTGCCAAAAAGAAAATTTTCTAAAAAGAAAAGTTCACAGCCAAAGAAAATAAAAACTGAAAATTCGGTTAATAAACCAAAAATAGCAGTGACCATTTTAGACATGAAAACATAACTCAAGAAAATGTTAATCCAGAAAATAGATATCATAAAAGAAACAAGAAACCAACTTCTTGTCAATGCTGGAATTAGAGAGAAATAGGACATAAATGTATAGATTGCAAGAAAAGAAAAGCCAATATAGTAAAAGTCTTTTCAGAAGAATTTGACGAAATCAAGATGAACTTTAGTCTATAAATTATGACATACAAGAAGCTATCTCAAGTTGTTATGAATCTATTAGTTCAGAAGAAGACACAGATACCTTTGAAACAAAAAGTTATTTAGACACTGAAGATGAGTATTGAAGCAACAAATAAAATACAATAACAAGAACAAAAACAAAAAACGAAAACTATATAGGAGAAATTACATTTAATCAAAAACAATATGCAAAAATAGTGGCAACAGACCTATCTCTCAAAGATTCGAGGGATTTTATGAAATATTTAGGTGACCTATTAACAAGAAAACTAATACGACATTTCAAGTTGTATACTACAGAACAACAAGTTAAAGTTCAACATCTACAAGGAAATATTAGATTTAAGACTAACGACCCAAGATATAATTGAGAAATTCTTAAATGAAATTCCATCAAAGGATCGAGACTTGATTAAATATGTGCATTTAGAAGGAATGCAAATTGTAGTAAAAGCATGTTTTAAAGAAGGTATTAATTCACCCATCATTCTATCACTACATGATCAAAGATTTAAAAATGTTAAAAATAGTCATCTCGGAACCTTGTAAGGAAACTTGATCCATAAAAAAAATAATCTTTGAATGGTATCCAAATTGCTCAGTTACTTTGTAAAGTAAAAATATTGAAGATACTCTTAATTTACAATTTAAACTTTTAACGGATATATAATTACAACCAAGAAATGATGCATTATCCTTTTATTACAGAAGATTATGCATGTTCTCTAACACCAACTTCCCTATACAAGGAGTACAATAGATAGGAAAAATAACTTTTGACCCGATCTACTCAACAGTAAGCACCATTATTTCACCACCAATATAAGAAGTAAGGTTACTTGCATTAACAGACTTTCAATTAGTAGAAGAGGATGAAACATCAAGTAGTTATGAAGTACCCAGAGTTTCTTGTATAGAAAAAGGAATGAGAATAGCTAATCAAACAACTCTACCCAGAAGCTTTAGCATGACAAGAATACCTAGATTCCAACCTAAAAGCATAACAATGGCAAATAGTAATAATAAAACTTACAAAGCAAAGTTAGAATATTTTATTGGACAAACATGGAAGGAAAACAAAATCGTAATTCATATAGGAGCATCCCAATGTTATTGTATACCCTTATATATTCCAGTTATTTCTACTACTGAATATAACTTTGTGAAATATGATAGTAGAAGATCTACTCTTAACCAAAAATCTAAAATCATGATGAAAACCCCTGCTTCATTTCCATTAGAATGTGTTGTTATATTGATCATTCCATTAATAATGAATTTTGTCATATCTTATTACGATTGAATTTCTTAGACCAATTTACAACTTATGAAATTAAATTGACCCGAATCACCTTAGTAATAATTCTTGATAGAATATGAAAGAACTTTACGTTCTTATCCTTACATATATTGATGTAACAGTAAAAGATTTAGATATTACAACTACATCCTAATAGACACTTGAACAGAAGTAACATTTTTTTAGGACTTTCTATTACCAAAATAGGAAAAACTCCCATCTAATCAAATAATTAAAATAAAAGGTGTTCACCCTACCACTACTTATTTAGAACTTGTACAAAGTAATGTGTCCATCATGTAAAGAAATAAAATCCTTAATATTCCTTTAGTATTACAATATAACTCAGGATATGATATTTTATTAGGAAATTATTTCCTCAAATAATTTGCTAAATTTGCTCAAACTTCATGCATTGTGTATCTCACTATAAAATATGGACATACACTTAAAAGGAAAAACTATAATAAAATATGTAATATATTTAGCTTATATCAATACTCCCCCCTTTTTGAGAGCCTTGTCCTCAAGGCTGGAACTCTGGATATTTGGCACTAAAAGTGTCAGCAAATTCCCATGTAGCTTGATCAACAGTAAGGCCTTACCATTGGATAGGAAACTGAACAGCGGCCTTGCCTTGCCTCTTCACCAATCTTCTAGCCAAAATCGTTTCAGGAACCCTCGGATGGTTAGTATGATTTCCTTAAAGCCCATCTGGGATGTATAGGAGTTAAGGGAGATCCCCCTTGAACTATTTTAGTTGAGACACATGCACCGTGGGGTGGATTTGGGCTTATGCTGGCAGGTTCAGTGTGTAAGCAATACACACAACCTTCCCAACTCTATCAAAAATCTAAAATGGACCGAAGTACTTGGGACCCAATTTGGTGTTGCTCCTATATTATACACTAGATTACCTATAGGCTTGTAGTTTAAGCCGAACCTTGTCTCCAATTTGGAAGACTCTGTCAGATCTGCCTCTATCAGCCAATTGTTTTATTCGATTCTGAGCCCATTTCAAGTTGGTCTTTATAACATTAATCATTATCTCACTCTTTTCCATTGATCTGTCCCTAGTTGGGTGAGGAGACTCTTCTGGCAAATAGGGCAAATATAGAGGAGGTGGTTGGTTGTAAACTATCTCATATAGGGTTATTTGGGAGGTTGAATGGTAGGTGGTGTCATACTGCTATTCAATAAAGGCCAGCCATTTTGCCCAGTTTTTTTTTTTTTTTTTTTTTTTGGTGGCTCTGAATACACATGCATCTTAAATAGGTTTCAAGGCACCTATTTAAAACTTCAATCTAGCCATCTATTTGAGGATGGTAGGTTGAAGCCAAGAGCAGATCCACCCCTAGGATAGAGAAGAGTGATTACCAAAAGGAATTAAGGAAAATGGCATCTTTATCAGTTACCATAATGCTTGGTAGGCCATGTAATTTAAAAATGTTATCTAAGTAAGCTTGAGCCACATCCTCGGTTGAGTAAGGGTGAGAGAGTGCTATGAAGTGGGCATACTTACTCAGTCTATCTACCACAACCCAAATACCTTCTTGTTCCTTCTGACTTTGGCAACCCTTCTATAAAGTCCATTAAAATGTCAACCCAAACGTCTTTTGGAATAGGGAGAGGTTGGAGTAAGCCAGGCTGAGTTGAAGTATCATATTTGCAAGCCTAGGATATAGCACATTGTCTAATAAACTATTAGACTTCCTTATTTACCCCCTTCTAATAGAAAAGTTGTTGTAGCCTCTTCAGTGTAGCATCCCTACATGAATGACCAACAGTGGGAGAATTATATATCCAATGTAACAATTTGCTCTTCAAAGTGGGGTCATTTCGACTACTAGTTTGTCATTCCTCCTCAATTGGCCATTAAGTAATTGATACTTTACAAAAGTATTAGGGTTAAGTTGCTTTTCTGCATAATCACTTACAATGTGGGGTCAGATTACCAAGTCTGCTCAATGAGAGATAGTAGATCAGATTGGATCACAGAGAGGGCCATAAGTAGGATTTCAGTTCCTGAGACCGTTGACAGTGCATCAGCCACCAAGTTTTCAGCCCCACTTTAATTCCTAAATTTTAGAATCAAAACCCATAACTTGGACAGCCGAAACTACTAGAATGGAGTGGAGATCTTTTGTTCCAAAAGGTGCTTTAGATTCTTGTAATCTATCTTGATAATAAAAGGCCTTCCCATGAGATATTGCTCCTATTTTTGAATAGCTAACATGATGGCTACTAGCTCTCTTTTCATACACTGATAGTGATGCCCATTTTGGTCCTAATTTCTTGCTAATGAAAGCTATTGGGTGTTTGTTTTGGTGTAAAACTGCCCCAATGCTTGTGCTGGATGTATAAGTTTCTACTTCAAATGATAAGTCGAAGTCAGGGAGAGTTAGGATAGGAGTTGTAGTCATGGCTAGCTTTAGTGCATTGAAGGCTGCAGTAGCTTCTTCATGCCAATTAAACCCATTTTTCCTTAGCAGATTTGTTAAGGGCCTGCAAATAAGGGCATACCCTTTTATGAATCTCCTGCAATAACTTGTAAGGCCAAGGAAACTCCTAAGATCCTTTTGACGCTTTGAAAGTGGTTAGAATTGTGTCAATCTTTTTGGGATCAGTTTCTACCCCTTTCTCGAAATGTAGTGTCCCAAATACTCCACTTTAAAAATGGCAAAGTGGCACTTACTGAGCTTAGCATACAGGATATTCTCCCTCATGGTTTGCAATACTTTTTGCAGGTATGAAAGGTGAGATTCCCAGCAAGGTATGTATACTAATACATCATCAAAGAGCACAGGGATAACTTTCCATAAGTATTCTTTTAAAACAAAGTTTATAAGGCTCTCAAAAGTTATTGGGGAATTAATTAAGCCACATGGTATAACCAAGAATTCATAATGGCCTGAATATGTCTTGAATGCAATATTAATCACATCATCCTGATGCATTCTCACCTGGTGATATCTTGACCTCAACTTTAGTTTGGCATAAATGGCAAAGCCAATAAATTCATCAATCAGCTCCTCAATGATGGGGATAAGGAATTTATCTTTTATGGTATATTCAGTTCCCTATAGTCCACACAGGGTCTCTAAGAGCCATCTTTCTTACTAACCAATACCACTGGAGAAGCAAACGGGCTGGAGCTCCGCTGAATCACCCCTTTATCCATCATTTCTTGTATGATTTGCTTAATGATATCCTTGTTTCTCAAAGGGTATCTATATGGTCTGATGTTGATGGGTGATGCCCCCTCCTTTAGTGGTATTTTATGATCAAAATAGCCTGTAGAGGGTGGAAGCACGTGGGGCGCCTAGAAAATGTCTTGGTAGTGATCAAGCAAAGGCTATAACTTAGGGGGTACAGGTAAAGCTTTTGCTGCTCCCAAGAAGTAACAGCTAGTGGATTTCATGGGAGTTAGTTGCAGCATACATAAATGAGCTGCCTTCATAAGAGCTTTAAGTAGCTATTCCTGAGTAATCATATGGACCTTTTCTGGTTTCAAGCCTCTCAAGATATAGTTTCTACCATTAAAGTGAAATTTCATTTTTAAATTTTGGAAATTCCACTTTATTGTTGCCAAAGTAGCCAGCCACTGAATGCCAAGTACCAAGTCACACCCCTATAAAGGTATTAGGAGCATGTCTGATACAAAGTCAGTCCCATGCATTTACCAAGTAAAATTCCTATAAATATATTGGCACCGAAGCTGATTACCATCAGCTATGGTAACTGGTTGCAAAGCTATAGGTTCCATTTTGCAACCTACCCTCTTTGCTAGGTTCACATCCAAAAAATTGTGGGTACGACCCAAGTCTATGAGGATATGTACTGTTTTCTTCCCTTCGTTTGTCAATTTATCCTCATGGTATGGAATCCTGAGCCTCCATTCATAGCATTCATGGATAGCTGTGGCTCCACCTTCCCTGAATCAAACTCAATTTCCCTAGAAAATTCATTTGTGTCTGGATAAGCATGCTCATCTTCTCCTGGTACCTCAACAAGAAAAAGTTGAGTGGTGTTGCTTCCACTCGTGTGTCCTTTGTCAAAAGGTTGGTCATAGTAATAACACAGGCCCTTGGCCATTTTCTCAGCTCTTGTGGCAGCTGGGATGAACTTAGTAGGTTTCTGTAAAAAAGAGGGGAGTATTGATATAGGCTAAACATATCACAGATTTTATTAGAGTTTTTCCCCTTTTTTTTTTGGTAACCAAAAGGCAGTGCTGAGCTCGCAAAGTTAGTTATTTTGGGCGAGGAATGTGGACCTTATGCCAGCTATGTCATGAGTAGCGAAGGAAGGAAAGGAATAATGAGAATTTTTCCCAATCCTTATCTGTCCTTCTCTGTCCCTCTCTCTCTCTCTCTCTCTCTCTCTCTCTCTCTCTCTGTCTCACTATTTTATTAACCGTCACTGCATCTTCCATGGCAGTTTTCTCCATCTCTGTCCCTCTCTCTCTATTCTATTAACCTTCACTACGTCTTCCATGGTGGTTTTCTGACGAGTTTGAGCCAATGTGATATATACCCAGGAACCGATGTAGCTCTGATACCAATGATAACGATCCAAGAGGTCACCAAGTTTTATGGTTCTAGAACCTCGATAAATCACTACAGCTGTGTAAATGGAGTGAAGGTTAACAGAATGGAGAGAGGGGGACAGAGAAGGAGAGAGAAGGATTGGGAAAAATTCTCAATATTCATTTCCTTCCTCAACTACTCGTGATATAGCTGGCATAAGGTCCACTCCAAAATAACTAACTTTGCCAACTCAGCATTGCGTTTCGCTTACAAAAATAAAAGGAAAAACTGTAATAAAATCTGTAATATATTTAGCCTATATCACCTACATCTTACAACTACCAAATTGAACTCCTCGCTGCCCAATTGCTGAAGTGAGAAATATGATGCTAATGAGTAATAGTATAATTAAAGATGGTGACGATGGTGAAAGTAATGGCTAACTTGATGATGGATGAAGGAGGAGAGAGAAAAATATGATAGAGAGTTAGGGGACGTGTGGTGTTAATTGATGAACGTGGATGAGCAAACTGAGAGAAAATTAAAGACAGGCGGTTGGGAATTCTAATCTTTATGCATGACAAGTAGAAAAGATGAAGAAAGAGAAAAATAAAAAGAACTGCTATTAGTCATGTGAGGGAGAAAGAAAAAGGGCTTTGAGTTGGGTCGAACTTCAATTGTCCAATTTCCCTCCTTTTTGCTTCAACCCTAAAAAGAACAAGGGAACTGAACAATGTCACGTGATATTATATTTATATTTTTCTCATTTTAAACAAAAGTAAATAAAACCAAATAAAATACAAAACTTAACGATTACTGCAAGCCAAAATTAGGTGAATAAGGGAATGACAGTGTCACAATTTTTGGCCGAACAGTGTTGGCCAAGTCAGGCTTATGACGAGCGTAGGGCATAGTAGAGTGTGATCAATGTTATTATTATTTGTAACCAGTTTTGTTTAACTTATTTTATTCTTTCAAATCAATTTCACATAATGCTCAAGTTTTGCTGAAAATAATTGGATTTACTGCTATTTTATGAAATTCTTTGCTAATAGTTTGATGCGCCTTAAATTCTGCCCTCAAATTTTATTTGATGCCTTTCTAATTTTCTGTCTATGCCTCTCTCGTTTTCTAACTTACTGTCCTCCCACTAGTATGATGATCTCCTACCTGCTTTTCTATCGAATGCGCAACAAATGGTAGTTTTGCGTAGTTTGAAAACTATCTGCCTACGATGTGCTTTACATTTGGTGGAAAACACTGCATTGGTTTTTATCCTAATGATTTGAATGCCCAGGCCGCAATTTGGTTCAACATCTAAACTTTACAATTTCTATTGTTGTTCTTATAGTTGTATTGATCTTATTTCCAACACTGCTTTGGTATACTAATCAAGAAAAATAAAGGTTAAAGTTTGTATTTAAAAAAAGCCCGAGGTAGAGGGGGAGGCATCACGTCATGACAATTCAAATGTAGCACGTTTATAAATAGCTTGATTCTTCGGTGCCTTAGCTTTTTCCACAGATAATCAAGACTAACAAAGGTTAAAGTTTGTAATTAAAAAGAGCGGGACAGCACTAACACAGATTGGTTCAAGTGGTTTGGTACGTGTTCCTCTTAGGCAAGGTTTCGGGTTCGGGTCTTATGTATGGAAAAAATATATGATGGAAGAACTCAATCCCTTATTGGGTCAACTATACCGCGACTCTAGTGAAATGAATGATTTAAGACCCCCAAAAAAAGGAACTGGAGGGTAGGCATTAACTCAGAAGCCATGACAATTGTCAAATGTAGCACATTCGTAGAGAGTTTGATTCTTCGACACCTTACATTTTTCTATGGCTAATATTTTTATAGACCATAATCTACTAGTTATTTTGCATCAAACAAATTTGTATTGTTGTAGTCATATATATGTGCGTTAGCTTAAAAGAAGAGCTTTCAGAGGGCTGCAATAAATTACATCACCAACCATCTAGATATAGGTTAATATTTGTTTGAACTGGCTAGTTTGCGTAAATATTTTGAGGTCCATCCAAATTTTCCCTAATATTTACTGGAACCAAAAGCGATCAAACTTGACTTTTTAAGTACCCAAGTTTTTAAAATTTTTATCGTTAACCTCAATTCTTAGAAACTTACTTTTAAATTTTTAATTGTGCATGTGATATTCTTCTCATCAGTACTACTTGAAGCTCTCTTTCATCTAGTATCAGAGCCATTTAAACAAAAAAAATTAAGATAATTAAGCTAATTAGTAATTAATTAAGTTAATTAACTGTGTTTAATGCTTGAATCATCATCTGGTTGTCCTGCTCATAATTATTCACGTACTATGCACACTCCAGAAGGATCCACTTCAGTAAACCCCAATTAAACTATATTACTGACATAATGTTAGACCTAAAAGTGAAATTAGCAAAAATTAAGACTACATTTAAGGACAGAAAGAAGAATTGTTTGTAATTCATCTTTTTTTAATTAACAAAATCAGACATAGTGGAAAGTCTAATTTAGATATAAGTATTCCATTCCAATATAAATATCCTTTCCAAAACCTAAAAAACAAAAATTCACTTCATTTCTAAGACATAAAAATTGAAACAGAAGTATGAGAAAACTCCACGGAAATATCATCGAAAAAGGCAGAAACAGAAGAAGTCGATGAAGTATAAGCAGTACAATCTAGAGGAGTTACGAAAAGTGTTTGATAAAAAGAAAATTCCAGAAGAATCAAACAAAATCATGGCGGTGCAATAGTAGACAAGCAAGAAGTACTGTTTGATGATAATAAAGAGACAAATAATGTCCACTTAGGAGAAGAAATATATCAACAAATGAACTTGATTAAACTAGAAGATGTAAATGTTCTTCCTCTATAGTAAATCACAAGAAACTGATAAAAAAAAAATATGGTATAATAGTTACTGACGTTGAAATTAATGAGATTAGAGAAGAACTTAAGATAGATGAAATTGAATCTAATTTAGTTAATAATGCTATTCCGAAAACTGATGAGTTTGGTGATCATCCAGAAGAAATACCCACTTCGTGAGACCTAAGTACGTTCCAACAGAACATACAACAAATTTTTCCTTTGGGCTCATCCCAAGAAAAACTACATCCTTTGAAGAAAGTAGTCTTACCCCGATTAGTCTCACCCCAATTAGTTAAACAGAAATATTATTACTGACTAGTGATACATCTTAAACATCGATGGAGCTTGTGATACAAAAAATATTTGAACATCGAAAAAGGGTATGAATAGAGTCCTGAACTTGAATACCACGTGGTCTAATGGAAATTTTTTAAACTATATCGAACATAGTTTTTCTAACACTATAGCTAATTGGTATGACTCGTTAGATGAGTCAGGTAAAAATGTATTAAGAATGATGTAAACACCAGCTGCTATTTTCAAAACATTATATAAAGAAATTGAAATTTAATTTATTATGACTAATCTTGATTCTCAAAAAAAAAGCAAGTGAATGGCAAAGAAAGATTAGTAACATAGAGTTGTGTGACATGAGATATCTAGAAATTATATTACTGAACTTAGTCAATATTATTACAAAATTGGTATGTTTTATGATAAATTACCATCTCCATAATCAATGAAAAATATATTACATAGCCTGAAAAACAGATGTCATTGACATACTTAGAACTAGAATCTCTTATTTAAGAAAATAGATAAATGATCAATGTCTTGATCTCTAAAAATAGAATAAAATGAAGAAACAATTTCTAGCCTATTTGGGTACTTGTCGTCAGTGGGAAAATGAACCTAAGAAGAGAGGGAAACAAAATATTTTTTTTAAAAAAGAGCTTTAACAAGAAAAGGGGAGAAAACATGAAAGAAAGTATTATAACAAGCCTAGTCTCTAAAAGAATAGATTTTTTAGGAAAATAGCTTATTGTCCTACATGAAAAATAGCTTTAAGTGTTGTAAATGGAGAGAAGTAGGTCATTATGCAAAAGCATGCAAGAATAGGAAGAACAATAAGCTTATAGAAATATTGGGAAATTTATACTATTTTGAGCTTAGTGAAGAAGAAGCATTAAATCTAGTCTAAAAAACAACAAATGAATTGTTGAAATAATAATAGACAATTAATATAAAGAAACTAGTCATATGATAGAAAGTAGCTCAATTAGTCTTGGTGATCGTCAAGGAGAAGAATTTGCAGTAGATAATGAGAATGAAGACGTCAAAGGAGATTGAGTCCTTCCTATAATTCTGAAAGATATAATCTATAAAACATTCATCTTTCAACTAAAAAGTAAATATGTATGCAAAATGATGGAAGAGGATTTAGAGATAAAAGAATATGAATATGATGTGAAAGAATTCAATCTTCATAATTGGAAAATCTCCTTAAGCATAATAAGGATAGACAATATACATATATCCATGTTACAAATGTCCAACTTCAAATTACACCATTATAATATTATGGCAAATATATTGAGCTCTATGCTTTTCTCGATAATATTAGGCATACCAAATTTAACAATCAAATTATCACAGGGATATTATGTAAGCCTAAAAGATGAATTTGCCAAAAACTTTATATCTCTTAAAATAAAAATAGACATGAAAAAGGAGGTTACCCAGTAAGGGATATTTTAAAAACTTTATCATAGATAATACTATAGATATAAAGACTAAGGTAACAATGATAGAGATAGAAAAATTTGAAAGTTCTACTCCTATGTAAAATTAAAAGTATAAAATTTAATCCATAGGAGGTAAAGTTTGATAGGTCTTGGATATCTACTTTTGCCAATCCCACAAAAATCAACAAGAAGAATGTGATAAAAGTTGAGGAAAATGGGAGAATAACAATCAATTATTAAGAAGTATGAGTGCAAGATCAAAACAGGGAGAAGGTTCTTCAATAGCTAAAGAAGAGTTTAAAAAAGATGACACAATTAGTATGACCAGTGAGATGAATAGAATAAATTTTGAACCCATAAAAAAGCAATGTAGATCATAGTATGACTTTAGATCGAAAAGTCATTAGGTACAAAATAAGGACCATTAGTGAACCAATTTATGAGGATGGATTATTAAAAAATAATATGACTATGGAGATATGTTATCAAGCTAGCAATACTAATCCTAATAGCATTTATATCATAACAAATGTATGTTTAGAGGGATATTAAGATATGAATCATGTACTTATATTGATAGTGGTTGTTTTGTATGTTTTGAAAAAAAAAAATCTCTATTTCCAGAATTCATGTGAAAAAAGGTAAAAAATTCTTCACAAGTAAGAGTAGCCGATAATAGCATAATAAGCCACAATGAAGCCATAGAAGGATTATTCGTAAAAATTCGAGAAGTCCAATGCATTATACCCGTTTTATGGGTTACTGATCAACCATCCTTTGATATGACTATTGGAACTGATTTTCCAAGACTATATTTTTCATGCACACAGAACATAAGACAAATCATATTTACAATAAATGATCACTCTATTCCTATTGATCAATTAAATAAAGCATACACTCATCAGATAATTGATTTTACATGCAGCTAGCGTGGTGAGAAGGTAATACCTACACAATGTGAAGTAGTACTAACAATCTTACCACTAGAGTTACCTATTAAGGAGCATACCGTTGAACAATAAGAGCAATTATTTAAAGAAATCTACTATGATAATCTTCTAAAATTTTGGGACAAAGATAATACATTTGTCCCAATAGTTATCCAAGTCAAACAAATGGTGTATACATACTAGGACATTCAAGAATTTAATAAGCAAATCAAAGAACTGTTGGATAAAGGATTAATTAGAAATAGGAAGATTTTTCACACTAATCCTACTTTCATAGGGAGAAATCATGCTGAAGAAAAAAAAGGAAAAGCTAGAATGGCAATCAATTACAAAAAGTCTAATGATAATATTTTCTTTGATGGTTAATATATTCGTAACAAAACAAGTTTTTTTAATAGAATTCAAGGAATCTCTTGCTTCTCGAATTTAGACTGTAAAAGTGGATACTGATAGATAAAAATGGATGAAGAAGGCATTCATTTAACTGCTTTTAATGTCCCCCAAAGACATTATAAATGGATAGTAATGTCATTTGGTCTTAAAAATATACTTCAAATATTCTAAAGAAGAATGGATAATACCTCCAAAAATCTTAATCACTATTGTTTAATTTACATCAATGATATTCTTGTCTTTTTCAAGACCATAGAATAGCACAAAAATGGGGTCCCAGCTATCACCCAAAGATGTGTTTATCATGGTATTATTCCTGGTAAGAACAAGTGCATTTATGATGAGCAAGAAATCAAGTTTTTAGGTCTGCAAATTAAAGGTGGACAAATCATTCTATAAAAGCACATTCTAGAAAAAATAGAAAAATTCCATGAGAAGACTAAAGATAGGAAGCAATTAGAAAGATTTCTTGGTGTTTTACCTATACTTTAGATTTTATTAAAGATTTAGTTAAATTGAGAAAACCATTGCAATAGAAACTCAAGAAAGAAATAAGTTGGACATGGACCTCTCATGATTCAAAGATTGTTCAAAACTTCAAAAAGATGTGCAAAAATCTTTGTACTCTTAATTTGCCTAATGAAAGAGAAGACTTAATTCTTGAGTGCAGTACTAAAAATCAAAGACGGAGAAAAACTATGAAAATATTGCAATGAAAATTTTAATAAAGCAGAATGCAACTATCCTACAACGGAAAAGGAAATCTTTGTAATCATAAGGGAAGTTGAAAAGTTCTTAATCTTTTTTCTTATTTGACTTGCAAAGAAATACCTAGTTTTCTAAAATGGAATTTATCAAATATGCAAGCACAAGAGCGACTCTTGCATTCACAATTATAGTTTAACCAATTTTCTTTCTCCATGGAACATACATAGGGATCGAAGAATTCTCTATTAGATAGTTTAACTCGTGAACTCTACAATTGTGATCATCAGAGTAGAACTCCTACCAAGAAGGAAGAAATTCAAGATAAAATGCCATTACTACGAGAACAGGGTTCTCCTTCTAGTAGAATCATTATGGACATTTTGAAATTTTATATAATAAGTAGATCACTTTTTGGTTTGCTGTCTTCTACCTATCTAATAGTACAGAGATTCAACCTTTTAGAGTTACAAATAAATCACTTAGGGTGTCCTCATGATGTTCAAGAAAAAATAGGTTCCTATGTTCAAGAAAACTGGTTCAACGACTAGTATGCAGCTCACATCAACTATTATCATAATTATTGCTATGATATTTGGAAGTCATGGAATACTAGGATTTTCTTTCCTGATAGATCGGAAGTTGGTGGTGTTAGTTTTTTAACAAATTCAATCCCTTTAGATGACCCATCATGAAAGCTTGTGAATACATGATGGTAGCTTACCTCCTGGAAATCACAGATCTAAAATACTCATTCTTCTCAAGATTAACTAGGTTTCAAAAGTGAATGTTTAAAAGGATCCATTGGATTCTTACATCACCTAATGATCCAACAAAACTACCATATAAAAGAACTCTGTATGTCGAGGTATATTTGTGCAATCTTTGAGTATGAAAATGAAAATGCCAAACCAGCCCATCATCTTATTCAATTAATTGATCTAGAACATCCCAATGCCAATGACAAGAATAGTTTCCTAAACAATAAGAAGTAGTTAGTGTGATGGCTCGAAAATTCTAGTTCATTTTTATTGTTAATACTTAGCCTATTTAATGCAGTGAAAATATCCTAGTGACCGTCACTACCGTATTTCACAGTGAAACACAAGGCAAAAAGGTAATTAATTAGAATAAACAAAAGTATAAACCAAAGTCAACGTCAAGATCTAATATCAACTAAAACTTCAATATTTTTCAATGCAAATAAAAAAAATTTAATCTAAACATCTACACCGCCTCGCTCATATCCCATTCCCATGCAGCACATCAGTACCTGAAAACAAAGCATTTTAAAGGATAGTTTGCATCCAGGTACCCTGAAGTTTTAGGAGTTAATGTTTTTGCCCTTACACTTTTAAAGTTTAGTTTCTACTACCTCGAAAGTTGTTGGCTTTAATTTTAGGCACCCTCTATATTTTTCTTAAGTCCCTAAAGTTTTAAAATTTGCATTCTAACCCCCAATACTCAAATACTTACTTTCAAAAATTTTAAATTTGCGCATGTATAATTTTTCCCATTAAGTAGCATTGGCGATCCTCTTTTATTTGGTATCAGAGCCACGTGACCAAAAATAATTCAGATAATTAAGCTAATTAATGATTAATTAAGGTAATTAACTGTGATTAATGCTTGAATCATCACCGGCCTGCCCTGGACCAAATTATTCGCATATTGTTTACTCACCGGAAGGACTTTCTCCATTGACACCACAATTAAACTATATCACTGATATAGTTTTAGAATTAAAAGTAGAATTAGCTAAAATTAAGGCCGAAGTAAAAGAGCTTAAGAAGCAGATATCTTTAATCCACCTTTCACTAGTTAACGAAGTAAGGCACAGTAGTAAAACCACTTCTGGTGTTAGTACTCCTTTTCAGTATAAATATCCTTTCCAAAACCCAAAAAAAAGATTCCATTTCCTTTGCACGAGATAAAAATTCAAAAAGGATTAGTGAAAAATCAGCGGAAAATGCAAAAGAAGAAGAAGAAGAAGAAGATGGAGTATAAGTAATATACTCTTGACGAACTGCATAATATGTTCGACAAAGAGCAAAACCCAGAAGAATTAAACAAAATCATGAGCGCAATTAGTAATAAACATGATGTATTATCAGATGATAATGAAGAGACTAAGAATGTCCAATTAGAAGAAGAAATATATCAGCAAATAAACCTTATTAAACTTGATGATCTTAATGCATTACCATTAGAAGAAATTAAAAGAAAATTAGATAAAATATATAGTAAAATGGCTGCTGAGGATGAGATTAACAAAATTAGAGAAGAAATTGACTTATATACAGAGACCAATCTCGTTACCGATGTAATCCCTAAGCCTGAAGAATTTGGTGAACCTTCTAGGAGAAATACTCATTTTTTAAGACCTAGATACATTCCAGCAGGACGTACAACCAATTTTTCCTTTGGGTTTGTCCCAAGGAAAACCACAACTTTCAAAGAAATTGGCCTTACTCCAATTATCAAACAGGATATATCTTAAATATTGATGGAGCCCGTAATAGAAAAGAAATATTTGAGCATTGAAAAAGAGGCATGAATAGTGTCTTAAACTTAAATACTACATGGATTGCTGCCAATTTCTTAAATTACATAGAACATACTTTTCTGGCACTGTAACTGACTGGTATGATTCATTAACTAAAGAAGGTAAAAATACATTAAGAATGATGGAGACACCAGCTGCCATGTTTAAAGGTTTATGTAAAGAAATTGAAATTGAGTTCATCGGAGCTAAGCTTGATTCCGAAGAAAAGCAAAAGAATGGTAAAGAAAGATTAATAACATAGAATTATAGGATATGAGATATCTAAAAAATTATATTGTTGAATTTAGTCAATATTATTACAAAATTGGGAACAATGAAACCAATCTTGATATGTTTTATGACAAATTCCCATATCCTATAAATTCCATAATCAATGAAAACTACATTGTATATCTGGAACGAGCAGATGTCATTAATACCCTTGGCTCTAGAATCTCTTATCTAAGAAAATGGGTCAATGATTAATTTCTTGATCTCCAAAAGCAAAAGAAAATTAAGAAGCAATTCCTGACTTGCTGGGATTCACCACACCAATGGGGAAAAGAACCCGAGAGAAGACGAAAAAAAAATTTTATAACAAAAAGAGCTTAAATAAGCAAAGGGGAGAGAAATATAAAAGAAAATATTATAACAAACCGAGTCCTAAAAAACGAAGGTTTTTTATTAAAGCCGCTTACTATCCAGCAGGGACAAAAGACTGCAAATGCTGGGCATACGGAGAAGTAGGACATTATGCAAAAATAGGAAGAATAACAAGCTTATCGAAACCTTAGGAAGCTTAGATTATGTTGAGCTTAGTAAAGATGAGGCATTAGACCTAGCCCTAAGTAACAACAAGGAATTGTTGAAATTATATTGGACAATGAATATGAAGAAAGTGATTATGAAGAAAAAAGTCATATGATAGAAAGTAGCTCGGTTAGCCTTGGTGATCTTCAAGGTGGAGAGTGTGTTGTAAACAATGACCACGAGGAAGTCAAGGGAGATTGGGTCCTTCCCATAATTCAAAAAGATATGATCTATAAAAAATTCATCTTTCAATTAAAAAGCAAATATATATGTGAAATGATGGAAAGAGATATAGAGATTAAGGATTGTGAGTATGACGTTGAGGAAGTTAATCTCATTAATTGGGAAAATATCCTTAAGCATAATAAAGTTAGAAAATATAGGTATACCCATGTCGGAAGTGTCTAAGTTTAATCACTCCATCATAATACTATGGTAAGGATATTGATCTTTATACTTTACTCAGTGACATTAGGCATACCAAATTTAATAATCAAATTATCACAGGGATAAAGACCAACTCATGTAATGGGTCAGCGGGATTTAATTACCGACCTGGATATTATGTGAGTCTAAAAGATGAATTTGCTAAAAACTTCTTATTTCTTAAGATAAAAACAATTGCGATGGACCTGAAATGAAGAGGATATCCTTTAAGGATATTTCGGAAAATTATCTATAATAATACAATAGACCCAAAGACTAAGGTACCTATGATAGAACTATAAAAATTTGAAAGCCCTACTCCTATGCAAAAGATCTAGAGGATTAAGTTTAATCCCCAGCAGATAAAAATTGATCACTCATAGATATCTAGCTTTGCTAACCCTACAAAGATCAATAAGAAAAATATAATAAAAATTGACAAGGAGGTGTAAAATCACCATAAAACCTCAATTATTGAGAAGTACAAGATCAGATTGGGGAGAAGGATCCTCATCCGCTAAAGAAGAGCTTAAAGAAGATGATACCATTAGCCTGGCTAGTGAAATGAGTGGAATGAATTTTGAAGCTGCAAGACCCATTGTAGATCGAGTTATGAGCTTAGAAAGAAAAGTCATTGGGCACAAAACTAGAACTATTAGTGAACCAATCTATGAGGATGAATTAGTCAAGAACATGAGTATAGAGATATGCTATAAAGCTACCAATACGAATCCTAATAGCATCTATATCCCAATAAAAGTATGTTTAGAGGGATATAATAAATATGAACTGTGTGCTTACATAGATAGTGGCTGTTCTATATGCTTTGAAAAAATATCATTATTTCCAGAGTTTATGTGGAAAAGAGCTAAAAATCCCCTACAAGTGAGGATAGTTGATAATAGTATTATGAGTCACAATGAAGTCAAAGAAGGGTTAACCATAGAATTAGGAGGAGTTTAATGCATTATACTAGTTCTATAGGCTACTGATCAACCTTCTCATGATATGATTATTGGAAATAATTTTCAAAGATTATATTCTCCATGCACGCAAACCGTAAACCAAATAATATTCACAATTAATTATCACTCAGCTTCGACTGAAAAATTAAGGAAGGCTTACACTCATCAGAAAATTGAGTTTATACGCAGCCAGCACGGTGAGAAGGTAATGCCAGCACAATGTGAAGTAGCATTACTAATTTCAATGCTTGAGTTATCTATTAAAGAGCAGATTGTTGAACAACAAGAGAAATTATGCAAAGAGCTCTACTCTGATGGTCCTCTAAAATTTTGGGATAAAGATAAAATATTTGCTAAGATTACTTTATTAAATCCCAACACTATTATCCGAGTAAAACAAATGGTGTATACACACTAGGATATTCAAGAATTTGATAAACAAATTAAAGAACTCCTCGATAAAAGATTAATCAGAAATAGCAAGAGTCCTCACATCAGTCCTGCTTTCATGATGAGAAAGCATGTTGAAGAAAAAAGAGGAATGGCCAGAATGGTAATCAATTACAAAAAGTTTAACAATAATACTGTCTTTGATGGTTACTACATTTCTAACAAAACGGTCCTTTTTAACAGAATTTAAGGAGCCTCTTGGTTCTCAAAAATAGATTGTAAAAGCGGATATTGGTAGATAAAAATGGATGAGGAAAGCTTTCTGTTAACTGCATTTAGTGCCCTATAAGAACATTACGAATAGATAATAATGCCATTTGGTCTTAATAATGCACCTCAAATATTCCAAAGAAGAATGGATAATATCTTTAAAGACCTCAATCATTGTTGTTTAGTTTACATCGATGACATCTTTGTCTTTTCCAAAACCATAAAACAGCACAAAGATGATGTCTTGGCTGGCACCCAAAGATGCATTGATCATGGTATTATACTGGTAAAAACAAATGTATTTATGCTGAACAAGAAATTGAGTTTTTAGGGTTAGCGATAAAAGCTGGACAAATAATTCTACAAAAGCATATTCTAGAAAAAATAGAAAATTTTCCTGAAAAAATTGAAGATAGGAAACAACTAGAAAGATTTCTTGGATGCCTTACCTATGCTTTAGGCTTCATTAAAGATTTAGCTAAATTAAGAAAGTCATTGCAGCAGAAACTCAAGAAAGAAGTAAGTTGGACATGAACCACTAATGATGCAAAGATTATTCAAAACTTCAAAAAGATGTGTAAAAATCTTCCTGTTCTTAATTTGCCTAATGAAGGAGATGGTTTAGTTCTTGAAACAGATGCCAGCAAAGAGCACTGGAGTGCGGTACTCAAAATCAAAGAAGAAGAAAAACTCTGCAAATATTATAGTGGAAGTTTTAGTGAAGTAGAATGCAACTATCTCATAATGGAAAAAGAAATCCTTGCAGTCATAAGGAGAATTGAAAAATTCTCAATCTTTCTAGCCTCAAAACCTTTTCTTATTTGAACTGATTGCAAAGGAATCATTGGTTTTGTAAGAAAGAATTTATTGAATATGCAAGCATAAGGGCGACTCCTACCTTGGCAATTATGGCTTAATCAGTTTTTCTTCTCTATTGAATATATACAGGGATCCAAGAACTCTCTGGCAGACAATCTAACTCGAGAACTCGCCAATGGTAATCATCAAAGCCAACCTCCGGCCAGAAAAGGAAGAAATCCTTAATGAAATGCCATTACTACTAGAACAAGTTACGCTTTCTAGTAAAGTCCTTATTAATAACCTAAAATTCCATACAAAAAGTAGATCATGTTTTGGTCTAATATCTACTACCTACCTAATAGCCCAAAGATTTTCCCTTCTAGAATTACAAATTAGTTACCTTTAGTGTCCTTATGCTATCCACCAAAAAAAAAAAGTTCTCATGTTCAAGAAAAATAGTTCAATGAGTGGTATGCTGCCTGTATCAACTTTTATCATCATTATTTCTATGATATTTGGGAGTCTTGAAGTAAAATGATCTATTTTCCTAACAGATCTGGAGTTAGTGGTATTTGTTTCCCAGCAAATTCATTATCTCCAAATGATCTTATCTTTAAAGCCTAGAAATACGGGATGGTACTTTACTTCATAGAAATCCCAGATCCAAATTTTTTGTTTTTCTCAACCTTAACTAAATTCCAGCAATGCACATTCAAAAGGATCCATTAGATTCTTGCATCTCCTGAGGGTCCAACAAAAATTTTAGTTCGCAGATGCCTAACTTTAGAGGTTTATAGCACTCTGATTCAATATGAAAATAAAAAAGTCAAACCAGCCCATTATCTTATCCAAATCATTGATTGCGACGATCTCAATGATCAACGATAATATTGGATTTATGGAAATCTAGTACATCTAGTTACTGATCCTACTTTATCAAGGGCCATTGGATTTTTCAACACTTATCATCAATGTTGGGTATTAATCGAATAAGGAAAAACATTAATGCATTATAGAAACACTACTTTCGCCTATGATAATGAATTTAAAGACTAAATGAACATGGACGGAGCAGTGTCAGAAGATATATTTGGTTATCTCTTTGATATTAGAGCTGAAAAATTCTTATCAGAAAAAGGAAAAAAATATCTCCTTGAATTATCTGAAGAATGGAATCCAGAACATCTTAAGCAACTTGATGAAGATTTTGATGATTATTCAGATAATGATGATCTGGAAAATATAATTGGAGATGAAAGCATGTAGAAACTCAATAATGACTAGTCTTGTCTTCATTAAAAGTTCTAAAAAGTGGCTGCCCCATCATTGTACTCTCTTGACAAGTGTCTGGTTTGTAAAATAAAGCAGTGTACTGTAACCGTCAATGTGTACTATAGCCATATGAAAAATTAGTATGTACTATAGCTGTTAGGGCATCCTTGGCGCCCCCATCCCTTCTATAAATAAAAAGGTCGAGTGCTGAGAAGGGACACGGTCATTTGAGCATAAGAAAAGTTGGGTTTCTCTATTTCTCTATGAGCAAGTGTCTCTAATGATCATAGCTTAAAGTCCCTCTTCAACCTTTCCATTATAATATTTAAACTTTTAAACTTTCAATAAAAAGAAGTTTTCCCAGTAGGGAGCATTATCCAATTGAACTTTATGCTCTAAATATTATAATTTCTTGATTAAAGTCTCACTATCCTTTAAAAAAAAATATATAAAGCTTGATTAGTGACTACTGTTCGAGGTGGGAAACGAAACGGATCTGTGTTATGCCTGATCTAAGGAAGGTGAGGCTGAGATTAGCAATCTCTGCAAACTAGAAGCTAGAGGAACATCGGAGTCCAGCGCCAACTACGTTCAGGTAATAGTCAAAACTCTCTAATTAAGCTTTAATTATTTTGCCAAGCATGGTAGTTATAACCCAACAAAACAAGATCAGGGTCGAAAACAATTAATACCGAAGACTCGAGGGGTGGTCGGTGCAAAATACCCCATTTTAAACAATGGGATGGAGCTCAATAATGTCCACTTCTAACCGCAAAAGACCTTCTTAAATTCATTCCAAACATTTAGGGGTGCGAGGAAACATTCAAATAGTCCGAAAATGATTTCTAACCCGTTCAAGATCTTCAATTTTAAACAATAACTGCTATTTAAAAGTCACAGCAAGTAAATTATCCTTGGCGAGCCATCCCACCAGAGGGTCTCATGGCCTTCTGCTAAACAACGATATGGGTTACCAGAATTCATCTTGGCATACATCCATCTGCAATGGCACGTACCCGAAAGCTATATGCTATAACCTGGGGAGACTAACTTGTCTCAATATCAAGGTGAACCTACCCTGATCTTAGGGGGCACGCTCCCGCAAACTTGCCTTAGTCTTTTGCTTTAGGATTAGTATATTATGAATAATCTGTTTGATTTCACGGAAGCCCAACCCATGTCAAACAATCTTCCACTACTTAGCAAAACCATTGAAAACATGAATTGCTCAAATAAAACATTCAGTCACACCATGATGTTCCACATTCATAAAATCATAGAATCACTAGCTGTAGTTCACAGTTTACATATAAGGTCCTCTTCGCATACAACATCGCATAACCGTTCATAAACAACTAAAATCATTTTAAAAGAGCAACCAAGGGGAGTTAGGGCATAGACATTACCTCAAAAAAACATAGGGGCCTAGCTTGAGCTCGAAATAGAGTATTGGACCTAAACAGTAAAATTAAAGCGTCACAACATGGACTGACGCAAGTGAATTCTTACACCAAAAACTATATTTTTTTTTCCAACCTAAGAGTCAACCACACCACTAGTACCACTTTACTAGAACTAACATCCCTAGATTCTAATTTTTATGAACCCATATCACTTTTTAGAACTCAAATACCTCAGAATAACAATTAATGCAACTTAAACCTACCAGGGCTTTAGGGTAGTTTTAGGTCAAGATTATGCCCTCCTTTGCAGAAGCCATGTCTTCACCTACA
Organism: Carnegiea gigantea; assembly: GCA_029747015.1. Lineage (NCBI taxonomy): Eukaryota > Viridiplantae > Streptophyta > Magnoliopsida > Caryophyllales > Cactaceae > Carnegiea > Carnegiea gigantea. Next base: position 426,862 of record JAKOGI010000535.1, on the reverse strand, counting down.
AACCTCTTATGGAGGTGTTTAAGCACATTATGGAAAGGTATGTTTGTCTACTACAATGTTTATTTTAAGGAAATTCCCAAAAATCCACAAAAACTTCCTCAAAATGCCACTTCTTCCCACATAGCCTGTTTCATTCCAAATTTGCATAGTCTTGGGAAAACATTTATTTCTCCCTCATGTTGAACCTAAAATTCATGATTCAGATTCTTATACAAATAGACGCATAGGTCTACATTTATGAATTTTTATTTTACTTTTGAGATAGCACATAAAAAAGTCATTTAATCAAAAAATTGGTGCATTTGTAGGGTAGTTTCTAGTACTGACTAACCCTAGACCCCATGCATGAAATCAAGTGTTACACATAACCAATGTCACCCAAATCAATCCAAAACTACTACTAATCATCAACAACAACTACAAAATTACTAAAACATATCCAAGCCCACTTTCAAGAGAGGTTTTGAGGAGAAAGTTTTTTGCTTACCTTGAATACAAAAGTGGGAGGTGAGATGCTTGTTTGTAAGCTTTCAAATCACCCCAAAATCTAATTATTGTATTTCAATCATGAAAGAGAAGTAATTAGAGTCTAGAAACTGAGTGAATTTACTGTAAAAATCCTTTCTTTAAAAGCATAAAGGTTCTAAACTTAAACAATCCAAAAAAAACTAACTTTTTGACCCAAGGAAAGTCAAGGAGGAAGGAAGGCTTGATGGCTTTGGTGGGCGGTAGGGGGAGGCAGTGGCAGCAGGCTGGTGGTGATGGCGGCTGCTACTGCTGGAGGGGGTGGTGGTGGCTGGAAGGGGAGAGGGGTAGGTGCTAGGGTTATGAGTTGAGATAGGTGTGAGGTAAAGGCTGAATGAGAGGGGGTTCCACATAAGAGGAATATTTTTTTTTTTTGGGCCTCACGGCTACTCAAGAGGGGGGCTTAGCTAGGGTTTAAAAGGGGGGAAAAAAAAAAGAAAACCTTTGTTTTATAATATTAGAGGATTTTAACATCCTAACCACAAATACCTCTTAATTCAAAATCTTTAAAATTTGAACTTTTGAGAGAAAACTCTCATTAATAAAATCTGAATTTCTCAAATAAAATTTATATTTCAAAAATCAAAATTTTTTTTATAAATTATTAATTTCAATTTAAAATTGAAATTTATAATTTTTTGTCAAGAGCTTGGATTGGGCCCAATTATAAAATAAGGGTTCGGTCTAAAATTCTAACTAATGAAGGTCTATTCTAAAATATTCCGTATGAGCTCAAGTAACTAAGGATCATCTTAACTCTTTTTTGAGGATTGTAAATATAAATTTTTGGGGTTTTACAATTAATGATCCTGCTTTAGCAAGAGCCATTGGATTTTATAACATTTATCATCAAATATGGGTATAATTAAATGAGGAAATATACTAATGCATTACAGAACACTACTTTCACTTACTATAGTGATTTAAGTAAATATATGAAGGTTAAAGGAGCTACTTCAATAAATGTCTTTGAGTATCTCTTTGATGTCGGAGCTGTAAAATTCGTATCAGAAAAAGGAAAGGGATATCTACATGAATTATTTGAAAAATAAGATCAGAGCATCTTGATATTGATGAATATTTTGATGATTATCTAGATAATGATGGAATGAAAGACATTATTGGAGATGAAGGCATGCAGAATCTCAATATGGATGACTAGTCTTGTTGGCATTGAGTGCTCTGAAAAGTTATTGTATCATTATGTGTTATCTTATCAACTTTCAAGTCAGCAAAGTAATACAGTCTACTGTAACTATGTGAAAACATATGTAACATTATGCGTAATATAGCCATTACAGCATCTTTTGTATCCCATGTCCTCTATAAAAGGAGGTTAAGTGCTGTAAAGAGACACAGTCATTTGAGCATACTCGAGCCAAAGAGAAATCAAGTTTCTCTATTTCTCTATGAGCGAGCATCTTTTATGATCTTAGCTGTTTAAGTCCCTCTTCAAATCTTTTCATTGTAATATTTTCACTTTTAAGCTTTCAATAAAAGAAATTTTCCAATATAGAATGCTACTCACTCGAACCTTATGTCTTAAATATTATAATTTCTTGATTAAAGTTCTACTATCTTAAAAAATATAAAAAACTTTGATTAGTGACTATGGTCCGAGGTAAGAAACAAAAAGGATATGTCTCCAAGGAATGTGTGATTGAGATTAGCAATCTCTATAAACTAACAGTTAGAGAATCGCCAGGGTCCAACACTAACTAAGTTCAGGTAACGATCAAAAATTAATTAAGCTTTATTATTTTCCTAAGCATTGTGGACCTATAATTACAGAATATATAATATTTATGATATAAGTAATAGATTACGATAATTAGTATTGGTAAAATTATTATAAGAAGCAAAAACCATGAAATAGATGTTATTTCATTAAATACCCTAGAAAAGCAAAAATCAAAGATTGTATCCCACTTTGGGCCAACTTGTAATTTCAAAAAATTCTAGGTCAAAAACAAAAATATTTGTCCTTCCAACGATTGTTAAGCGAAATAATTGTACTCCAAAAAATTATTACCCAAACTTAGTTAGTTTCAAAAATCTTTATCCAATTTCACTGGGTCAATTAGATATTTACCTATATCACAGTGGACTCTGATGTTAATTTTTCCAGAGGTTGGCCTATTTGTACTTTCATATCATGTCCATTCTTCATTCAAGCATTTTGGTGCTAGAACTAGTCCTTTGTGTTCTAAAATGTTCGATGTTATGGAATGATATTACTGGTTTTTTTCATTTCACATACATTGTGGAGATTAAAATGCTAAAACTACTCAGTTGAAGCAAATTTAGGGTCTAATCTTTTCAAGTTATTCTAGGTAGCTTATTGTTGATCAATGCTATAAAGTGATGATCAGTATTGATATGTGTTGATCAATATTGATCAAGGCTAAAATTCTAAGTTAGAAATATGAGTGGTGATAAGTGTTGGTTAGTGCTAATGAGTGCTAAATGGTGTTGATGAGTGATCTATGCTGAATGTTGATGATAAATACTTGGTATGAGTTGAAAAGAACAGGTCCTCAATGTGATCCATAGTAAAGAAATTCAAAACTTACCAAATTCAATATTACGACAAGAATCCACCTCATTAGAGGCAGAAAATCATAGGCTAAATATAATTTTGGTCTTCAATTAATTAGAGATGAAAATACTCCATTTCCTTTTAAGACCAAAACTAGAGACCAAAATTTTGAATGGACTCTACTACAATCCTATATTATAGTCCAATTATCATGCCATCTTAATTAGATATGAAATTTTTTATGGTCTTAATAATTCGGTCCTAAAATTTCATCTCAGCTAAGCCTAAACAAACTGTAGCTAACTCATATATTAGTATAATGTTGCTCGATCTCTTTCTCATCCTTTACAACTGCCCCTATCCTCTATTCCCCTTAATAACCCACTATGTCCTTTACTCTCCTAAATTCTAGACAATTTGGTTCCCATCTTCAAACTCTAAGACATTGCCATTTTCTCTACTTCTCTTACTTATCCTCTTATACATCACCATCATCCTCATCTTCTAAGCCAAGGGATAGACCTTTTGATGGTAGTGAGATAGGTGGTCAATAGTAGAGATTTTTGAAATCATCATTTCCCTCTTATCTACAATTATTTTGAAACGTTATTTGATACATGTAAGGGTTTTTTTTTGAAGAATTTGATTTTTTTTTTTCTTTATTAACCATATTAGCAAGCCTTCTCATTGTATATCTCGTACTTGTTCTTCTTCTTATTCTTCTTCTCGCTTTCATCTAGATCTGGTGTTTTCTATTGTGATTTTTTTTTAATTTTATTTTATTATGTACTTAAATATGTTGTACTTGTTGATTTCTTTTTGTTCAATTTTAATTTTGATTTGGGATCAAATAATCATTGCAATCTAATTAGCCTTTGTTTGCAATTCTTGAGTCCCTTGATTTGAGGTTTTTATAGCTTGATCTAATTGAATTTAATGCAAAGTTTTGGTGGAGGTTAAGGATTTTGAGACTTTTGTAGCTTGATCTAATTTAAGGCCCTTGTAATTGTAGTCTTTTTTTTTTAGTTTTACATATAGTTTGATCTCTAAATTTTTAAGGCTTTTAGGAGAATTGGAGAAGTAAAGTAAACTTGGCTGCTTGTTTAAAATTTAAGGTTGAATTTTGAAACTTATGGATCAAGAGATAGGAAAACGATTCTTTTATTTTCCTTGCAAACCTAAGTAATTGTAATTATAGGTGTTGTATTTGATCCTCTTTTTTTTGGTTCTAATATTTTGCAGTTTATAATTAAGAGAAAAGGAAGACATAAGCTTAACGGGATTTACTAGAGTACAACTATGGCATATTGATTTGATTTTTTCCCCTTTCCTTTCCTAGACCTATGGTAGAAAGAGTTTTTTTTTTTTTTTTTTAAGGATAGAAATGGTAGAAATAGTTGTAATTCTTTAACATAGAACATTTATGTACATAATTGCATATATATGTTTTCAAATCTAGAAAATTATATAAAGAAAATATTCTTTTGTTACATATAGAAGTAAGTAAAATGCTCTATTTTCATAAAATCTTTTCAGCTTTGGTTTCAATTTTTAAGTATTGCACATGACATATATAAATAAAATTGAAAAAAGAAGCAATTTTACATTTTTTATGGGTTAACAAAATAAAAATCTTTAAATAAAAAAGGTTGCATTAGAGACCAAATCTACAAACACTATAAGAATCTGGTCAATTGGAGACCGAAATTTAGAGACCAAAAGACAAATAGGTCTTCAATTTTAATTAGAGACCAAACTTGGAGACCGAACACTATTGGTAGAAAATGAAGACAGGCTTTTGAGACCGCAGCCCATTACAGATTCAAAGGGAGACTGCTACAGAGACCAACTTTATTGGACTTAAGTAGAAATCAAAATTAGAGACCAATTTGCCAACCCATTTCAAATTGAGACCAAATTTTTTCGGTCTCCATCTTGTGCGGTCTCCATTCTCAGTCTCAACATTCCTTCTTCCCTCCAATTACCAGCGATTACTCTCGAACCACCACACTTCGCTTCTTCTTCAGCCAGAGAGAGAGAGAGAGAGAGAATGACAAAGCGACAGAGGGGAAGGATCGAATGTGTCCCAGCGCCATTGTCAACCACGACCAACCGCCCAATAATTGAAGGCTCCAAGTGAAGGGTTTTGCCTTGTATGTGCAAAGCTTCGATCAATCTGTCCAGTACATTGAAAGCTCGAACTGTAGGCTACAAGTGTGAATTCCTCCCGTACGTTGTAGCCATCCCTTCTTCCTCCCAGGTAAGTACATGGGTTAGCCTCTTAGGGTTTAATTTGCATTATGTAATTATGAATTAGGGTTGGGGTATTCGAATTTCTGGAATAAAGGTCAACTGCTGAGGTTCAATTCATAAAGTAGGTTGTGTTTTAGTCAGTTGAGATATTTGAGGGCTTCTGAGGTTTCCTTATCTGAATTTCATCTCAGGGTTGGTGAGTTCCTCGTGATAGTTGCAAGCTTGAAATCTTGAAATCTATACATCCCCTTGTTCACCTGCATGTCTCAAACTTTGCAAGATGTAGTCTTCCACTAAGTATTGGATAGCTTTTGCTATTACCATTTGAAATGCATTGGTTATTTTTATATCCAGCTCGAATGAATCTGATCCCTGATTGTAATATGAGGAAGTCTGAAATGAAAATATAGTATGACATACAGATAGCGAATAAAGTTTGTTTTATGGTGTGTTAGATGCCTGAAGGAGGCATATAGATGAGTTGGAAAGATGAACACCTGCATTGCCTTACATGTGTAGCTTTTGCCTGAACAACTTGATAAACAAATAATGCTGAGAAAGTTTCCCATAGTCTAGTTAATGCTGTCTGAATGCCTCGTGTAGCAACTGTAGTATCAACTTTCTGTCATGATGTTGTGACTTGGTATGTTCTTAAGAGGGAGCACGAGGCTCAAATTATATGGTTTCAATTTATATGAAGAGATAGTTCCTATATAGACTGTAGTTCGTATCTAATATTTAGAAGACATATTAGATTCTTGTGCCAGATATATAAACTGCTTTTCTAGATTATCGATAGGAGTAGCCTTTTGAGTTTTATGTTTGACCTTAAAACTGTGAAGACATGTTCTCATTAGTACAGTAAGATTTAGTAGGGATAAGAGTATGTGAACCTTGCTTTTTAATGCAAATAAGAATTTGATCAAATCATCAAAACCTCCTATGCTTCTGGTTTGGATCAAGTAGGGGTTGGTATCTTTCAATTTGTGCACTTGATAAGACGTTGTACTTATGTAGCTCTCGCTTGAATGAGAGGCTAAACACATCATATTGAGAACAGCTTTCATTAAATCCAAATATGCTTTCTGAATGTCTGGTGTAACAGCTGCTGCACAACTCTGGCTGATGTTGCAATTCATTTTGTTTTTCAGAAGGAAGCATCAGTGTAAAAAGATGTGTAAAATTATTTAAAATAGACCTACATGGAATGCAGTGTAGGTCATTACATCTGATCGTAGAAAATAGATTCTTTGAGCTGGATATATAAACTACTTTGAAAGACAATGAAGATTCATTTAAGCCTTTGATATAGAAAAGGATAACATTGGTTGTCTTTAGTTTACTTATTTGTTTGAAGGTAGATTAGATATTTGAGAAAGTACAGAAGACATGCTCATATCAACGCCACCATGTCCACTAATTAAATGAAGGATTTCTGTAAACTCTTCTAGATGACAAACTGGCATCCATAAAGTTATTAATCTGGACAAATAAGTGGAAGCATATTGCATACTGAACTTTGAAGGTGCACTGTGCCCTACTAATGAATATGTCCTGACCATATCTTTCATAATTGTTTGTCACATTAGTAATTTATTATGCATCGAAGTTGGCCACAAACATGGCTAAGCTATCTTTGAGAGATTTTTAGGGGTAATTACATTTGGGTACCCTAACGTTTGAGCTTTTCATTTTTTTAGCCCTGATCTTTTCAAATTAATATTTTAGTACCTCCATGTTTATGTAATTAATTTTTAGGTACCCTCTATTTTTTCTTAAGTATCTGAACTTTAAAAAATTTACAATTTAACCCCAATATTTAGAAAACTTACTTTCGAAACTTTTAATTTTGTGCATGAGTATTTTCTCCCATTAAGTAGTATTTTCGATCCTTTTTGATTTGGTATCAGAGTCACGTGTGCAAAAATAATTAAGATTATTAAGCTAATTAATGACCAATTAAGCTAATTAATTGTGATTAATGCTTGAATTATTACCTGCTTGCCCTGGTCTTAATTATTCACATATTGTCCACTCACCAGAAGGTAATACCTCATTAGCACCTCAACTAAACTATATCATTGATACAATTTTAGAATTAAAAGTAGAATTAGTTAAGATTAAGAGTGAACTCAAGGAGCTTAAGAATCAGTTAACCGTTGTCCATCTCTCTCTTATTAGCGAAGTTACAAATAGCAAAAAAGCTGCTCCGAGTATTAGTACTCCTTTTCAGCATAAATATACTTTCCAAAACTCAAAAAACAAGATTTTATTTCCTTTGCAAGAGATAAAAATCCAAAAAGAAGTAGGAGAACAATCTGGTGAAAAATCAACTGAGAAGAAAGAAAAAGAAGATGGAGTATAAACAATATACTCTTGAAGAGCTACAAAAAATATTCAAAAAAGAACAAAATTCGAAAGAATTAAACAAAATCATGGGCACAATTAGTGATAAACGTGGCATTTTGTCTGATAATGAAGAGACCAATAATGTCTAATTAGAAGAAGAAATATATCAGTAGATAAATATAATTAAATTAGAAGATCTCGATGTATTACTATTGGAAGAAATTAGGAGAAAACTTGATAAGAAATACGGTAAAATGACCACTGAAAATGAGATCAATGCGATTGGAGAAGCAATCAATTTATATGAAATAAAGACTAATCTAGTTAAAAATATCGTTCCTAAACTTGAAGAATTTGGTGAACCATCTAGAAGAAATACTCACTTCCTAAGACCTAGGTACGTTTCAGCAGGACATACAAGTAATTTTTCATTCGGGTTTATCCCAAGGAAAACCACGACCTATGAAGAAATTAGCTTTATCCCAATTAGCCAAACTGGATATATCTTAAATATTGATGGAGCCTGTAATAGAGATGAAATATTTGAGCACTGGAAAAGAGGAATGAATAGTATCTTAAACCTAAACACCACATGGACTATGGCAAACTTCCTAAATTATATCGAGCATAGTTTCTCTGATACGGTAACTGACCGGTATGATACATTAAGTGAAGATGGTAAAAATATATTAAGAGTGTTGGAAACACCAACTGCTATGTTCAAAAATTTGTGCAAAGAAATTGAAACTGAATTCATCAGAGCTAAACTTGATTCTGAAGAAAAAGCAAGAGAATCGCAAAGAAAGATGAACAACATAGAACTATGGGATATGAAATATCTAGAAAATTATATTGTTGAATTCAATCAATATTATTACAAAATTGGGTATAATGAAACTAATCTTGGTATGTTCTATGACAAATTGCCATATCCGATAAATTCCATAATTAATGAAAAATACATGACTTGGCTTAAACAAACAGAATACCCTTAGTTCAAGAATTTCTTATTTACGAAAATGGGTCAACGAATAATGTCTTGATCTCCAGAAGCAGAAGAAGATAAAGAAGCAATTCTTAAATTGTTAGGATTCACCTCATAAATGGGGAAAAGAACCTGAAAAATGAAGGAAAAGAAAATTCTATAAGAAAAAGAGTTTAAATAAGTAAAGAGGAGAGAAATATAGAAGAAAATATCATAATAAATCAAGTCCTAAAAAACGAAGATTTTTTAGAAAAGTCGCTTATTGTCCTGCAGGAACAAATAACTGCAAATGCTGGGCACGTGGAGAAGTAGGGCATTATGCTAATTAATGCAAAAATAGGAAGAATAACAAGCTTATTGAAACCTTGGGAAGTCTAGATTATGTTGAACTTAGTGAAGATCAGGCATTAGACCTAGCTCTAAGTAACAATAAAGGAATTGTTGAAATTATGTTGGACAATGAATATGAAGAAAGTGATTATAAAGAAACAAGTCATATGATGGAAAGTAGTTCGGTTCGCTTTGGTGATCTTCAAGGAGAAGAGTTTGTTGTAGACAATGGTCATGAAGAATTCAAAGGAGATTGGGTTCTTCACATAATCCAAAATGACATGATCTATAAAAAATCTATCTTTCAATTAAAAAGCAAATACGTATGTGAAATGATGGAAGGATATCTTGAAATAAAGGATTGTGAGTATGACATTGGGGAAGTTAATCTTATTAATTGGGAGAATATCCTTAAGCATAACAAAGATAGAAAATATAGGTATATCCATGTCGGAAGTGTCCAAGTTCAAATCACTCCATTACAATATTATGGTAAAGATATTGATCTTTACACTTTACTCTTTGATATTATGGACAACAAATTTAATAATCAAATCATCACGAGGATAAAAACCAATTTATGTAATGGGTCAGTAGGTTTCAATTGTCGACCTGGATATTATGTGAGTCTAAAACATGAATTTGCTAAAAACTTCCTATCCCTTATGATAAAAACAATCGGGATGGACATGAAAAGAGGAGGATATCCTTTAAGGATATTTTGAAAAATTATCTACAAGTTAGATAACACGATAGACCCTAAGACTAAGGTGACAATGATAGAGGCAGAAAAATTTGAAAGCCCTACCCCTATGCAAAAGATCTAGAGGATTAAGTCCAATCCTTAGGAGATAAAAATTGGTTGTTTATGGATATCCATCTTTGCCAACCCTACAAAGATCAATAAGAAAAATATAATAAAGATTGATAAGGAAGGTAAAATTATCATTAAACCACAATTATTAAGAAGTATGAGTACATGGTCAGATTGGGGAGAATGATCTTCATCAGCTAAAGAAGAACTTAAAGAAGATGATACAATTAGCATGACCAGTGAAATGAGTAGAATGCGCTTTGAGGCTACAAGACCCAGTGTAGATTGAATCATGAGCCTAGAGAGAAAGGTCATTGCCTACAAAACAAGAACTGTTAGTGAACCAATTTATGAGGATGAATTAGTCAAAAATATGACTATGGAAATATGCTATGAAGCTACCAATATGAATCCTAATAGCATCTACATCCCAATAAAGGTATTTTAGAGGGATATAATAAATATGAATTATGTGCTTACATAGATAGCGGTTGTTCTGTATGCTTTGAAAAAAGATCATTATTTCATGAGTTTATGTAAAAAAGAGCTAAAAATCCTTTACAAGTAAGAATAGCTGATAATAGTGTTATAAGCCACAATGAGGTTATAGAAGGATTATCTATAGAATTATGAGGAGTTCAATGTATTATACCAGTTTTATGGGTTACTGATCAACCCTCTCATGATATGATTATTGGAAATAATTTTCAAAGATTATATTCTCCATGCACGTAGACCATAAACCAAATAATATTTACAATTAATGGTCACTCAGTTCCTATTGAAATTAAGTATGGCTTACACTCATCAAAAAAATTAAATTTACACGCAACCAACATGGTGAGAAGGTAATGCCTGCACAACGAGAAGTAGTATTGACAATCTCATTACTTGAGTTATCTGTTGAAGAGCAAATTGTTGAACAACAAGAAAAATTATACAAAGAACTCTACTCTAGTAATCCTCTAAAATTTTGGGATAAAGGCAAAATATTTGCCAAAATCACTTTATTAAATCCCAACACTATTATCCGAGTTGAACAAATGGTGCATACACATCAGAACAACCAAGAGTTTAATAAACAAACCAAAGAACTTCAGGATAAATGATTGATTAGAAACAGTAAGAGATCTCACACTAGTCCCGCTTTCATAGTAAGAAATCATGTTGAAGAAAAAAGAGGAAAAACTAGAATGGTAATTAATTATAAAAAGCTTAATGATAATACTGTCTTTGATGGTTACTATATTCCTAACAAAACAGCCATTTTCAACAGAATTCAAAGAGGTTCTTGGTTCTCGAAAATGGATTGCAAAGCATTATTGGCAAATAAAAATGGATGAGGAGAATATTCCTTAAACTGCATTTAGTGCCCTACAAGGACATTGTGAGTAGATGGTAATGTCATTTGGTCTTAAAAATGCACCCCAAATATTTCAGAGAAGAATGGATAACATCTTCAAAGATCTTAATTATTGTTGTTTAGTTTACATTGATGATATCCTTGCCTTTTTCAAAACCATAGAACAGCACAAAGATGATGTTTTGGCTAACACCCAAAGATGCTTTGATTATGGTATTATACTTGGTAAGAACAAGTGCATTTATGCTAAACAAGGAGTTGAGTTTTTAGGTCTAGAGATAAAAGCTAGACAAATTATTCTATAAAAGCATATTTTAGAAAAAATAGAAAATTTTTCTGAAAAGATTGAAGATAGGAAGCAGTTAGAAAGATTTCTTGGATGCCTTACCTATGCTTCAAATTTTATTAAAGATTTGGCTAAATTAAGAAAACCATTACAACAAAAACTCAATAAAGATGTGATGTGGACATGGACTACCAATGATTCAAATATTGTCCAGGACTTCAAAAACATGTGTAAAAATCTTCCTGTTACTTAATTTACCTAATAAGAAAGATGATTTAATTCTTGAGACAGATATCAACAATGAACACTGGAGTGTGGTACTTAAAATCAAAGAAGGAGAAAAGCTTTGCAAATATTACAGTGGAAACTTTAATAGAGCAGAATGTAACTATCCCACGATAGAAAAGAAAATCCTTGC